>CM030362.1:14485040-14967540 GCA_017893485.1 Hemerocallis citrina
CCCATAGACTACAGTCACCGTCTGTATCCAATCATCGGAACGTCGTTTTAGCCTGGCCGTCAGGGAGAACGTTCCACTATGTACCTCTAAGCAGGAGAGGACGTCAGAATTGAAACCAATAGCAATCCCCCCTGAGGCACCAACAGACGGGCGTAACAGCCATTCCTTGATTCTATTACCTCCCACTCTTTTGAGTTTGAATCCAAACTGGAGTTTGGTCTCCTGAAGTCCTACAATCTCCGCCTTGGAGTTGTTAATGATGTCCCTAACCATATCTCTCTTTCCCCTATCCCCCAGTCCCCGAACGTTCCAGAAAAGTGTATTCATTGGGGGACACAGTCACTAGAGATCGGTGGCGATGGTGTGGGGCTGGCTACATCCTTGTGGATGCTAGTTGGTCCAGCGCTATCGCAGGAGGCCTCCTCAGATGTCGTACTGCCCCTAATACTGGTGCCTAAAACCTCACAAACCCTAGGTTTCGCTCGCTCAGTTTCCCAACCCCTCATTTTGTTAAGCAAAAACGCGTTGCGTTCTTTATCACACACTTCCAAACCACAAGTAGCAGCTAATATAAAGATTTCAGAGTCTGACATGAAATTTAAAATATTAGCAAGAAAAGTTTTAGTACCTCCATTGACTTGTTTCGCCGCTTTGGCAGTTGTCGCTCTTTCCAGGAAATCATCCAAGGACTCCGCATGAGCCCTCTTCGGGGAGCGGAGAACTCTACATCCAACTGACCTCTGAGACGATCCTGAATTTCCCCTGGGAGCTGTATCTGGCAGAGTAGACACTACCATCTCTGGTGAGAGGCCCCTCTGAGTGTCTGCCACAAATTCACTATCCTCAGAGTCCTCGTCAGTAAGAGTGAAGTCCACTTCCAGGTTCAGATGCTCATCTGGGTCTTCCTCACTATCTGCTGGCTGGAAAATAGATTGAAGGACTGGTCCAGCTAATGTGGACCCCTCCACAGGCCCAACATTCGCCGCAGACCCACCTACGAACATTTGGCTACCGCTGGTGGACCCCTCACTGGGCCCACCTTCCAAAATTTTTGACAATACGTTTGATTCACACACGATCGGAGCGATGAGATGTATGCCAGACCCCTCTCTTGGCCCATAGAGCTCGATAGGACACCCACCATCGCCACCCGCATAGGAATTAAAATCCCCCACGGAGCTCCCTAAAGAAAGCGTGTCCCTGCGGTGTAGCGTACCGCTCATCTCGGTACTCACAATCGCCAGCTGTTGGGAAGGGGGGGGTAAGCCTACCCCCCGTACAGCTGGCTTCACAAGAGTGGTTGGCCTGGCGGTGGGCACAACAAACGATGCGCCATCTGCTCTCTTCGAAAGGTGAGGTACACCTTCTTCGAAGCTACCCTCTCTCTCGTTTCCACCCACAACCACAGACCGAACAGACTTTCTCTTCTCCATTCTGTCTTCTTTCCCATTTTCGTCCACCTCCACAGCTAGAAGCTCGCTGTTTTTTAGCCCAAAACCATCCTCTGAAAAAAGCGTAGCCTCCTCACCCACTCCCTCACCACCAACTGCCTGAAGCGTTGCCTTCTTGGGGTTCTGCTTTGCCAGAGCTGAGCGCTGTAGCTCCGTCAGACCCATTTTAGGGATTTGACTCACCTGCTCCTCTAAAGCAGCCCTCTCTTTTTCTGGCTCGTACCATCTTTTTGTGACCCATTCCTTGGTCGACAACCCCCTCCCGCCAGTCTCTTTTCCCAAAGAAGTGGGCTGCATGTTGCTAGCGACAGCTTTATTGCCAAAAATGGGGCCTGGGCAACTTGCCTCCCCCTGCAGTGCCTTTGCCTGTCCCTCCGAAGAAGGAAAGTCTGAAGGGGCCACCGTACGGTTAACCGCGTCGGAATTCGGGAGCCGATTTTGACCGTGAGAACCTCCGGGACGGCCCCTTACTCGACCGCCTCCGTTCTGTGGGACGAGCGCCACACGTGCCTTCTCCACCGTTGGCTCCTGGTACCCCTCCCATCTATTCGCCGCCTTAATGATTTCTCGGTGTGCTCTTTCCACCTCATGCGCACCGTCGATAGTGAGTTCATGATGGGGTGAAAGTGCTTCTTTGTAAGATCTCTGATCTCTGAGCGCCGGAGAATGAATCGGAGTTCCTTCTCTCTTGTCGAGAACGAATCTCACGCGGTAGGATTCGTCGAAGGAGAACACCTTTGCGAATCTCGGCATTGCGGCGATGTCCAAACTTCTGATGGTAACCCTGGCAGAGATAAGATCTGATCTTCGACTTGTTTTCTCATCTAGTTCCTCCACAACCCCGAAATCTGCCACAATTTCTTGGATCGCTTCTTTTTTCCAAAAATGTAGAGGGAGATTGTGGATCCAGATGGAGAATTTCTCGCCTTGAGGTAGTTCAGCCCCGAAGTTTGGAGTCCAAGCACAGAACTCCGCTCGGAAGTGGCCGAAATCGATCACTCCCATGCCCACTACCTCAGATGCTTTCTCTGGAGTTGGGAAGGAGACTAAAAACTGCAAGTGACACAGTTTTTTAGCTACCCAATCCTTATCAGCCTTCAACGGCCACTTCTGAGCGAGGGCCTCCATCAAGTGATTCTCCGATGGTCTTCCGGCTATGATCTTAGCCACCGCACACCACCTCGAAAGCCATTGCTCTTCTCGTTTAATCACTTCCAAACTCTTTGATAGCCTAACAATAGTTGGGCTATCCGGTGATCGGCCCCTATTCACCGAGCGTTCTTCATCGCAGTGAGTCTCGACCACGTTGGTACACACGTAGGACATGTGTCCCCACATCATACACTTAAGACACCTGATTTCTTTGGTACATTCACTCCGAAAGTGTCCTAAATCCCCGCAATTAAAGCATGGAGCGGGCTTCTTCTTACCCTTCCTCGCCTTCTTCTTTCGTTCGCTGAAAGCAGGACTGAGGTTTGCACTAACTGTCTTAGCTTTGTGAACTTTATTACCTACTTTACTCCATGGCCCCTCCATCCCCTCCTCCTCCCCAGTATGTTGTTGTTCCGGAAGCCCGCTTCGCGCAGACCCTCGCTGGCCTCGCTCAGCGTTGGCTTTAGGGTCATCAACCAATGGTGGAGGTGGCGGTTGGATGGGGACGCCGGCTGTGGAGGTGTAAGAGTTATCAGGGTGGGGTTGTTGGTGCAGAGGAGAAGTAGAGGTCGGAGGGCATGGAGGATTGGCCTGATCAGTGTGTATGTTGGAATCATTGAGTTTGGAATGGTTCTGTTGAAAGTCTAGTCGGTGAGGCTTGGCCTCAATTCGGTTGTAGGGTTTCAGACTTGTGTCCCTGTATCTTCTATTCCTTTCTCTAGTGGAATTCTCCTTGTAGTGTCTCCTCTGTTGCACAATGCGATCCTGCTGGTGACGAAGTGAGTGGTGCCGGCCCGGGGAAGGAGTCCGCTCACGCCTGAGATGGCTTGAGGATGGACCCTCTCTTTGGGCCCCCCTCCTAGTACGCCACGCAGTCGCAGGGCGATGATGAAACGAGTCCCTCTCAACTGGCCTTGGTCGTGCATCACGATGTGCCCGCCGTTGAGGGGAGACGGCTCTGAGCCCCGATGGACTGCCCTCGTCCACTCCGTGGTGCACAGGGGCAAAGGAATGATCCTCCTGTCTTCTCTCAGGAACAGCATCAATGGTATTGTGTAAACTGGGGTTTTGTGGGGGGGCAGTGGGTTCAATACTTGGTGGCGGGATCTTAGGAGTCAGAGTGGCGTGGCGGACCCTCTCATTGGGTCCGCAGCCACTTAACTCCAACACAGAGAGCATAGAAGTGTTGGGTATGACTGATCAGAAGAATAGTACCTGCAAAGTTTCCATAATTCTTTCGCTTCCCCTTGATAAATTTCCTTCACAGTCATCGGTTTCTCCCCCTTAGTGCATTGTCTATCGCTGTGTCGATGTCCTTCATTTGATATGATGTTTCTTGTCTTTGAAGATGGATCTTTCACTGTGATGTCTTTAGAAATACTCAGAATTTCTTTATCCTCCTCTGATAGTGGTACCCGAGACCCGATAGAATCATTATCAGACTCTGAAGACTCATCTGAGCTTCCTCTCTTCTTGATAGCCCAAGAACCCAACATCGCCTTGACCCTCTTCTTCACCTCCCATTGAACCCTTTTTAATTATTATTTTTTTATCATAAAAGGTAGGCCAAAGGCCCCCTTGTGTTTCATTAAAAAGTTTTTAACAAAACGACAAAGAAGAACCGGAAAATGATGTTCATGTCACCCCACACGTGGGCCATGATACTCATACTCCGCAAAATATAGATCTCATCCCTTACAAGGAAGATCACACCCAAAAGAATAAAAGAAATAGTTCATTACAAAACACTTCGATCGCCAGAAGCGTCAAAACCAAACAAAACGAAGTGGTAAGAGAACACTTCAAAACCACTGTAGGCTAGTGAACCTCGTCCCTGCTAATCACTCCTCCTCTGGGGACCCTTCTCTTTCTTCTGGGTCTGCATCACTTATAGAAGCAATGATGTCTGCATACATCTCTTTGACCTTCTTTGTAGACTCATCACCTGCTGTTTGAGACCAGAATATGATATTAGAGATAATTTTGAATAACAGTTGTCGATGCATGATGTGTCTGTGAGTTATTCTAAAAATCCTATTATTCCGCTCTAACCATATAGCCCAACAGTTTGCCGCTACCCCAATACCCCAAACGTCGATGCACTCTCTACGAACATGACAGTCTTTCCAATTCCCCCAGATGTCTTGCATCGTTGCTGGGAGTGGGCCTACAATACTCAGTCCTTGCAGAAGATCCGTCCATATAGGCCTAGCAAAATCACAAGCGATGAGTAGATGATTCAAAACCCTTTTAAATTTTTTACCTCTTTCTTCAACATTTCCTCAACCACATTATATGTATCCTCCTTCTCTTCATCTTTTTGCCCTCCCCCAGACCCTAAGGCCAAACCTAGCATGTTAGAGTTTTGACTCTCCTTAGTTAGGCCCACAAGACCCAAGCTAGCTGAAATATCATTATGACTGTTTACTACAATCTTTATGACTGTTTTACTTATGTAGTATCTTGTTTACATTGTTTTTGTTGCGTTGTCCTCAGGTTGATTACTTAAACTTGAAGAGCAATGAGAGGTTAATGAGAGGTTTATGTTCACCTCCAAGCCTAACAGTGGATGTAAAGTTATGGACATCTGAAAAGATCAACCCATAAATTAAGAAATGCAGTTACAGTGCTTAATTTACCTAATCTGAAGCTCGAAAACCTTTTGCATTGTGTTTGAGTGATAATGGATTCTCATTTCAGTTAATTTTTGTTATGTAAAGGTCTTCTCTATGCCACACTCTTAGTCTTGCAATGGAACAATGTGCATATATATGATTGTGTATTACTTTTCATCTGATATTTTGTGCATTTAGTACAAATAACATAGGGCGTGTTTGGGAATGAAGTTGAAGTTAAGATCACCGGATAACGGTCAAGATGTCATGCATCTATTATATATTTATAAAGCTAAATTTTGATTTCTTTGCTTACGCAACATATTTTTAATTTTTAATTTTCAAAAATTTTCTTGCTCCACATGATATTTAGTACAACCAACAACTGTTATTTTTTTAGTTGGAGGCAATGAACAAACATGTGACATTTAGTATAAACAACTAGAATTAACTTTGGTTATCTTAACTTTATTTATTCATTCATTCAATCATTCACATAGTATAAACAACTAGCATTAGTAGTTTGCAATATGGGCTGTCCAAATTAAAATGGTGTTTTCCTTATCATCTTTTAGAGTATAAACTAGCTAGAAAGATTGTAAAAAATTGTGACCAAATTGAGCTAGCATCCAACGTGGATCATAATAATTAAATTAATTGAAGCTAGCTGTTAGGTAAAGGGACTGGTCACTGGTATACATATATCACATGCCAACAGACAGTCCTACTAGCTTGTTCACTTATTCCACCCATGTGTGCGTTGTTGCGTGCCGTACTAGGCCACTTTTTGAAACTGTCTGTGCAATTTTAGGTCAGTTTCCAAACTATTAACATTTTTGGCTAACTAGTGTCACGTCAAGCGACCCACACTTGTCCTCTCACACTTGGCAGATTATAGAGGGTATTGCATAATTGGCAAACCACTTGGTGTAACTGTCGTCTAACTAAGGTCGCTATTCCCAATAGCAACCTCAGGTAGGCCTAAAAGCGATTGGGCTAACCTACGGTCGCTATTGAGAATAGCGACCTTGGTTATACGAGGCCGCCATTGACAATAGCGACCACAGTTATACCAAGTCGTGCCAATTATACAATACATTCTCTATAATCTGACAAGTATGGGAGGTCGCTATGAAGAAGTCGCTATTCTCAATAGCGGTCGCTGTTGACGTGGCACTGGCTTGCCAAAAATGCTAATAGTTTGAGAACTGGCCTAAAATCGCAAATAGTTTCAAAAAGTGCCCTAGCACGGCAAAAAATTCCGTTGTTGCATGGTTGTTGGCACAAACTATCAACCATAAACCGTCGTATGTGTTAAATGCCCAGTTATAAAGCTCGATGTATAAGAACGGAGGACTAGCTAGCTTCATAGTTGCATAGCAAAGAAACACATGAACATATATATGTGATATCGAGCTCGAAAGAGAGACAGAGCGCCCTACCTACCTACCTACCCTCCCATAGGAGGACCTCTTGCTCAAATGAGTGTTCCATTAACCGTACGTGCTCGATCGTTGTCGATCTGAGTTCTCGAAAATGGACGCTCATTCGGGCAAGATGTCTTGCACTGGGAGGAGAAACATGCATTGATTGTTTGTATCAATTCGGAGTTCTTTTTTCGAGCTCGAAAGAGAGACAGAGCGCCCTACCTACCTACCTACCCTCCCATAGGAGGACCTCTTGCTCAAATGAGTGTTCCATTAACCGTACGTGCTCGATCGTTGTCGATCTGAGTTCTCGAAAATGGACGCTCATTCGGGCAAGATGTCTTGCACTGGGAGGAGAAACATGCATTGATTGTTTGTATCAATTCGGAGTTCTTTTTTCCCTTGTCCTGCCATCTCTCATGTGCCTTAACGTTTAGAAGTACTTTTCGAATTGGTATATGATATTAGTGATAATTTTGACAGGCCAAGACGGGATCCAAGCCGATAAGTAGGGGACGAACCCCCCCCCCCCCCCCCCCCCCCATATCAAGGTATCTCATGTGGTTTGTTTTTTTCTTTTCTTTTCTTGAATTCAATATATATGTATGCCGATCTGATGCTGATTGAAATTTTTTTAATATATAAAAACCAAATGATGATTGAGATCTTGATGCTAATATTAAGTACTTAATATTCTGAAGTATTAGTAAAGGATAATATATTGGGGTGTGTTCATCACTTGTAAAAGTAGTTTTTATAAAAACCTTTACATGCATCTCTGAAAACTGAAAAGTAGTTTTTATTTGCAAGGATGCAACTTAATGAAGGAGTTACTGTCATGGAAAAGTCATTATTTCTTCGATGTGTGGTGTTATAAGAAGAAACATATATATACTCGGGGAGTGATCTGCTGCTGCTGCCAACAGCTTGGACTCAGATCACGGGGGTTGATCACCGGAATACTTCCTATCAACTGCGAGAGAGAATGAGCTCAAATTGGCACGAGAAATTGACTTGGACGAGATCAGCCAATCAATGGGATTAGATTTCATTGTATTTTTGTTTATTGGTTGGGGTGTATGAGTTATAGGACCCAGTATGTTGGGATCCGAACTTCATAAGGCTTATTTTTTGTTGTATATTTTGTTAAATTCTTTTTAATGAAACGCGGGGGTATTCAACCCACCGTTTAACGATCAAAAACAGTTAAGATGCTCGGTATATTAATATTTCAATATTGATTAGATCCGAAATCTATCATTGAAACACCCATCGAATGAGCATTCTCATTATTGTGCCTTGAAGAGGACTCGAACCTCCACGTTCTTTCGCACGAGATTTTGAGTCTCACATGTATACCGCTTCACCATACATAGTGTAGGATAATGGCTCGATTCTGGTATTTGGTATCTGCAGTGTTCGAAAGTTTCAGAGTTTCAGTCGACTGGATGGAGGAGCAGTCGACTGTCCAAAGAGAAGTTTCAAAGACTAAAGATATAGTAGCAGCAGTCGACTGATCAGTCGACCGTCCCGAAGGAATCAGTCGACTGGTATGAAGACCAGTCGACTGTCGGCGGGTTTTGGATCCAGAATAGGCCCAATTCGAAAGGCCCAATAGTTTTCCTATAAATACACCCGTTAGGGTTTTGTAAATTGTAACACCTTATTCGGATTTTGTAGCCGTCATCTCTTGTAAAGGCTTTGTTTGCCCATTGGAGGACATAGTAAAGAAACCCCAACCGCCCCTTGTGGATGTAGGCATCGTTTTGCCGAACCACGTAAATCTTGTGTTCTTGTGTTGCTTGCTTTTCTGTGTTTTCTCGCTGGTTCTCTCTTTGTTTCCGCGTTGGTTTGATTGTTGGTTTGAGTTGTATTCCGCACAACAAGTGGTATCAGAGCTGTTGGTTCGACCTAGAGGGAGATGGCGGGTGATGCAGATGCAACCAAGGATGTTGTGAGATCAAGTTCGTCAAGAACAATGATTCACAACGCAGAATTTGAAGTTGAAAAATTTGATGGGACAAACAATTTCGGGATGTGGCAATGTGAGGTGTTGGATGTTCTTGTTCAACAAGAACAAGATGTTGCTTTGGAGAAAGAAAAACCTAAGGATATGTCCGAAGCAGATTGGAAGAAGTTGAATCGAGTTGCGTGTGGGACTATTCGGCTCTTTATTGAGAAGGCTCAGAAGTACGATTTGATGAGGGATACCATTGCTGCGGTGTTGTGGAAGAAACTCGAAGACAAATACATGAGGAAAAGTTTGGAGAATCGGCTGTATTTGAAGAAGAGACTTTTTCGCTTCACCTATACGGAAGGTATGTCTATGAATGCTCATGTTGAATCATTTAATAAATTATTGGCTGATTTGTTAAATTTGGATGAGCAAATTAAGGATGAAGATAAAGCCCTAATTCTGTTGAATTCATTACCTGAAAGTTATGATCATTTAGCAACTACTTTATTATATGGAAAAGATACTGTGAAATATGAAGATGTTGCAAATGCTCTGTTGAATAATGAAACTAAGAGAAGGGATAAAATGGTTGATAGAGAAACTTCTGAAGCTTTGATTGTAAGGGGCAGGACTGAGACCAGATCTGAGTCCAAATCTGGGAAAAAGGGAAACAAATCTCGTTCCAAATCGAGAGGAGTTTCGAAGGACAGGAAAATACCGGCCAAAGATGAATGTGCTTTCTGTCATGAAAGGGGGCATTGGAAAAAGGATTGTCCAAAGCTACGAAATAAGGGAAATTCGACTGCAAATGTGACTGTTGATAATTTAGAAAGTGGCGAGAATTTTTCTTTTGCACTTGCTTCTAGTCCCTCACTTTATCAAGAAGTATGGTTTCTTGATACAGCAGCCTCCTATCATATGTCTTGGAAAAAGGAGTGGTTTACTTCTTTGGAGTATATGGATGGTGGTGTAGTTTTGATGGGAAATGATGCACCTTGTGAGAAGGTAGGAATCGGGAAGATTGAATTGCTAATGCACGATGGTCTTATTAGGGAGCTTTCAGATGTATGGTATGTTCCAGATTTGAAAAAGAATTTGATTTCACTTGGTGCTTTGGAGGCCAGTGGATTGAAGTTTGCTAGTGAAGGTGGCATTCTGAAGGTGACTAGCGGATCACTCGTGGTGATGAAAGGGCAAAGAAAAAGGAACTTGTTTTTCTTGCAGGGAAAAACATATTTGGGTCAGGCTGCCAGTGTAACTGAGAGGCCTAAACAGGTTGTTCCCGACTCTACTAGGTTGTGGCATATGCGACTCGGGCATGCAGGAGAAAAGGCCTTGCAGGGGCTTGTGAAGCAAGGGTTGCTTAAAGATGCTAAAGGGTGCAAGTTGGAATTTTGTGAACATTGTGTTTTGGGTAAGCAAACTAGGGTGAAATTTGGTACAGCTGTACATCAGACAAAGGGTATCCTCGATTATGTGCACACAGATGTTTGGGGCCCTACTCAGACACCTTCTATGAGTGGAAGACACTGGTTTGTTACTTTTGTTGATGATTACTCCAGACGAGTTTGGGTATATACCATGAAGCACAAAGATGAAGTTTTGACATTGTTCACAAGTTGGAAGAAGAAAGTTGAAAATCAGACTGGTAGGAAGATTAAGGTTCTGAGGTCAGATAATGGAGGGGAATACAAGAACGATCCGTTTCTGAAGTTGTGTGAAGATGAAGGGATCCAGAGGCACTTCACAGTTAGGAAGACTCCACAGCAAAATGGGGTTGCAGAAAGGATGAACAGAACCTTACTTGAGAAGGTGAGATGTATGTTAGCACAGTCTGGATTGAAGAAGACATTTTGGGCAGAAGCTGTTATATATGCAAGCCACATTGTCAACCGTTTACCATCAGCAGCACTTGAAGGCAAAACGCCTATTGAGGTATGGAGTGGTAAACCTGCATCTGATTATAGTTTTTTGCATATATTTGGTTGTCCTGCTTATTTTCATGTAACTGAAACTAAACTTGATGCAAGAGCCAAAAAGGCTATATTTGTTGGTTTTAGTACTGGTGTCAAAGGTTACAGGTTGTGGTGTCCAGAACAGAAGAAGTTAGTAATCAGCAGGGACGTGACTTTTGATGAGACCAGCATGATTAGCTCGGGACAGTCGACTGGTGGTATGGGACAGTCGACTGGTGAGCAGCAGAAGAGTGGGACAGTTCTCCAACAGGTGAGTAGCAGAAGCTCGGGACAGTCGACTGGTGTACAGGAGCAGTCGACTGGTGGTCCTGAACAGCAGAAGAGTGGGAGCTCGGGACAGTCGACTGTTGGCGATAACCAGTCGACTGGTAGGAGAGTTCTCCAACAGGTGGAGTTAGAAAAGTTGTCAGTTGAAAATCCTGTTCCTGTCCAAGATGAAGATGATGTGGTTGATACTGAGAATGATGAAGAAGTTCCTATCCAGCAGGAAGAATCAATTGCAGTAAGAAGGCAAAGAAGAGATATCAAACGACCGTCTCGCTTTACAGATACAGTTGCATTTGCTCTTCCCATTGTGGATGATGAAGTTCCCTCCAACTTCAAAGAAGCCACTAGAAGTTCAGAAAATGCAGATTGGAAAGTTGCTATGGATGAAGAGATGAACTCTCTTCATAAGAATAAGACTTGGGATCTAGTGCAACTACCAAAGGGGAAGAAAGCAATTGGTTGCAAGTGGGTGTATACGAAGAAAGAAGGTCCAAAAGGCAGTGTTCGGTTCAAGGCTAGACTAGTTGCAAAGGGGTATGCTCAACAGGAAGGTATTGACTATAATGAAGTGTTCTCTCCAGTTGTGAAGCATCCTTCTATTCGGATTTTGTTAGCTTTGGTAGCACAATTTGATCTTGAATTGACACAGATGGATGTGAAGACTGCGTTCTTACATGGGGATCTAGATGAAGAAATTTATATGTCGCAGCCAGATGGGTTCAAAATTGCTGGGAAGGAAAATTGTGTTTGCAGGTTGAAGAAGTCTCTCTATGGGTTGAAGCAATCTCCAAGGCAGTGGTATTTGAGGTTTGACCAGTTTATGAAGGTGCAGAGATATTCCAGAAGTGAGTTTGATCATTGTGTCTACTTCAGGAAATTGCAGGATGGTTCTTTCATATATCTGTTATTATATGTGGATGACATGTTGATTGCCTCTAAAAATGCTAACGAGATTCAAAATTTGAAGAATCAGTTGAGTTCTGAATTCGAGATGAAGGATCTTGGTGAAGCCAAGAAGATACTTGGGATGGAGATAGCTAGAGACAGGGCAAAGGGCATAGTAAGTTTGACACAGAAGCAATATCTTTTGAAGGTGCTGAAACGGTTCGGTATAGATGAGAAAACTAAACCAGTCAGTACACCCTTAGCCACTCATTTCAGAATTAGTGCTTCTCAGTCTCCAAGTACAGATGAAGAGAGACAGTATATGGCTAATGTACCTTACACTAGTGTGGTTGGCAGTTTGATGTATGTCATGGTTTGTACTCGACCAGACATCTCTCAGGCGGTGAGTATGGTTAGTCGATATATGCATGATCCAGGCAAAGAGCATTGGCAAGCAGCTAAATGGATTTTGAGGTACATAAGTGGCACCACAGATGTGGGTTTGAAGTTTGAAAGGGATGACAATATTAGCAGGTTATTGGTTGGATATGTTGATTCAGACTATGCAGGTGATCTAGATAAGAGGCGGTCTACTACAGGCTATTTGTTTACTATGGCTAGAGCACCTATAAGTTGGAGGTCAAATTTGCAGTCCACTGTAGCGTTGTCTACTACTGAGGCTGAATACATGGCGGTTGCTGAGGCCATAAAGGAAGCCATTTGGATACATGGACTTTTGAAGAGCTTGGGAATTCATCGGGAGAAGGTGGAGGTACACTGTGACAGTCAGAGTGCTATTCATTTAGCGAAGAACCAAGTTCATCATTCGAGGACCAAACATATTGATGTTCGTTATCATTTTGTGCGTGATTTGATAAAGGATGGTGATATTCATTTGGTGAAGATTGGAACAGCAGATAATCCTGCTGATATGTTGACCAAAGTTGTTGGGGCAGCCAAGTTCAAGCATTGCATGAACCTGGCTAATATTTTGCATGTTTGATAATTTGGCATGGGCAGTTGGGATAGTACTTTGCTATTGGTTTGTTTAGTATGTGATATCATACTAAGATGGAGTTTGGGTTCGTTTGTTGCATTTGGTGATGAGCAGTTGTTTTGAAGTATTTGTGGAGATTGCTTGGGCTACTTGGAAGATTTCACCAAGGTGGAGATTGTTGGATACTTGACTTGGAAGATCTCGCCAAGGTGGAGATTGTAGGATAATGGCTCGATTCTGGTATTTGGTATCTGCAGTGTTCGAAAGTTTCAGAGTTTCAGTCGACTGGATGGAGGAGCAGTCGACTGTCCAGAGAGAAGTTTCAAAGACTAAAGATACAGTAGCAGCAGTCGACTGATCAGTCGACCGTCCCGAAGGAATCAGTCGACTGGTATGAAGACCAGTCGACTGTCGGCGGGTTTTGGATCCAGAATAGGCCCAATTCGAAAGGCCCAATAGTTTTCCTATAAATACACCCGTTAGGGTTTTGTAAATTGTAACACCTTATTCGGATTTTGTAGCCGTCATCTCTTGTAAAGGCTTTGTTTGCCCATTGGAGGACATAGTAAAGAAACCCCAACCGCCCCTTGTGGATGTAGGCATCGTTTTGCCGAACCACGTAAATCTTGTGTTCTTGTGTTGCTTGCTTTTCTGTGTTTTCTCGCTGGTTCTCTCTTTGTTTCCGCGTTGGTTTGATTGTTGGTTTGAGTTGTATTCCGTACAACACATAGCACAAATGTCTGAGCTCTTGTTTCTTTTGTCACAATTTTTTTTTTCTCTTTTCTTTTTTGCTGGTATTTGTATGCTTCGTTAAATGAAACTAAATGAGATTTTACCCTTTTTTAAATTGAAAACAAAGCATAAATGTTTGACTGAGAGCTGAGAAATAAAAGTCAGGCCGAAAATAATGAAGTTCATTTGCATGTTATATATTTCTTCAGGCCTAACGTTGATGGATGTAAAGTTATGGACATCTGAAAAGATCAACCCATAAATTAAGAAATGCAGTTACGGTGCTAAATTTACCTAATCTGAAGCTCGAATACCTTTTGCATTGTGTTTGAGTGATAATGGATTCCCATTTCAGTTAATTTTTGTTATGTAAAGGTCTTCTCTATGCTACACTCTTAGTCTTGCAATGGAACAATGTGCATATATATGATCGTGCATTACTTTTCATCTGATATTTTGTGCATTTAGTACAAATAACATAAGGCGTGTTTGGGAATGAAGTTGAAGTTAGGATCTCGAGATTACTATGAAGATGTCATACATCTATTATATATTTATAAAGCTAAATTTTGATTTCTTTGCTTACGCGACATATTTTTAATTTTTAATTTTTTAAAATTTCCTTGCTCCACGTGACATTTAGTACAACCAACAGCTGTTATTTTTTAAGTTGGGGGCAATGAACAAACATGTGACATTTAGTATAAACAACTAGCATTAACTTTGGTTATCTTAACTTTATTCATTCATTCATTCATTCACATAGTATAAACAATTAGCATTAGTAGTTTCACAATGGTAATGCGAATCTGGATAGGATTAACTAACGTCGTGCTAATTCCGAAAAAGAAGGAAGCTAGAGGGGTAAATGATTTCAGGCCCATTAGTCTGCTGAACGGCTCTTTCAAGATCATTACGAAAATTTTAGCGCAAAGGTTGTCTCCCCAGATGGATGCTGTGGTTGGGGATTCTCAAAGCGAATTTATCAAGGGTAGAGATATTATGGATAGTGTGGCCTCTGCACACGAAATTATGTATAGATGGCACAAGAATAAGGCAGACGGATTTCTTTTAAAAATTGATTTTGAAAAAGCATATGATTCGCTAGAATGGGACTGCGTTGATGAAGCGGTTAAGCTGAAAGGGTTTGGCAGTACTTGGTGAGCCTGGATAAAGAAATGTGTTCAAGGGGGAAAGTCATTTATTCAGGTAAACGGTCAGCTTGGTAAAGAAATAAAATGCAGGAGGGACCTCAGACAGAGAGATCCATTGTCTTCTCTTCTTTTCGCTATCGTAGTTGACGGATTGGCAGAAATGATCAGTAGAGGCAGGGCTCGAGGGACTATTCAGGGAATCAGAGCCAGGGGAATTTCACAAACTACATCGATCCTTCAATACGCAGATGATACACTATTGTTTGGAGCGGCCAAAGAGGAAGAGATGTTGGATATAGGAATGGCTTTGCAGTGCTTTGGGGTTTGGTCGGGGATGAAAGTGAACCTAGCAAAGACTTGTGTTCTTCCCATTAGCGAGCACCCATCTATCCCTATAGATACCATCAAGAGCTATTTTGAATGCGAAATTGCCAATTTCCGCTGATCTATCTGGGTAACCCCATTAGACCGGGGGCTCTGCAAAGAGATAATTGGCAACTGTTGATCGAAAAAGTAGAAAAAAAACTAATCGGATGGAAGGGGTGCTTCCTCACGCTAGGTGGAAGAATCACATTAATAAACTCGATGCTTAGTAACCTTCTGACGTACATGATGTCTGTATATGAGATTTCGCAGTGGGTTATTCAGAAGATAGATAAAGCAGAAGAAGATTTCTATGGAAAGAAGCTGACGAATTGAACAAAGGAATGCTGCTAGTTAAATGGGGTAGAGTCTGCAAAAGGAGAGAATATGGTGGTTTAAGAATTCTGAATATAAGGGATATGAACAGAGCGCTGCTCAACAAGTGGTGGTGGAAGATGAAGAGGCGATGCATTAACTAGTGGTGCAAATCCTTTGCTAATTATAGAAGTAGAAAACTGTATCGCTTTGGAGGGAAAAGCATTTTTGGGAAGTCATCGATGTTATGGAAGGGAGTGGCGAAGGTAGGGCTGATGTACCATGCAAACACTCGATGCAGGATTGGGAACGGGAAAGACACAAGATTTTGGTTTGGAGGGACAGGTGGTGCGGGGACGTGAGCCTGTTGAGTTTATTCCCAGAAGCAGCAGAGGCTACTATCAATATCGATACGGTGGTGTCGGATGTGTGGATTAACAAGAGACTTAAGCTGGACATTAGGGGTCAATAATCTTAGAGGATAGTTATGGATTTCAATAACCTCAATAAGTTTATTAGGGAGGAGGGCCAGTACAACAACGACATCGAGCATAGCAGAGATTGGATGCTCGATCCATCTGGGGAATTCTCAGTATCCACGATGTACAAGCGGATTAACGACGTGGGTCTGCGATGTAAAGATGCAAATATTATCTGGAAGCTTTCTATTCCGTTGAGGGTAAAAGTATTTGATTGGTTAGTCATGAACGATGTTATTCTGTTGTAACCCCTGTTTCCGTAAATACGTATTTCTAAATATTTTTCCGTATTTTGATTTTTATAAACTTGTTTTATGCTCAACTGATTTCGGGTCTTGAACTAAGTATTTTCTACTAGACGATTATATATACTTTGAACAACAATGTAATTTTCTATTTTTAATTGATAGATTATTTATTTGTTATATTATTACGGTTTGAATTCTAATAAATTGTTAGTCTCAAATTCTAATATATATATTATTATCATTATCATTATTATTTCTATTATTAGTATTATTATTGATTAAAGCCCGTTGATTTTGATATATATTATATTATTTAATTAATTGATTTGAAGCCCAAAGAGTAGCCATCCCTTGTTGGATTTTAGCCCATTGATTTTTTTTTAATACATGTTATATTATTTAATTAATTTATTTAAAGCCCAAACTCAATTATTTAATTTAAGCCCAATGGTTTAAACCCAATACCCGCTAACCCAAATCCCAAACTCAATTGTTGACCAGATCCTACAATTAGTTCCTAAATTTCACCCGTAACCCCCTCTCCCTAAAATATCTCCTCCACTAATGTTGCTCCTCGTAACCCCCTCCCCCTACAATTACTCTCTCCCTTAATTTTATATTATTTCTATATCATTAAAATATTAATACTCGCCTTCTCTCTCCTTCTTAAAAACCAAAACAAAAACAAAAACAAAAACAAACCAAACAGAACAAAAACCCAACAGAATAAAACAAAACCCAACGAACAACACCCTTCTCATCTTCATCCCGCTCTCTCTCCCTCAAACCCATTCCCGATCTCCTCTTCTCCTCCTGGCGCCTCCCCTCACGTCAACAACCACGTCGACACCTCTGGCCGCCACCCTGTACTCCCCCTGGTCGACGCACCGCCCAGCGGTAGCCGCATCGCCACCATGCGACCCCATCCACGACCCTCCGCAGTTCCGATCTCCTGTGCCGCTCCGCCCTGCCTCTCGACGCTGCTGTGACTGCAATGCCAGCCCACACCGCGTCAGCGCCCTCGAAGATCGGTTGCAGCATCCAACAGCCTCCGTTCGCTCCCCCTGTTCGATCGTGAAGAACAGAGCACGCCGTTTTTCGTCGCAAGCTCCGCCGTCGCCACCCCATTACCGTCGTCGACTGCTTCTCAGTCGAACTCCGACCAAGTCGCCGCAGTCCAGCCGCCGCCGTCGCCGATATCCTCTCTCTCCCGCTCGCTGTCGAAACGAGGAAGAAGACGAACAGCAGGTGGTTGAACACGCTGTTCGCTGTTTTGCCACAGCAGATCTGATTTCGCTGTTCGCTGTTCGGGCGGGATCCGCTGTATTGGAACGATCCCATTGGCTGCGTCCGGTGTTTCGTGTTTTGCCGCGCCGGATCGAGTGATGCTGTTTGCTGTTTGGGGCGATCTGGTGTGGAGGATTGTTGCTATCTACTAGCTTTCTTCGCACGGTCTTCGCACGTACTCTTGGGATTGCTCCCTGGGATTCTGATCCCGTTATTCTTTATTTATTTTCCAACCGTCTACAAAGTAAAAGGCAAGTCACTTCTATCAAATGTTTTTGTATCATATTCGATAATTATTGTTGAATTCCGCAAGTGGATCTTATTTAAAATCGTAAAATATTATTGTATCAATCGTTGAGATGCCACGGATTTACACGAGCGAATCCAAGTGGTAGTCTCGACATCGTGCCATCTTTTTGCCTCTAATGTATAGGGATATTCATACACCATATAGTTATAGTTATTGATTATAAAAATAGTTATTGATATTCATACACCATATAGTTATAGTTATTGATTATAAAAATAGGGAATTATAGACATATTTCATATCATGACATAAATGACAATTAGCTATAGTAGATTGTAGAAAATTAGTTGATTGTTAATGTGATTGTTATTGCTAAATTGTTGAATTGTAATTATTAGAATGTTAGACATCACCTACATTAATACCATGTTCACATAAGGTTAATTCGCTGTGGTTATGATTAATTAAATTCCAATTACTATCCTTAATTTTTTTAACAATTTTATTTAGAATGAACATGTAGACCATTCTGGAATTTACACTAATCTGAACCTTAATGTGCTGTTTAGACCTAGAACACTTCATTAAAATCAGAAACTCCCCGAAAGTAAATCGTAGCCCTATCTGTCTAGATGTCGATAGACACCAGAACTTTCGAATTCGGACTTATACTGCCCCAGTTAGAGCATCCACAGTGGTGTTTCTCATTTGCCAAAAAATGGCAACAACAGTAATAGCAAATAGGGGAGATCGCTGCAGTGGTTGTTTGCTAAAAAATTGCCAAAATTCTCAAAAAATTGAGTGAGACGGTATATGAAATACCGTCTCAACTTTAAAAATTAATTAAAAAAAATTAATTACTTATTAACTATTAAATCTAATTAATTAACTAAATTAAATAATATAATATTTACTAAACCTACTTATACCACTACCAAACCCAAATTAATCTTCCTAAACCTACCACCAGCATTAATTGCATCCACTAAATCCTTTCTTCACAGACGGAACATGATGTACCGTCTGTTGAAATTTTTTGTTTTTTTTTTTTTCCTTTTCCGAATCCTCCGATCCTAGCCGTTCATCTATTTAAAAAAAAAATAAAAAAAAAGAAAAAGAAAAAGACACAAAAAAAAAACTCACAGACCCTAGCCGTTCATCTATTTAAAAAAAAAATAAAAAAAAAAAGAAAAAGAAAAAGACACAAAAAAAAAACTCACAGACGGGATAACATATCCCGTCTGATTCAGACGGTATATGATATCCCGTCTGAGGAGTTTTTTTTTAAAAAAAAAATTAAAAAAAAGTAGAGACGGTATATGATGTACCGTCTGAAAGGATTAGAATACATTAAAATAGATCAGACGGGATATGATATCCCGTCCTCTATAATTTGAGAATCGCTATTCTGTTTCTCAAATATGAGAAACGAATATAGGTTGTTTGTTAAAAAATGGCAAAATGAGAAACCGTTGCAGCTCTACGTTTGCTATAATATGGCAAATTGAGAATTATAGCAAACCACTATGGATGCTCTTATGACTCTTTTGCTACAGCTGCGCTGTAATTTCAGACTTACGTACATAACAACTTAGGCTAATGAATTAAGTGAACTATTAATCATATATGGCCAAGATAAATTTCAGATTTGTAAATAACATGTTTAGGGGGTTAAAAAGTATTTTTACTGATTTTTATAATATTTATTTACTGCCCTTATAATTAAAATTAGACAACAACTACACCCAGCCAGAAACTAAAACCTATAAAGATTATTGAATTTCACCTAGCTACCGTTGTCGGAATGTAGCTTTTAAGTATGCGTTGGAACCTGGTAGGAGTCTAGTTTCTAGACCACCTGACGGATCCATAGTTGCTGTCCTGTAGCAACGGGAATACTGATTTTGGTACAGCAACCTATTGCTGTCCAGAATTGAGAACTATGCTTTATAATGTGCAATTGTGTTTATAATGTTATATTTAGTGTATTTAATTGTATATAGTATATTGCATGATCTTAGGGTTGTTTTATCATCATTATTAGCGTCCCTTATAATTCGCATTATTGTATGACAATTGAATAAAGAAAATAAATCAAGCCGGGGTTAAGGGTTGATTAAGGTAGTTGATGACATAGTGACTGTACTCGGAAGAGGGGCCCGTGTTTCCCTAATTATCGGTATATCGGTTATTGGTTATTGGTTATTGGTTATTGGTTATTGGTTATTGGTTATATCGGTCATCGGTTAATTGCAGATTACTGACTTCAGTATCTCGATTGATTCGATCATCGGTCATTATTGAATAATGTTCCCGGGTACATGAACTATAGAATCTACCACCTTAGTCTAAGCGAAATTGATTGTATGCATCGAACCTGTGGTACGGCACACATGGGACACAATAGTACGTGCATTAGCTAGGATTAAAAATGATTAATAGACCTAAGGCTCTCATCACATTATCATTGCATATTGTTATCTTATTGAACAGTGTTACCTCTATTATTGCCATTATTGATATTGTTTATTGTTATCGCGATAAATCAAAGTATTGCATATTATGCCATTATTGGTTTGTCACTGTTCAACACTAATGATTTCATCGTTTATTGAATTCATTGCTATACCACTATTATCATTGTTTCTCTGTTTCTCCACTTGCATGTCCACGACTTGCTCTAAGGACAAATTATTTTTTCTTTTTAGATGAACAAGTACAGGTGAATAAAGAGAATTTTTAGAAGGCATTGGTGAGCAGTTCTTCTACGATTGGAGCAAGAGTTCCTCGAGATATTTGGTAAGTTCTTATATTCCAGATTTGGTTATTGAATTTAATTCTCGTTTATGTGATCATGTTTCCTGCGTGGTTGTGATTAATTTTTCTTATATTGTTGAGTTAAGACTGGTACAGCTTATGGATGATATGAGTTGGCGTACTTATATCATTCGCTGGGCCTTAGTTACGTGTCTGTGTTCCCGTATTCCGGGAAGCGGGGCGTGACATCTGTCGAAGATCAATCTTCAGAAAATGAATATGCAAATTGATGTTAGATGCGGGGATTGTGCGAGCGCGGATGAGGACACCAATCACTTATTATTCTCATGTACTAAGGCTAAATTAGCTTGGGAGGTGGTTTGCCTACATTTTGGGTGTTTACAAAGTCCTATGTCTAGCTCAGATGTCTGGGACCATTGGTGGGTAGATCTAGTTAGAAAAGAAGATAGGAAGGCTTGGGGTATCGTAGCATCTGCCACTATGTGGTATCTGTGGCTAATCTGGAATGATTTATGTTTTCGCAATATCAAATGTTCTTTTTCGGCTCTCTTGCATAAAATTCTGGCTCTAACTAATGATTAGACAGGTCACAGGGGAGCAATGAAACGACTACGTATGGAAGAGGAGGAGTAGGACTCTTTGGCGGAGAGGAAGCAAAGGGAAGGAGTGGACCACTATTTCAGATCGACTATTTGTGGTTATATTTTCTTTTCCTTGTATTTTGGATGGTGTGGGGCATTGTTTACAATCCCTTGTATCTTACTTTCTGCTTTTCTAGTAATTAGGTGGATGTAGTAAGGTTGAGAGATGAGGTATTTTGGATCCTTTGTAATTAGTACTACTGTGTTTTTTTAATTCCGCATTAATGAAGCGATGACGGGGTCATCTTTTATATTAAAAAAAAAAAAAAAAACAAAAAAACTAGCATTAGTAGTTTGTAATATGGGTTGTCCAAATTAAAATGGTGTTTTCCTTGTCATCTTTTAGAGTATAAACTAGCTAGAAAGATTGTAAAAAATTGTGACCAAATTAAGCTAGCATCCAACGTGGATCATAATAATTATTAAAATAATTAAAGCTAGCTAGCTGTTAGGTAAAGGGACTGGTCACTGGTATACATATATCACATGCCAACAGACAGTCCCACTAGCTTGTTCACTTTTTCCACCCATGTGTGCCTTGTTGCATGGTTGTTGGACAAACTATCAACCATAAACCATCGTATGTGTTAAATGCCCAGTTATAAAGCTCGATGTATAAGAATGGAGGAGTACTAGCTAGCTAGCTTCATAGTTGCATAGCAAAGAAACACATGAACATATATATATATGATATCGAGCTCGAAAGAGAGAGACAGAGCGTCCTACCTACGTACCTACGTACCCTCCCATAGGAGGACCTCTTGCTCAAATGAGTGTTCCATTAACCGTGCTCGATCGTTGTCGATCTGAGTTCTCCAAAATGGACGCTCATTCGGGCAAGATGTCTTGCACTGGGAGGAGAAACATGCATTTATTGTTTGTATCAATTCGGAGTTTTTTTCCCCCCTTTTCCTGCCATCTCTAAAATTTTCATGTGCCTTAATGTCGGATGGGTTCGATCCCGCAATTTAGTTGTTGAGCTTAATTAACGTTTAGATAGTACTTTTCGAGTTGGTATATGATATTAGTGATAATTTTGACAGGCCAAGACGGGATCCAAGCCGATAAGTAGGGGACGAACCCCCCCATATCATGGTATCTCATGTGGTTTGTTTGTTTGTTTTTTTTCTTTTTTCTTTTTTCTTTTTTCTTTTCTTCAATTCAATATGTATGCCGATCTTATGCTGATTGATTTTTTTTTTATATAAAAACCAAATGATGATTGAGATTTTGATGCTAATATTAAGTACTTAATATTCTGAAGTATTAGTAAAGGATAATATATTGGGGTGTGTTCATCACTTGTAAAAGTAGTTTTTATAAAAACCTTTAAAGAGATCAAGCATCTCTGAAAACTGAAAAGTAGTTTTTATTTGCAAGGATGCAACTTAATGAAGGAGTTACTGTCATGGAAAAGTCATTATTTCTTCGATGTGTGGTGTTATAAGAAGAAACATATATATACTCGGGGTGTGATCTGCTGCTGCTGCCAACAGCTTGGACTCAGATCACGGGGGTTGATCACCGGAATACTTCCTATCAACTGCGAGAGAGAATGAGCTCAAATTGGCACGAGAAATTGACTTGGACGAGATCAGCCAATCAATGGGATTAGATTTCGTTGTATTTTTGTTTATTGGTTGGGGTGTATGAGTTCTAGGACCCAGTATGTTGGGATCCGAACTTCATAAGCCTTATTTTTTGTTGTATATTTTGTTAAATTTTTTTAATGAAACGCGGGGTATTCAACCCACCGTTTAACGATAAAAAACAGTTAAGATGCTCGGTATATCAATATTTCAATATTAATTAGATCCGAAATCTATCATTGAAATACCCATCGAATGAGCATTCTCATTATTATGCCTTGAAATAATGCCTTGAAGAGGACTCGAACCTCCACGTTCTTTAGCACGAGATTTTGAGTCTCACATGTGTACCGCTTCACCATACATAGCACAAAATGTCTGAGCTCTTGTTTCTTTTGTCACAATTTTTTTTTTTTCCTCTTTTCTTTTTTGCTTGTATTTGTATGTTTCGTTAAATGAAACTAAATGAGATTTTACCCTTTTTTAAATTAAAAACAAAGCATAAATGTTTGAGTGAGAGCTGAGAAATAAAAGTCAGGCCGAAAATAATGAAGTTCATTTGCATGTTATATATTTCTTCCTCAGTGAAATAATTTGTGAAGAGGCTTACCATCAAACTATTAGAGTACCTGTGTAACTACCATTTGATACTGGAAAGAAAGCCTAACGATTAAAGCAATAAGAAGCATACTTCTCTTTCAATAAGCCATCATTATCACAACGCTTTGTAAATTTGTTTGCTATACAAAAAGCATCTTTTCTGACCAAAGAAAGATACATATATATATATATTAGCACCTTGGATTCAATTCTCATGCTCTTCACTCTGAGAACTAAGAAAAGTGAGAAAATAACTTCAAATCTAATCCATTTCAGTAATTAATTAGCAGTATCAATAGTTCTCGTAAGTCTTTTATAAGCTAATTTGTTAATTACAACCATAAGGAGTCTTTCATATAAATTCGACAATAGGGGTTGGTTTTGGAGGTAAATAAACGAGACCGTGAAAATTTTATAGTGAGCCCGGTCTAACTAGAGAAACTTTTGACATAGCTAGTAGTGGTACTCGATTTGTATTCTATATTGTTAGACTCAACTTTGTAATATATGTATCTGAAGCCAACCTAATTAAACCTAATACATAACCCACTTTCTTTTTTCTTTAAAAAATGGGAAACACTAATAATGGTATGTACTTGTACCAATTCCCTTCCAGAAATAAATAAATAAATAAATAAAAACTTTAAAAATAAATAAATTTGGAGGAAAGGACAGTCAGAGAGAGAGAGAGAGAGAGAGCAGGTGAGAGTAGGAAGATGAGTTGATGATTCAGCAAGATGAACAATGAGTGAAATTTAAAATTATTAGCAGGTGAAATTGATATCAAAGAGTCAACAATAAATGGAATTTGATTTGAAAAAGGACTAACTAATCCAGTCTATTAGGAGGATTAATTGTTAGAAATTAATTAAGCACCTACTCATGTACTTGACCATTGAAATTTTCATGCACATAAACCCTACATTTCCACATTCATTACTCTTTAAAAGGAGAGTATCTCTTCAATTCTTTCTCACCTCTTCTCTAATTAGTAGAGATAATGACTTGTAATCTTATTAGCAGATTGCTAGGTCTCTTCTTTCTCTTGCTATCATATCATGATTCCAATTGCTTGGCTAAGGTTTGGCCTTCAGGGAGCTCTACTAAGTTCTATGACTTCAAGGTATAAATTTTTTTATTAAAGGGATGCGTCCGTCATAGCCTGGTCTCGACCTCCTTTTATTTATCCCAATCTTTTACCGTCTAAGCTACAAAGTCATATTATAAATTAATATTAATTTGTTAGCTAAAAGAAATAGGAGGAAATTGGTCAATGATATTAAGGATATATATACGAGTAAATTAATAATATAGGAGTTAAGGATAAAGGAGTCAATTGATCAGTGACTTGTTCATGAATGAAGGTGCAAACGACGAAGATAACCAAGCTTTGCAAGAGCAATGAGATAGTCACCGTCAACGGCATGCTTCCGGGACCGGTGGTGTCGGTCAACGAAGGTGATCGTGTCATCGTCAAGGTCACCAATGAGAGTCCACACAATGCTACTATTCACTGGTATCCTACTTAATTATCTCAGCTAGCTGCTCTACTGTTGTAACACTAAAATCGATCGAGCATATAAAATCTCCATTGCAAATAATTAGCAGTAGTACGTTATACTGAATGGGTTGTAGTTTTGATTAATAATATAATGAATGTTGGGCAATTCTCTATGTCGCATGAATTAAAATGCATGTCCATTGCAAACAGGCATGGAGTGTATCAGCTACTATCTTGTTGGGCGGATGGGACTGGGTACATAACGCAATGCCCGATCCAACCAGGCCAGAGCTACACCTACGAGTTCACCATCATTGAGCAAAGAGGCACACTCTTCTGGCACGCTCACGTCTCTTGGCTTCGTACTACTGTTCATGGTGCCATCGTTATTTATCCCAAGAAAGGAGTCCCCTATCCTTTCCCCAAACCTTACGAAGAGAACATTCTCGTCTTCGGTAATTATTGATCAATTAGTTGTATAATTTTGTAGTCCCAAGTTTATTATGTACGTGTGTGTGTATATATATGTGTGTGTACGTGCATGCATCTATTCCTAATTCATAGTACATGTGATTGATATATTACAGAGGAGTACTTCTTCAAAGATGCGGTGCAGCTCGAACAGGCTATACTTCAAAGTGGCGGTGCAGCACCAGCCGCTGATGCGTATCTCATCAATGGGAAACCAGGGCCTCGCTACAATTGTTCCGCTACTGGTAAATTACATTGAAAATTAATTACAGAGTTGAACTACAATTTTTTCATCATATATGCATTTAACTTTTAGATGCATTCTTGATAGACGTGTACAAGATCGACGTTGTTCCTGGCAAGAACTACCTACTCCGACTCATTAATGCCGGCATGAACCAAGAGCTTTTCTTCTCCATCGCAAGCCACAAACTCACCATTGTCGAGTCTGATGCAGACTACACCAAGCCCTTCACTCGCGACCACATCATGATTGCCCCTGGCCAGACCATCAATGTTCTCGTCGCTGCTGACCAACCCATCGCCAACTATGAGATGGCCATCGGCCCCTATACAACTGCCCAGAACGTTTCGTTCCAAAACATTTCAGCAGTAGCCATCTTCCAGTACTCTGGCGCAAAACTTGCCACTCTATCTCAACCAGCCATCCTCCCTGCCTTCAACAATAACCTCGTGGTTCAATCCCACATGGACGGTCTCCGTAGTCTCAACCCATGTTCTCTACCTCGAGACATCGACACAAATTTGTTCGTTACGATTGGGCTCAATGTGGACCCGTGCAATCGACCCAACCCTAACCAGACTTGTCAATCACCAAATGGAGGAATTTTTGCATCTTCGATGAACAACGTTAGCTTTATTATGCCGAGTCTTTCAGTTCTACAAGCTTACTATTTCAACATTCAGGGCCACTACAACCCGAAATTTCCAAAGTTACCGATGAAAATATACGATTTTGTTAACGGTGCACCAAATAATTTGACGAATAACACAGCAGCAGTGCATGATACTAGGGTTTTTGTGCTGGAGTATGGGGCCAAAGTTGAGCTTATTTTGCAGGACACGGGGACGGTGACTACAGAGAACCACCCGATGCATTTGCATGGGCATAGCTTTTATGTCATCGGATATGGAACAGGGAACTACAATCGGAAAACAGCAAAGTTCAATTTGGTCGACCCACCTTTCCTGAACACTATTGGTGTTCCAGTTGGGGGTTGGGCTGCGATAAGATTCACTGCGAATAATCCAGGTATGCGGGTAGAGAATTTTATCGTATTTATACTGCTATGTTACATGCATACAGGTTTCGATGTGTTACAACTCAAATAACTTTCAATGTTAATTGATGCAGGGGTGTGGTTTATGCATTGCCATTTTGACATACATTTGAGCTGGGGATTCTCGATGGCTTTCATTACGAAGAATGGGGTAGGACCTTTGGAGACTCTTCCTCATCCACCTGCAGATTTGCCCAAGTGTTGAAGTTGTTATAATAATTATTCGAGAGTGAGAGCAACTTTTGGGGGTTTTCTGCCTAGGCGAGTAGCCGCTTGCTTTTGTGATGTCGCTTGGAATCTTGAATATATCTCGTGTTGTCAATACTTTTATAGTTTAATGGTTGTATTTTGAAATGATTTCATGCACTCAGGATGTTGGGAGGTATATTCGTATCTTGAATGTACTCTGTTAAATTATGTGTAATGAAGCACGGGGAAGTTCGTTCCTCACCGTTTTATGAGATAAAAAATTAAAAAAATATATATGAGCAAGTGAGCATTCAACATGATTTATAGTTGATTGGATTCATGATTGGTTCTCCAGGTAAAAACCATTCAAGTTTCCCTTCATTTCATTCTATGTTTTGAGATTGTATTCTTTTGCTCTGTTTTTGTCCTGTTAGTGTTCAATCATCCACCTAAGATGCAACATCGATGTAATCCATCCCTCGGTTATGTGTTTTTATTTATTTATTAAAACCGTGAGTTAAAAGCCTTAATAAGAAATTAATAAAACAAATAATCAAAATATACCGAAGAATACAATCAAAACTCAACAATTCTAATTTTGAATTTGAAAAATAGATTTTAAAGACAAACAAAACAAAATTTGAGATATGAGAGCGGTCACCCGTCAGCGGAGGCCGTCGCTGACTTAGATGATTGCCATGAGGGTGGCAGGATCGGGCAATTGCCCAACGGATCAGATTGGATTCCAGATTTACTGCTTCTCCAAAATTAGCCTCCTCTCTCACTATCTCTCTTTGGATATTAGAGCAAAAGAAGAAAAAATTAAAAGAAAAACTATAGAGAGAAGGGAGGAGCTAGAAGTTGTTTTCGGTGAGCTCCTCTCCTTCTCGGCAAGGGCGGATTCAAGGGGGTGCTGGGGTATGCTAAAGCCCCTACCAACATTTGACAATTTCTTTGTAAATTTTATTTATTTTTGGGTATATTAGTGTGGGATGTATGCTTCAGCCCCCAAAATATTTTTTAAAGCCCACTCCAAATATTTTTTAAAGCTCACATCATATATATTTGAGCCTTCTATTTATTTTTTTGGGCTCAAGCCCAACTCTATTCTATCTAGTATCTATAACAATTTTACTTCTCTAGTATCTATAACAACTTTATATATATTTTGCATGTTACCTTGTGCGATTTTTTTTTCAGCCCTCCTCACTTTTTAATCTTGGATCCGTCCCTCTGCTCCTCGGTCTATTCTCTAAAAAGTCGGACTATTCTCTCAAAAGTCGGAGGGAAGTGACAAGGGTTAGCAACCACAAGAAAGCCAAAAAAACGAAGCAAATGAAGGAAGAAGGTTGGAGGACTAAGAAGGGAGGAGAGGAAAGAGGAGGGGGTTGCTGGATTTGAAAGAGGAAGAAGGGAAGAGGAGAACTTCTCATCTTGTAGTTGTTGTTTGTTTGTTTTTTATTTTTTTTAATAAAAGGTGACAAACAGTCACCGGTTTCAGTAACGAACCGTTAACAAAATGGCTAAAAAAGTAGTTACAAACTATTCTACTAACCATCAAAGTACCCAGAGTACCCGCCCTAGTCGGAACACCCTCGCAATTAGAAGTAAACAACTAAATACATCAACTACTACGGAAATAAAAGTAGTAGTTGTTTGTTAGCCTGGCCCTTCTATATTCTGGTAAAAACAATCAATTTTTTGGTACTGTTTTACTGTTAAGACTTCACACCTTAGCTAAGGACATCACAGTTCCTTTGCCTACTTTACTATGAATGAACATGAGAAGGGATTATAAATAACACAAGAAATCCTACAAATTTATATATGAGCAGAAAGTGAGCAAATATATAGCTAATATTGATCTTGTTTTTTTTAATTTGAAGACATCAGGGTTGTGATTCACAACAAAACAACAAAGCAAGATGTATATTTTACCAATCAGAGGATCGAGGAAGGGCCACGTACACTCCTAAAATCTTCACCCATGGCATCTCAGTTATGCTTTTGATCGACAGCATCTCAATTACCCTTTCGATTTGGATCTCCTCTCTGCTTTCAGAACTATCATTGTATGGCTTCCCACCATATAACTAAATAATTCCAAGCATTGAGTAGTACAGACCAATTCTCACCTCTGTACTGCAAAATAGAATATAGGTGTTAGATATACATCCACTTTGTACTACACTTCTATATTAGTTCAAATTGTAATGAGCACACTTTTTACAGCAACAGGTGCTGAGCTTCTGTGTTGTACTTCAGTAGTACACATAGTATTATCAAAGTTTGAATTAGTAACCCTTCTGATAATAGCTGGCCCTAATAATTACAGAAAAATGATTGGAATGAGATAAACTCGTAAAATGTAAAGTGAAAAATAGTAACTTACTGTTGAATATATAGATATGAATGGGGGTCAACTGCGGCATTCTCAATAGGGCCAAAGATCACCCTAGAGTGATTTGCGAGCTTGAAGGTGTAATGAGGGGTTTTTTGTCTTGGTAACCACGACACGCTCAAAAGCAAGTACATACCTTCCGACCCATCACGCTTGGTTGATCTGCACACATTCATCTGTACCTGCATGACTGCCCCTTCTCACTGGTGAGTATATTATTCGACCCCAACCACCTCTGAGATCAGCATGTGATTGCTCTTCTTCCTCCTCTTCATCGTCACCATGGAACATGTCGGTTTCTGCACCATCATAAGCATAAGGAACTAGATCATCTTCAGGCAGATTATCTTCATCAATATCCGACCCAGTTTCAGTATTGGGTCGAATGACCCCCTATTGGAACATGATTACTTAATTGTAATTTTCCCTTGATTTTATTAGTTATATTATTGGTGGAAAGTTATGATTCTGGATATTTTCAAAAATAACGATTAATTACAAATGCTTCTTAGCATTGAAAAAAAAAATCTTTCTTGCAGGTTCTTCAAGCTTCTACAGTCGTCCCGATTCCGAGAGCTTCCAATACATTGCAGCAATCTCACACTGAGTTTGAGATGGGGAGTTCCCGACATCACCCACTACTTTCGATGGCTGCCACAATTCACGTTCAACACCCTCATCAACAAGAGTAACAACCCATCTTCAACAACAACCCTCTCCAACTCCTATTCAACAACAACAACACCACCACCAATGTCCATCCTTACTACTTCTACTTCTACTACTACTTCTCAGTTCGGGGTGAGATCCCAACATGCGCCGCTACCGTGCGTCACTAACACACTACTTCCTTCATCCACTTCTTCTGCTACTTTTCAGTTCAGGGGTGAGATTCCAACATGCGCCGCTACCGTGCGCAACTCCTTCTATAACTTTCCAGTTCTACACCTTTCAATATCCAAGAGCTGGATCGTCCATGTGCCAAAGTGCACCGTCCCATGCGCCATCTTCTTGAGCGCCTTCCTTACGCCATGCTGCGTCAGCAAGAGCATCACCGTGTGCCGTCCCTGCCATATGAACATCGTCATTATTCCAAACTCATGTTGCTTGAACCAACTTGAGTTTGAGAGGAAGTGTTGGATATTATATTAGATGATATATTAGTTTAGTCTCATATCGAATAATGTATTGGTTTAGTTTTTTCTTCTCTTCTATTTATAGGAGACATATTGTACTCAATTAATCCAATAACTCAATAAATTATTTATTCTTCTCCCTAAATCTAACAACATTAACTGATTCGAAGATTACTAAGACAATAAGACCAGCTACTTCAAGTTGTTCAGACATAGCAAAAAGAGAGGTGTCCAACTAATGCCCTGATTTGAAGAGTGCCAGAAAGAGGAAGCTGACATAGACCTTGTAGAATGAATGAAATAGTAGCCAGAAAAACAATAAAAACTCAAGATCATAAACAGAATGTTACCGAAACTTTGCTTTAATTTCCATGTCTCAAATAGAGTCAATGTTTGCCTAGAGTAGTGTTGATACACAAGTAACACAACTATTGAAGGGAGAACCCTGAAAAGGTGATCGCAATCCCTCATACACTCCTGGCATTTGATTTGCACTCACAAGTCAGAACCTAATAAAAAGGAGATTAGCCACATGCTCTGAAAAGTTTATTTTTAAAAAAAATACCTTTCCATGCATAACATGAAGCTTCCAAGACCATTGTTGTCTTACTATCCAACATCTCAAGTGATGTTTGCATTATTTAAATCGAAGTTCTCTTAAACAGAAAAGGGACCACACTAGCCTAACTAATAAGTAACTAACTTGGGACTGTTCGCTGTAATTCCAAATAAGTTGCATTAGTCTTTACTCTAAAATTTTCAGAACCCACCATGTCATTCAGATTTTTAATTGGGAAAAAGGGGTATGAGCAACTTGCTCATTTAGTAAATAAGCAATTGATGATGTGGCATACATGTGATTGGAAAATCATTAAAAAGGTTGGTTGTCCAATATATCACATGCATGCCACATAATCAATTGCTCATTTACTAAATGAGCAAGTTGCTCATATCCCTTTTACCCTTTTTAATTTTAGTCTAGGAAAAGAACAACCTAAGTTCCTACTCTTTAGTAACAAAACTTAACACTGGTTTGTTAGTCATTTAATGCCCCTTTTCTTCTTTTTGTAAACAAGGAAATTTTTGTCGGCAAAAGTAGGGTGAGGCCCCCACAAGTGAGTCCCACAACACCAAGCTCTCTTGACAAAAAGAAATAAACAAAGAAGGGTTGATACAGCCTCAATTGTTGAAAAAGTAAAGGAAATTAAACCGAACCCTCCTTCCTTTGGCTATATATAAGGAAGGCATCAGGAGGAGGAGAAAGTAGTGAGAAGTAAGGAAGAAAGAAAGAGTGATTAATTAAGAAAAATAGAGTATTATAGGAGTGTTCTCAAAAGAGATAAAATTGTGTTTTCTTATAGATTATTTGTATACTTTGTTGTATTTTCCTCAAATTGTGAGAGAGTTGTTTCTCAGAAAGAGTAAAATTGTTCTTTCTTTATATTTCGAGAGAATGTACTATAATTCCTATTTTCGATAGTAAAAACTCACTATCCTTGTATGTGTTTTCACCCCATCTCCTATGGGGGGTTTTCCATGTAAAATATCCGTTTCCAACAAATCTTCACTTTAGTTGTTTAGTTGTGAGGTAGGTTCTGCCCAAAAACATTCCTAACAATTTTGATTTCTGAACCAACTGATGGTGTATCTTTGCTAAAAACACATACTTGTTAATGAGGACAATTTATGTCATTGTCAAGCCTATAATTAGAACTTCATTTACAAATCCAAGTTCATAAACTGTCCATCAACATTTGGTATATGTTTATATGTCTAAAAAAAGTATAATACATATCTTTACTATATATCTACAATCGTCGGGCACATCATTATAGGATTCTACTGAATGGAACAAAGACAGAGGTGTACCTAATGGACAACTAATAAGGATATGGTCGATGATAGAAGAGATGACCCTTTATTAATGCCAAAGGTTTGTAATAAAACCTTTATTGATACCGGAGACATATATCCCCATGCTTTCGCATCTCAATAATGGAGAAATCTTGTCTGAGTCTCAATATAGAGCTAGCATCCGTGTCAATAAAACATAGTTCTCGCTAACCCCATCATGATTTTCACCATCATGCATCCATTATCAATCTACTTAAGATGATGGAAACCTTGCCTGTATTGATCACCCCAAGGAACAAAATGAACAATTACCACTTCTCACCATGACCGAATAATGGTTAAGAACATGGTACCTTCCATAGTTTCAATTTCAGTCTCAATCTTCCTATATTAACGTGTGATCTTGGAAATATGATCACTTCTACTACTATTACAAAAACTATCCAAGATTTTCGAACTCATGAGAACAGTTGAAAGCCCCTTACAACTGAAGTTAATTTAACAAAATTATTGAGCAACTTTACAGTATCCTATGTATCCTACACTTGAACTATAGTACATAACAATTGTATCAAAACTCGCAAATAAACAGATAGTTTCGTACCATAAACTTTGAAGGATCTTGATTCAACCCATGAGAGCATCCACAGTTTTTTGCTATTTATGCATATTATGCATATTTTAGCTAAAAAAGCGCTGCAGTCGTTTGCTATTTATGCATATTTTGACGATTTCGCAACAGTAAATTGCTATATATGTGAGCAGATATAGAAATTATGCATATACGGATCTTCACAGTCCGTCGCTTTAAAAAAATGATTTTTTATTTTTCAGACGGATCTTCAAAGTCCGTCTCTTTGAAAAAAAATTATTTCGTATTAATAAAACCCAAAAAATACCCCCCTGGATGGATCCTCAAGATTCGTCCAGTGAAGGGGGGCCCATTAATTTTGTTTTTTTAAACTTAAAAAATTGTTTTAATTATTAAAAATTCAAAAAATATATTTTTAAATTGTGGGACGGATCTCGAAGATCCGTCCGAGCTTTTTTTTTTTTTGCTATATTATAGTAATTTACGACTGCAGCAAACTCACTTTGCTATATCTATAATATGCATTTGTCTATTTTTTAGCAAACCACGACTGTGGAAATATCAATCCTTCGTCAATCCTGAATTGCTCCTAAGTTTCAGTGAAATACCAATAGATCTAAACAAATCAAACCGTCAACACAATTAAATAAAACTTGTAAAATTGTACCACGCTGTACCCTTTTTTTAAATATATTTTGGGCTGGAATCGAACGATTCTATCCTCCTTATAAAAAAAAACATTATTAAATAAACAAATTCATCAAGAAACAAACATTACCCCAAAAAAATTAACAACCTTATCTACTACTCATGATCATTAATGACCTCACCAAATGGGCAGTGCCTAAAACATTTAATTCACCCAAAAAAACAAAATGGGTCATACAATTTAAGTGAAATAATCAACATGAGACCTTGTTGGTTGTAGTGTCGGTATTGATCTGAATCTTGTCACTACCCTCTTGGAAATCCACTCTAATAAGTACAAGGTAAGGAAATCAAAAGCAAAACAAATGAAACTCAAATTGTAAATCGAAACAAATGGGCATTACCTGAATACCACAATTTGATTTGAGGGTATGCCATTTGAAGCAATAGTGGCCTAAAAGTTAAAAATTTAAAATTATTATAATTAAAAATAAATAAATACACAAACAAAATATAAATGATTAAGAAATTGAAAGAAAGAGAAATGGGTTTACGAGTTGGAAGTAGGTGGAGTGTTTGAGGTGGGAGTTGGAGTCTAAGGCGGCGAGGAGGAGGAGTTTCCATGAACTCGGAGTAGATACGGCCATTCTTCTTCTTCCTCCTCCATCTGCCACATTACGATGGCATGTGCATTGCACGTAACCTTATTTATTTATTTTTGTTTTGTGCAAGCCCATATTTTTTTGGTTTGGGCTTGATTTAGTAGCCCAAACAATAAGGTAAGGCCCAATATTTTAAATAGATTTTAGGGGTAAGGTAAACATTGCCAGCCCAGTAATTTTTAGAAAACTAAGGCTGCGTTTGATTCATTGTTTTGAAAACACATTTTAAACTTAGGTTTGTAAAAAAGAATTATAAATAAGTTTTTTGAGATTTTAAATAACAAGGATTTGTTTGGTAACTGTTTTTAGAAAATAGTTTTTTTGAAAATGAGAAGAAGTAGAACATGACGGTTTTTTGGGAGAGATAAAGAAAAGGAGAAATTTTTTTTATAAAACTGTTTTTTGGAGTTTTCTAAAAACGGGTTTTAAAATGAGAATTTTCCAAAAAAAAAAATAGAAACGATTTTCTGAAAACACCTATACAAACATGATTTTTAGAATTTTAAATTTAAAAAACTATTTCATCATGTACCTCTTTAAGAGCTTAATCGGCCTCTTCGGGGGAAATGCATCGTAAGTAAGGTTGGTCGTCAACCTAGGTGTGGTAACGCTTGTAGAGGACTCCCTCGACGATTGTATATCTTTCAGTCCTCACTTGGATCTTTCTTGTATCTTTGGGGTTCAATGGGGGGACTCCCTTGTCGAAGAAGTCGATCAGGAGTGTCGTCCAGCAATCTTTGAGTGTTTGGGGGATGACAAACATGAGCTCCATTGTCTCATCTTCGATGCTTGACTTGAGTATGACCTCAATGAGCACAGTATGGTCGAGTCCATCGAATGATGATGAGGCTTGCTTAGAGAGGACATTTGCTTGTCTGTTTTTCTCGCATGGGATGCAAGTGACTTTAGCTTCCTTGAATGTGAACAGAAGCTTCTTCACGTAGGCTAGGTTTTTAAACATGCGGTCATCTTTGGCTCCATAGTTGCCTCAGATTTTATTCACTGCCAATTGGGAGTTACTAAAAACCTCGACTCTCTAAAATCAGAGTGGCCAATGTTCTGCGGCAGAACCCTCCAATCTGGATTAGGGTGGTTTCTCTCGGTCCCCTCTTGCAGCTTTGGCTTGATCCAATCCAATTGTTAACAATTTGCATGCACGAATGCCCAGTGAATCCGATGAGATACACACATATAGTCGAACAACTTTAACTTTGGCGTATTTATATGTCAAAACTAACATGTGATGTTAAGAGTGTATCTCTTTATTAAATTCTTCTGCAATTAATTAACTGCTCATAAATTTTTTTTTAAATGCAGCAGCGAAAGAAATCATGGTTTGCAAGTTCGTTGCGGTCAAGATATCAGTACGTGGGGCCTAGACCTCGCCTTCCTATAGTCAGCGAAGACCTTAGCAAAGAGAACCAATTAAGTTGCCCAATCTACCAGTCCAGTTGACACATTCTGTCTGTTAGTTCAGAAATAAAACAGTCTTCTTAACAAAATAATGATGAAGCTAAGAGCAAATCATATATTACGAAAAGGTTGTAGCTGATTTGGCAATGTGCGTTAGCTATTGGATGCTTCAATGGAAGTTGAAGTCTCACTAAAAGTTGAGATAATTACAATTTAACTTAACTTTTAAGAAACAAGTTAGCTAGGATATTTTTTAATTTAAAAAAATTAAATTTTTTTTATAAAAAAATAATTTTTTTAAAAAGAACCCTATCCTGGCATTTTTTTGGCCGAAAATGCCGGGATAGGTAACTTTCTTACTTTTTTGGTAAACGCTCTATACCGGAATTTTTTATATGAAACGCCGCAAAAGACCTTATATCTGTCCCGACGCTCGCTACAGTGGCGTTTTTTTCGGCGTTTCCAGAAATGCCGCTACGGTCTGTCCCGACGTTTATAAATGCCGGGACTAGTGTTATGTGCTGTATTGTTACTGTAATCTTTTAAGCTGGAGGCTATGATAATCAGAATTAACTCTGGTTATCTTAACTTTAGTCGGTCATATAGAGTAACATCAAAGGACTGTAAGTAGTTTATGTTAGATCAAGATGAGTAATTAGGGTTAGGGTTTATATCTCATAGCCGCTTAAGATATTATACCCTGCTTATCAGTAATTGAAATATCACAGGGCACTACCTCTAGACCAGCATTTAAATGAGATTAATCTGGGTTTAAAGTACTGGGCTTTATGCCCACTAAACCCGGTCCAATAATTAAACAGATAACAGGTGAAAGCTCGTGTTGCCCCATAAAACATTATACACAATAATATTCTATTATATTGAGAATATACCTATATATCCAACAAGCACCTCCTGTATTTTTAATATATTAGGCAATTTCCTGTTATATCATTGGATCACAAAAGAATATAGTTCATAGACTAAATCAATTATAACTCGAATAGTTCAAATGAGACTAAACCAAAATAATCAAATAGTTCAAAGATCATATGAAAACAAAATAGTTCACAATGACTAAACCAACTGGAGGAACCTGTTATAGTTTCAAAATCAACCAAAGCAAATAAACTTCAAGAACAGAATATGAGTTTTAAGCTCATGAAAACAAGTCTCTTAAACTCAACTGAAGTTTTACCAAACAAGTGACAAATTTATTCTCGAGAGAAATAAACCAAAATTATATCCTTGCAAACTGCTTTATGTTTACTCCTCCATTTTGAGAAAATCATTATTTTGTAATTTATGTTGACAGATTCAACTCCTTCATCTTTGCTAGCTTATTGAAAACAAGAATATCAAGTGATACATCTCTAAGAATTCTAGCGAATTTCATAAAGTATCTAGTTCCACTAAAGAACTTAGTACAATTCAACGATAGCTTAGTAAAATGTAACGCAAGCATCACAATCAAGTTTCTTTAACAAAGTAAAGAATAAGAACTATTATAGTTTCTACACAAGAACTATACTATGTTTCATATTGGAATGATAGAATAGTCAAATCAATTATGGTTAATTTTGAATCATCAAAATTGGAACGAAACATGAATCCATAAAAGAGATAAATCATCAAAATTTGAATGATATAACGACATTCCAAACATCGAAAACACATCGACAAGTTTTCATGCTTTCTTTTGGAACAATGAGATGATTCTAAGTAAATTTTAAAAATATATAGCATCATCAAAATTGGAATAAAATTATATATTAACAGAATTTACATAGAACTTTTCAAATTATCTAAAGCATGCCAACTGCTTAAAGTTGATGCTTCAGTTTCAGCTTATCTATGGCTCCAATTGGATTCTAAATCTCAAAACAACTTGGATATTAAAGTTTTTGACTTAATAGCTTTTAACACCATTTTCCCACAGTTTTGATAATTAGATCACTTTCAAGTCTCTTAGCAAGAGCATTAGCCATACTTGTCGCAATTGCGTTTTATCTATGGAAAAGTTCAACTAGGCTTCTTTCAGACTTAATATACACCTCTTACTATTATAGAGTGAGTTATGAGCTACAGTGCATTATAGCTTGATATCGCATAACAGAATTAGATAATTTACGTTGAACTTCTCAATGGATGATTAGCAATAAGTCATTCAATCCACTCATCATCTTCTCTTGCAAAGGATAACATATATAGGTCTGATTTTTTGGATGAGAACGCAATGCCTGTTTGCCTTTTAATCTTCATAACTTTTCTGCTCCTTTTAGTGTAAACACATTCACTAGTATTCGACTTTCACTAAACTTTGAGTAGCACAAAGCAAACTCTTGAGTACTACTCAGGTATCTCATTAGCCTCTTAAGGGCACTCAAATGTGTATGTGATTATTATTGAATCTGCATATCATACCTACCTCAAAGGCTATGTCTATTCTAGTGCAGATCTTTGTATACATGAGACTTTCAATTCTTTTTGAATGATTTACCTGTCTCATAGTTGCACCATCACTAGGTGTCAACCTTTTATCATAATCATAAGGTGTTTCAAAACACACTTTCAATCACTACATCTCCACTTTTAAAACACATTATTGATTGGATGAGTTTGACTAAGGGTTATCACTTGCCAACCGAAACTCACCATTATACTTATGGTGTTCACAATACCTAGGTGTTTCATACTAAATTCTTTGGATAACAAAATTTTAACTCTATTTGTAATAGAGAGGTCACTTTCAAGAACAAGAATGTCAATAGAACAAGTAAATAATAGCCATTATACTTGACACACCACAAAGTTAAGGACACTGATATGAATTACTTGATTCATATACTATGCTCTTTAAGAAATTTGTCAATTTATTTATTCGTTGGTTATACATGTTTTAAGAACATACAATGTTTACTAAATTGTAAATCTTCTTTACTAAACATATTAGTTCAAAACTTTCCAGTACAAAACTGTTCAGTACAAAACATCAAGTACAAAATTTTTAGTACAAAATTGTTTAAATATCCTTTATGAATAAGAAAATTTTCAATAGATGTAGGGGTAAGAAAAATACTTATTGTAGCAATATGACAAACATGTGAGTAGACATCAAACAAATCTACCCCATTTATCTCAGTCAATCCGTTAGCTACTAAAATGCATTAAAATTGCTACTAAACAATTAAAATTAAGTTTCTTCTACAAAACCCCACTTACTTACTATAGTTTTAGCCCTCTTCAGCAGATCAACTAATTTAAAGTATTATTGTATGCACAAATTCATCTCATTGTCTACTAAAGACTCTTCTTGGCTTATTTCTCATTGAAGTTTAAGTATCAGTAGGACTGGTTTTTTATTCTAACTGTGAATTATTGACCATGTCTGTAGGACTAGATAATTTCATACATTTATTTTTGATGAACACATCCTCAAAGAACTCTACAAGTCTAGATTTTTCAAACACAAATTAGATAGATCCAAAATCTGTTCATAGAACTACATTCTGCACTTTCTAGACACACACAAATATTTGTTATATGTCTTACTTTAGGCCTTCTAGGATCATGTACACTAATGAATGTACCGCACCACATATTTTCACTTTAACAAAATTATTTGTGTTTCCATCCCATAGTCTACAATTTATAAATAATTTAGAGTGTAGTAACATATTAAAAATATGATTAACAATACAATATCACTCATAATTACACAAAGTCAAACAACAATCAGTAATATAGAATTCAACATTTCACTAAGTGTTTGATTCTAACTTTTATCAATACCGTTTTGACTGTTGTGAGTAGAGTGCAGTAAAGATTATGCCAAATGCAAACTTTTCTAAAATTATTAAAACATATTCACTACCTCTATCAAATCTAAAACATTTTGATCTTAGCATTTAACTAGATTTTTTTAATTCATCAAAGCAGCGAGTGCTACATCCTCCATATATATATGACAAACATTCAATAATAATCTACATAAGTGATTAAATATTTTTGACCAACAATTATCTCATATAGTCACAAAGCTACTGAGATCACAAATATCAGAATGTATTGATTCAAAATTTGTGAACTCCTAGAGACCATACAAAATAATTTTTTAGTGATCAAAATCTGAGTTCAAACTTCACATTTGTCATATTTTAATGAAGTGTCGTTTAGCAGAGTTATGAGTTTTAACAATAACAAACAATTTAAGATATATAGTTCACATGTCCTAGCCTGTTGTGCCGTGTTCAAGGACTACACAAATTAGAACTACTATCGTCAATTGTTTCGTTTGTTAAACTCAACTTATATATGCCATTAACTATTCAAGCACATTATAAACTATTAATAAGATGAGTTAATACAAAATTACTCCACTATATTTTACAGAATAGTTTGCTTTCTCTCATGGTTTCAACAATGTCCACATGCTCAACCACATAGAGCGAAGAGTTGTTTACTGTATTCGTTCTTCATCATCTTCATAACGCTAAATGTGATAATGTCAATATTTTATAACTCAATTTTACACATACTGTACAGTGAATGAGAAAGAACAAAACATAACTAATAGAGTCATATCCTGCATTGAAAGATGCTTTCTCCTAAGTTACAGATATTTGTTATACACCTTATATATTAACTTTTATTAGAGAAGCAAACATACAATCTCACACAAACTACAAATGATGGATTTAGCCAATATGTCTATACACATAGTATGACAACGCACATTTGACAACCCTAAACATGCTAGTTTCAAAATGAGAATAATTATGATCTAATACTCAATCATGGGATCAAACGCACAAAACGTTACCACATTCATCACATGAAAATAATAAGAAAGATTAAAGTAGATCATACTGACACTTCAAGTTAGAAGTGTTTTCCAAATTCGATGGAGAAGCCTACGTAGTGCAGACTTATTCAACCGTGATGCATATCCATCGTTTCCAACACACACAATTTGTAAGTAAATTTGAAGTTCCTACATTCATCAAATTGTTAAAGGTTAGCCAATTAAACGAATTATTATCTCTATTTAATTCTAAGAACAATTTAATTGGAGATACAGTGTTGTAATCAAAACTTATAATTTAACTTATCAAAATAAATATTTGATTCTTAGCACATAGCCAAAGCAGTTATTCAAACTTGTATTTAATTAAACGACGGTTAACACGGTTCAAAACTTTAGCACTCATTAACAAGAAATAATTAAAATGTATATGCAGATATAGAACTTATCTTTAATTTAGTTCTGATCCAGTCCAATTATACTTTGATCTAGTCCAAACAACATCCTTACCGCCTACACTATTTCCAAAAATATTATCCACATATGATATTGCATTCCTCTTCCGGCTGTTAAATTCAGAACTAACAAAACGTATCTAGTTTCGGAATCTTGTACGTGTAATTAAGTTTTTCCATCTTAAAGGAATAAACTGTTGTAACCCCTGTTTTTCATTTTCTGTATTTTTGGGTGTATTTTTTTTTCTTTTCGTGTATTTATCCTCATTGTATCTCTTTTTGGGCCATGTATTGGATCTTCTTTTCAATATATTCATCTATTTTATTGTCATCTCTTATTTGATCTTCTTGATTCAATTGTCTCCTATTATTTCATCTCTGTTTGATCGAGCTTGTGTTCCTTTGATCCTCTTTGTTTTCATTGTTCGTGTCCTAGTTATTTATCCAATTTGTGCCCATCTCATTATTTTTGGATCACTATATTTCTTTTTATTTTGATTTATTCATACCCCAAAACCCATTAACAATCCTATAACCCATTTATAATCTAAACCATTTAAACCCCAATACCCATATACCCACAACCGTATATTACCCAAGCTCAACCTGTTAACACCCTACACCCAAAACCCAAGTGCCATCAGCTGTCACCTCAAAACCCTAACTTCATCTACCCTCTAACTATTTTCATACACAGCCTACCCCTATATATGCATTCATCTCCCTACCTGTATACCCATCGAAACCCTAGCCTCCCTTCTCCCTGCCTCCGAGCCCTCCTGTCCCTCCCCCTCTCCCGAGCCTTGCACTCCTCTCCACCACAGCACCCTCCCCCGTTTCCTCGCCTCCTTGTGAAGCTGCAACACCAAGGCGCTGCTCCCCTACTTCTCTCCCGAGCATCAGCAACGCCAGCCTGCAGCGTCACTGACCTCCCTGTGCTGCTCCGCCTGCCGCCAGCCAGCGACAGCAACCTCCTGGCCGCAGTTGTCCCCCCCCCCACGGTGCACCGGCCTTTCTATCGCTTCCCCCTTGTGTGCGAGTGTGTTTGGTGTGCGTGTGTTGGATCTCGGGTATTCATGGTTCGTGTGTTTCGTCGTTGTTCGTGTGTTCGTTTTGGTTCGTGGGTTCATTCCTCGTAGTCGTTCATTGTGTTCGTGCCCCGGGAATTCGTTCCTGTTATTCTTGCTCTTGCTTCGTTTCTGTCGTCGATTATAAGGCAGGTAACTTATATTCTTTTCTTTGTGTAATGCAAGTACTAAATACCGTCTGTAGTGTAGTTGTGTTCTAGAGACAATTCTTGTGTGAAACCCCGGTTGTGTCTTGTCTCTATTATGTTGTTCCGCTCGTAGTTGCCTCATTACACACATGACATGAAATAACCTAGGGAGGACCACTTCTTGTTGTATACATGTATGATGTTCGTATGATATCGTGTGCTTTCTTGTGCTAGTCATAGTATAACTTGTTGTAGACTTGCTAAATTTCCTATACCATGTTGCTTGGACATCTAGTACACTATATTTCACATTTTGTTATGATTTGGATGAGTTTCATATGAACTAATTGATTTTGTGCATGAAGAATATTTTTTGTTTTGTCAATTCCCCATTTTTTATCAGTAATTTAGACCATATTAAGGTCAGTATATAAAAATTATTTGTGAATATGAATTATGGAGAATTCTGTCTACTTTCCAGATTTTCTGACAGATCTCAGTTTCAATTTATGAGTTACAAGTTATGACTATTTTACTATAGATATGTTTAAAATTTCAGATCCAGTTTTATACGTATTCTGTATGGTAATTTGTTTTTCTACTGATATTAAAGATAATATTTTGATCCAATATTTTGCTGGTTACAACTATACTTGATTGGGATTAACCCATATTTTTTTTGGATTTAATTGATAACTTTTATGAACTATTCTAGGCTTGCAAACAACAATTATACTTGCAGAATTTTCATACTGTTCAGTAAAGAACCTTAATTTCGACCTGATTCTATTTGCTTTCTATAAAAACTTTGTGAATAAGAATTATAGCCTACTGTATCTATTTTATCACCCTTTTGACGGATCTAGATTTCGACTTATATTTTGTGAGATATTGCTGTTTTAGTACTGCAGTGTTTATGATTCCACGTTTATAAAACTGTCGTATCTTACTGCTTTCTTATTTTACTTGGTTATTCTATGTATGTTGAAAAATTATGAACCTTTATTTTCTGATACTCAACATACTAGGGAATATCCTAGATTTTTCGTGGATTTAATTAGTAAGTTTTGATGCTGTTTTCCTGTTTATGAATATAAACTTTTAATTTCTGGCTGAACATGTTTTCTGGATACAAATATGTTTTAAGACTTGTTTTTGTGAAATACCATATGACTTATATATATCTGCTGGATTCGGCAGAGAGTCTATTTTCCAAATTTTCTGACGGATCCATATTTGCACATTTATAGCAACGGAAATTCCAGATTTAGTGCAGTACTGTCTTGTTATCCTGAACTAAAATTTTCGTTGTTCTATCCTTTTATATGTTGTCTTTCACCTGTATATGTTTATCTTTCAATCTGAACATGTTACTTATTTATGCCATGTTATTCTTGCTCTGTTTTGTGACACATACATGCCTGTCTGATAATAATAACAAAATAACCAAGTCGGAGTTAAGAAAAAGATCTAGTAGTGGATAATATAGAAATGTGTACTTGAAAGGGAGCCCGTGTTTCCCACAGGATTATCTGTTACCTGTTCATGACTACATGATACACGACTCTGTCTGTCGGATTATCCTGACTACACACTTCCTTATAGGAAGGTGTACTCAGAAGAGAACTCATAGGTTCTATCTGTCTGTCTGGATCTGCATCTGATATCTGTCTGTCTGATACCTGAGTAATTTTTTTGAATGTAGCAACCATGTGGTGAAAGTTTGGGACGCATGAAGTGCTACCTAGATAGTAATAACACAAGCCCTATAATAACATGACATCAGTTGCCTGGTTACCTGTATCTGTTATCTGACATCTGTTTACCTGTCTGCATGACACTTGACATCTGTTATATATTACCTATATCTGTTAGCATACCATATTACTGGATTCTGTTTTGCTCTGTTATATCTATTCCATGCTACGTTTGTTTCTGATGTTAATTATATTTGTTTATTTTTTCCTGTACTTGTGCCTGCACTACAAGCGGCCCATAACTTGCATTGGCGGGCATTTTATTTTCTTTTTTCTCTTCCTGCAGTTTATTAAATTGCAGATTATGGAGATCAGCAGCCCGATGGAGTAGGTGATATGAGATTCTAGATGCTGGAGTTTTACTATTATTATTATTTCATATTGCTTATTTTGAATGATTGTATCTGTTACTTGGATTATTTTGTTTTGGGCAATGTGATCCAGGATTATTAACTTGTTCAGATCTGGTTTATTTGAGATTAATAAATTTCGTTTCAAGTAAATTCCGTTGGTATTGATTCATATATGCATGTGGTTGACTTCTCTTGCTTCCTACTCTGATTATTCCTGTAAAATGTTGTAAAGATCCTGACAGCTTATAGATGATGAAAATCATTCGCTGGGCTTAGTCACGTATCCGTATTCCATATTCTCTTTTGGAAAGCGGGGCATGACAACTGTAAATTCTAAAATCTAGAAGGTTTATTCTGAATAATTACTACTAGCGTAATTTCAGTAAAAGAAGGATTTTTCTGTAAAACTGCCTAATAAATATTAAACAGAAAATTAAATCAAATAAAGCAGCATATATCTTAAAGTTTAGAGTGGATCAATCTTGATGAGAATCAAGGAAAAGTGGAGGGTCAGATCTGAGTTGGAAGTACAATAGCTTAGATCATGTCCTCAGCCAAACACAAAACATCAACCAAGCCCCAATCAAAACTTGCATCTGAGTCAAAACAATACATCACTTGATCCCCTCCTTCCCCGAACGCAGAACATCAAAACTTGCCAATGAAAAATTAGATCTGCACATGTCCAGATCCTCATCACACAAGGAAAGAGGAGAAGGCGGTGGGTGCGCCGGCGGCTGGCCTGGGTGGCGGCGGCGTGCGTCGATGCCAACAGCGACTGACCTGGGCGGCGGCGGCATGCGTCGACTCCAACAGTGGTGACCTGCGTCGACGCCAACAACGGTGGCAGCTGCAACGGGTGCCGGTGATGGCAATGGGATCCGACGAAATTCATCTTCGACGATCAGTCAGGTACTACTCTCTCTCTTAATCTCAAAATTAATTGATAATATCTTAAACTTGTTAGCTCAAGATGAGTAATTAAGGTTAGGGTTTATATCTCATAGCCGCTTAAGATATTATACCATTCTTATCAGTAATTGGAATATCACAGGGCACTACCTCTAGACCAGCATTTAAATGAGATTATTAAACAGATAACATGTGAAAACACGTGTTGCCCCATAAAACATAATTCATAATAATATTTTATTATATTAAGAATATACCTATATATCCAACATTTTATACTATATATGGGTTGTCCAACAAGGATGTTTTTTTCTTGATATCTTTTAGAGTAGAAATAGAAAGGTTGTAAAGTAAGCTATCATCCAAAATGGAAAGGTTGTAAAGTAAGCTAGCATCCAAATAATTAAATTAAAGCTGTTGGGTGAAGGGACTGGCATATATCACATGCCAACAGACAGTCCCACTAGCTTGTTCACTTCTTCCACCCTTGTGTGCGTCGTTGCATGGTAGTTGGCACAAACTATCAACCATAAACCATCGTATGTGTTAGCTGGAGTCTCATAAATGCCCAGTTATAAAGCTCGATCTATAAGAATGGAGGACTAGCTAACTTCATAGTTGCATAGCAAAGAAACATATATATATGATATCGAGCTCGAAAGAGAGAGACAGAGCGCCCTACCTACCTACCTACCCTCCCATAGGAGGACCTCTTGCTCAAATGAGTGTTCCATTAACAGTGCTCGATCGTTGTCGATCTGAGTTCTCAAAAATGGACGCTCATTCGGGCAAGATGTCTTGCATTTGGAGGAGAAACGTGCATTGAATGTTTGTATCAGTTCGGAGAATTTTTTTCATTTCTTCTTCTTCCTCTTAATTTGTTTCCTTTTTTTATTCTTTTTCTTTCTACCATCTCTAAAATTTTCATGTGCCCGAACGTCGGAGATGGGTCGATTGCACAATTTAGTTCTTCAGCTTAGCATTTAGTATTCAATTCTCGGTATATTCAATTCTCGGTATATTCAGCTTAGCATTTACTTTTGGAATTGGTATAAGATATTAGTGATAATTTTGACAATCCAAGACGGGATCCCAAGCCCGTAAGTAGGGGTCGAACCCCCCACATCAAGGTATCTCATGTTTTTTTTTTTTTTTTTTTCCTTGAATTCAATATGAAGCCGATATTATGCTTGACTTGAATATCGAAGTGTTTTTCTCTGGAGAAAGGAAAAAAAAAAAAAAAATCTCGCGAGTACAGATCTTAGAGCGAGCTCGAATACAAGTTTTCAGAGGGCGCAAAACGACTTGTTGGCAATGATTAACTTGTTTTTATAAAAACCAAATGATGATTGAGACCTTGATACTAATAGTAAGTACTTAATATTCTGAAGTATTAGTAAAGAATATTATTGTGAGGTGTGTTCACTTGTAAAAGGTTTCCGACCTTCAAAGAGATCATGCATCTCTGAAAAGTAGTTTTTATATGCAAAGGATGTGACTCATGGAAAAGTCGTTATTTCTTCTATATGGTGTGTTAAGAAGAAACATATACTCAAGGGTGTGATCTGCTGCTGAACATATTCCAAGTCCAACAGCTCGGATCATGGGGGTATATCTGATATGGGTCGGATGACGTGGCCCCTCCTGGGCCACAGGATCCCCTCAGAATACGCGCACCTCCTGATCATCCAGATCCACCACGTCAGTATCGGAAAACCGTCCGGGCCTCCGCCATGTCAGCCCGAAAACCGCCCAGGCCTCTGCCACGTCAGCCCTATACCGTTCGGGTTTCCACTGCTTCAACCCCACGGGCAACCGGGTCCAGACCCGGCCCCAAACAGATCCAGACCCGATTGGGTTCTCCTATAAATACCAGACCCCTACCCCTTGATCCAGGTAATCGATCTTTTCCCACTTAAACCCTAGTTACTGTTACTCTCTCTCAGTAGCTAACTAGATCGTCGGAGGGTCTGCCACCGGGACCAACCCCGGTATTCCTAGATCGTCTGCAGGCACACGAGACCTCGGATCCGAGCCTCTCGATCCGAGCCGAGCATCCAGCCTCCACCTCATTCCAGCCTACCTTCGTACCGTTCGCCCGGCTGAGGGTCGGCCGCATAGGAGTTTCCTCCACCAATAAAAATCGAGTAAGAATTCACACATGGTGCATCCACTCGCCTCTCAAAAATAAACCGCATCAGGTTGGCGCCGTCTGTGAGAAACTCTATTGCAGACGCCGGCCCGAGCTCAGCCATTAACGGTACCCCGTCAACCCGAGCTCACATGGCACCCAAAGCCACGAGAGCTATTACCTCAGCACGTCGGCAGGACGTGCCTCCACAGGGCATCGGCGCCGACGCTCAGGCATCCAACAACCCGGGGATCAGTCACAAACTCCAACCGGGTGCCTCCCGACCAGTCCAGCCCGACCTGCGGGGGGTGTTCCAGAATCGACAGGCCAGCTGGTCTAGGGGAGGGACCGCTTCCAACTCGGCCCCGAACCATCCCAAACCTCCGTCCCAAGGGCGAGGGCCAGCACTCAGCTGCATCGGCCGGTGCCCACCAGGTCAGCAAAATCGAGCTGAACGAGCCCCAGTCACCCACGAAGAGTTTCAAGACTTCCGGAAAGAAATCATGGAGGCCATCCGGGGAACCCCCGTTGATGAAGAAGTCCGCCGCTCTCACTCCCGGTCGGATGCCTAGGCTGGCGTGTCTCGTGTCCCAACAGTCCAGTTGGAGTATGACGACGACCTCTTGAGGCACCTCCAAGAAATGGAGGACCGCCTCGACCACTTCGGGGATGGTGGGCCGAGACCGGCCCAGGGATACAGGCCCATCCGACCTCCTTTTTCCACCACCATCTTGCAGGCAGAAATACCCTGGAACTTCCGCCCACCTTAATTCGAGACTTACGACGGGGAGGGCGATCCTGCTGATCACATGGAGGACTTCAAAACCCTCGTGATGATTCACAGCGCATCGGATTCCCTCTTGTGCCGCGCCTTCCCTGCCACCCTCCGGGGTCCGGCTCGGGAGTGGTTCTTGAAGCTCACCCCCAGCTCCATCCATTCCTTCGTCCAATTGGAGGGCAACTTCCTCGCCCATTTTGTGACAAGCCGAAAGGCCGAAAGGACAAGTGCGTCCTTACTTGGCCTCCGGCAGAAGGAAGGAGAGCCGCTCCGGGTGTTCGTCTGAAGATTCACCGCTGAGGCGAGATCGGTCTCCTCCCTCGACCCAAGGGTCGCCTCAGCAGCATTTCGGCACAACGTCCATCACGGACAGCTAAAGGCCTCCCTGGCGAAGAGGCCCACGATAGATTTCCCCGACCTCCTCAATAGGGTCGACAAGTACATCCGGGCTGAGGAGGCCCTGAATCCAGAGGACTCGAAAAAAATTTCTGGGAAGGGGAAGCGCAAGGCCGACGAGGTCGAGCCAGCGAAGAAAGCTCCAAGAGACGAGGGCACCACGAAGAAGGTTCCGCCAGTCCCTCGCTTCGAGAGATACACCCCTCTGACGCAGAACGTGTCCACCATTCTCCTGGCAATCGAGGATAGGGACCTCGTGCAGTACCCCCCTCGACCGTCCAACAACACTAGCAAGAAGAGGGATCATCGGTTCTACTGCCGCTTCCACCGGAACAACGGGCACGACACAGATCATTATCGTGCCCTGAAGGATGAAATTGAGGCCCTCATCCAACGAGGATACCTCCAAGAATTCAAAAGAGAAGGCATCCGGGAACAGAGGGATACCAGAAACAGGAAGGATTCCCCTCCTCCTCGAGCACCGCGACAGCGCCCCGAGCGAGATCCGGAACCCGAGGAGCCCGAGGGTCAGGCAATCTTGCATTGCGTTCACGGAGGACCCATAGGAGGGGAATCTAACACTTCCCGCAAGGCATTTGTCCGGGATGTCAACACCGTCCACGGCCCTCTCTCCCCCCAGGTCCAGCAACTCCCTGTCTCCTTCTCAGGGGATGACCTGGAGGGAGTCCGGCTCCCTCATTGTGATGCACTCGTCATCAGCCTCAGCATGGCGAACTTCGAGGCCCGGTGAATCCTCGTGGACAACGGGAGCTCGGTCAATATTTTGTTCCCAGAAGCATTCGAGAACTTGAAGCTCTCTCGGGACAAGCTAAAACCAGTCGGATACACACTGTACGGATTTTCTGGCGTCCCAGTGGCAATAGAGGGGATCGTTACCCTAGATGTCACGGCAGGTACGACCCCGAACAGGAGAACCGAGTCCATGAACTTCATAGTTGTAAACGTCAAAGCAGCCTACAATGCCATACTCTGTCGCCCCGGGCTCTGCTCTCTCCAGGCAGTTCCCTCGGCCTACCACCAGAAGATGAAGTTCTTTACCAACACTGGTGTCGGAGTTGTCCGAGGAAATCAAGAAGCAGCACGCTTGTGCTACATGACGGCCATCGGGAGCGGTGTATTTCCCTTCGATGCCCTCAAACTAGAGCCCGAGAGGACCCAGCCAGAACCAGAGCTGGCAGACGAGCTAGAAGATGTCTCATTCGAGATAGGGGACGTGTCAAAGCGCTTCCGAGTGAGCTGCTCCCTCGCGCCCGACCTCAAGTCCGCCCTGATCAGCTGCATTCGCGGCAATGTCGACCTCTTTGCCTGGAAGCCCTCTGACATGCCCAGTATCTCCGAGGATATCATCATGCACAAACTCAGCGTGATCCCCGGGTCGAAGCCTGTTGTCCAAAAGCGGTGCAAGTTTGCTCCCGAGAGACAGCAGGCGATGAACGCGGAGGTAGACAAGATTTTTTCTGCGTGTTTCGTACAAGAGGTCAGCTATCCTGAGTGGCTGGCGAATGTCGTCATGGTCAAGAAGGCGAGCGGGAGCTGGAGGATCTGCATAGATTTCGCCGACCTCAACAAGGCATGCTCTAAGGATCCATTCCCCCTCCCCGACATCGATGCCCTTATTGACACCACATCGGGTCATAAGCTCTTATCCTTCATGGATGCCTTCTCAGGCTATAACCCGATCCAGATGTTTCCTCCCGACATTGCTAAGACGTCCTTCGTCACCGACCGAGAACTGTACTGCTACCGGGTTATGCCCTTTGGGCTGAAGAATGCTGATGCCACTTACCAGAGGCTCGTTAACCGAGTCTTCAAAGACCAAATCGGGCGCAACATGGAGGTGTACATCGAAGACATGCTCGTCAAAAGCCAACGGGGACAGAATCACGTCACCGACCTAGAAGAGGCCTTTGGGGTACTTCGAACCCACAACATGAGGCTCAATCCGGTGAAGTGTGCATTCGGAGTCTCCTCAGGAAAGTTCCTCGGTTTCATCGTCAGCCAGCGCGGCATCGAGGCGAACCCCAAAAAAATCCGGGGCATAATAGACATGGCCCCTCCCAGGAACATCAAAGAAGTCCAGAGGCTAACAGGAAGACTGGAGGCCATCGGTTGTTTCCTCTCCAAGTCTGGAGAGAAGTCCCTTCCGTTCTTTAAAGCCCTGCGTGGAACCGGAGGGTTCGAATGGGGTACTCAGCAACAGGAGGCCTTCGCCCAATTAAAAGAGTACCTCACCAACCCTCCTCTCCTCAGCAAGCCCGAACCAGGTGAGCCACTCTAGCTCTACCTTTCGGCTTCGGAGAACGTGCTCAGTGCCGTCCTCGTTCGAGAGAAGGAAGGGGTCCAAAAGCCCCTGTACTATGTGAGCAAGGTCCTGCTCGACACCGAGACCAGATATTCCAGGATGGAGAAAATAGCATATGCCTTGGTCATGGCCATGCGAAAGCTCCGTCCATATTTTCAGGCACATTCGGTCCAGGTACTCACGAATCAACCCTTGAAGGCGGTGCTCTATAAGCCCGAGAGCTCGGGGCGACTAGTCAAGTGGTCAATTGAGCTCAGTCAGTATGACATCGGCTACCAGCCAAGGACGGCCATCAAAGGGCAGACCCTCACCGAGTTCATCACAGAATGCACCATCTCCGAACGGCCGACAAGCAAGGAAGCCGACCAGACGTGGGAAGTTTACGTCGACGGTTCCTCTTGCGAAGCAGAGAGTGGTGCGGGCATCATTCTGTGGGGGCCAGACAGTTTTCTCCTTCAATACTACCTTTGCCTCAACTTCCTGGCCTCCAACAACGAGACCGAGTACGAGGCCATGATCGCAGAGCTCACCCTGGCTCATCAGGCCAGTGTCAGACTGATCAGGGCCTTTAGCGACTCCCAGCTCGTGGTCAACCAGATCACGGGGGAGTACGAGGCCCGTGACGATCGGATGATTAGATACCTGGCCGTGGTCCAATGGCTATTAACGTCCTTCGACGTGTCGGTCGTCTTAAGGATCCCCGGAGAGCAGAACGCCCAAGCCGATGCCCTGTCAAAGTTAGCTTCCTCATCCTTTGAAGGCCTCGACCGGACCATCCTGATTGAAGTCCTGCTGAAGCTAAGCACAGACTTCCCTGAGGCTCTGTGCATTGAAGACGGAGCTCCTCCCGATGACTGGACCACTCTTATCAAAAAATTTCTCATCAAGGGAGAGCTCCCCGAAGACCGGGCCGAGGCAAGGCGGGTTAAGGTCCGCTAAAAAAGGTTCGCCATAATCGACGTAACCCTCTTCAAAAGGTCCTACACAACAACGGATGGCAGACCCTGCCTCTGCTGCCTGACCCCAGATGAAGCAAAGTACGCCCTCAAAGAGCTACACAAGGAAATCAGCGGATGCCATATGGGAAGCCGCTCGCTAGCACGAAAGGCTTTGAATCACGGGTCCTACTGGCCTACTATGCTGCAAGACGCCCTCGCCCTAGTGAAGAAGTGCGGTCCCTGTCAACGGTTCTCCCCCGTGAAGAGGGCTCCACAAGCCAACCTCCGTTCCATGGCCAGTCCGACCCCCTTTGCAATGTGGGGGATGGATCTGGTAGGCCCATTTTCGAAGGCAACGGGCCAAAGAAAGTTTCTCATAGTGGCGATCGACTACTTCACGAAGTGGATCGAGGTAGAGCCATTAGCAATGATCACCGAACAACAGGCCCAACAATTTTTCTGGAAACACATCGTCTGTCGGTTTGGGATCCCACAGGTGCTCATCACAGACAATGGAACTCAATTTGCGGGTAAGCACTTCCGCAAGTTCTACTAAGACCTCGGGATCCAACAGCGCTTCTCCTCGGTATGCCACCCCCAGTCCAACGGTCAGGCCGAGAATGCGAACCGCCAAATTCTCAGCGAACTCAAGAAACGACTCAATAACTCTTCTAAGGGGTTATGGGTCGACGAGTTGCCAAGCATTCTCTGAGCACACTGAACAACAAAGAGAATCTCCACAGGAGAATCGCCTTTCAATCTCACATACGGTACGGAGGCCGTCATTCCCTTGGAGATCGGGATCCCTTCACCTCGGATCATGGCTTTCGACGAGGCAAGTAACTCTGAACAGCTGCGAGCCGACCTGGACCTCATAGACGAGGTCCGGGAGAAGTCCGCCATTAGAAGGAGCATCTACCAAGAAAGGATTGAAAGGTTCTACAACAAGAAGGTGCGTCCCACCAACATCAAACTCGGAGACCTCTTCCTCCCAAAGCTGGCAGTATCTAACCCCGGGCAGAAAAGAAAATTGGCCCCAAATTGGGAGGGTCCCTACAGAGTATCGAAGGTCGTGCGCCCCGGGACTTACTGCCTTACCAACTCGGTGGGCAAGGCCATCAAGAGGCCCTGGAATGCGGAGCACCTCATCATATTCTTAGGACAAGGGGTTTAGCCTCCGTCATATGTAAATTATGAAGAATGTAATCAGCACATCGTGCCTTGTCTTTTGTAAAATTTCAAGGTGTTGTAAATATGCCAGCTTTCTTTAAATAAGTTTTTGGCTTCTTATCGACTACCATTAAGAGAACATGGCTCGGCGCTCGGATAGTATCTCGAGCTAGAAAGGCTTCTCTTACAAGCTTGAGGCTCGGTGCTCAGATAGCATCTCAAGCCGGAAAGGCTTCTCTTACAAGCTTGAAGCTCGGCGCTCGGATAGCATCTCGAGCCGAAAAAGCTTCTCTTACAAGCTTGAGGCTCGGCGCTGGGACAGCGCCTCGAGCCAGAAAGGCTTCTCTTACAAGCTTGAGGCTCGGCGCTCGAATAGCATCTCGAGCCGGAAAAGCTTCTCTTACAAGCTTGAGGCTCGGCGCTCGGACAACATCTCGAGCTAAAAAAGCTTCTCCTACAAGCTTGAGGCTGGGCGCTCGGATAGCATCTCGAGCCAGAAAGGCTTCTCTTACAAGCTTGAGGCTCGGCGCTCAGACAGCATCTCGAGCCAGAAAGGCTTCTCCTACAAGTTTGAGGCTCAGCGCTCAGATAGCATCTCGAGCCAGAAAAGCTTCTCTTACAAGCTTGAGGTTCGGCACTCGGACAGCATCTCGAGCCAGAAAGGCTTCTCTTATAAGCTTGAGGCTCGACGCTCGAATAGCATCTCGAGCAGAAAAGCTTCCCTTACAAGCTTGGGGCTCGACACTCGGATAGTATCGCGAGCTAGAAAAACTTCACTTACACACCTTCCTGAGAACAAGTGCGGGAGCTCGGCATCGACCTCGAGCAAGGCCGGAGCTTTCTTCAAAGCACTTCAGCCTTAACGCTCGGTGACGACCCTCAGCTACGCATGCTACTGGCTTTCTCACCGGTGTGAGAGCTCGGCTCCTGTCCCTAGCATGGTTTGGGCTTCTTCAAGCCCATCAACCTATGCACGAGGTGACAACCGCCAGCTACACCCGTGCCGTTTTCCTGAGAACAAGTGCGGGAGCTCGGCGTCAACCTCGAGCAAGGCCGGGGCTTTCTTCAAAGCACCTTGACCTTAATGCTCGGCGACGACCCTCAGCTACGCCTGCTACTGGCTTTCTCACCGGTATGGAGGCTCGGCACCTGTCCCTAGTATGGTTTGGGCTTCTTCAAGCCCATCAACCTATGGACGAGGCTACAACCGCCAGCTACACCCGTGCCGTCTTCTTGAGAACAAGTGCGGGAGCTCGGCATCGAGCTCGAGCAAGGCCGGTGCTTTCTTCAAAGCACCTCGATCTTAACGCTCGGCGACGATCCTCAGCTACGCCTGCTACTGGCTTTCTCACCGGTGTGGGGGCTCGGCACCTGTCCCTAACATGGTTTGAGCTTCTTCAAGCCCATCAACCTATGCACGAGGCGACAACCGCCAACTACACCCGTGCCATCTTCCCGAGAACAAGTGCGGGAGCTCGGCATCGACCTCGAGCAAGGCCGGGATTTTCTTCAAAGCACCTCGACCTTAACGCTAGGCGATGACCCTCAGCTATGCCTACTACTGGCTTTCTCACCGGTGTGGGGGCTCGACACCTGTCCCTAGCATGGTTTAGGCTTCTTCAAGCCCATCAACCTATGCACAAGGCGACAACCGCCAGCTACACCCGTGCCGTCTTCCTGAGAACAAGTGCGGGAGCTCGGCATCGACCTCGAGCAAGGTCGGAGCTTTCTTCAAAGCACCTCGACCTTAACGCTTGGCGACGACCCTTAGCTACGCCTGCTACTGGCTTTCTCACCGGTGTAGGGGCTCGGCACCTGTCCCTAGCATGGTTTGGGCTTCTTCAAGCCCATCAACCTATGCACGAGGCAACAACCGCCAGCTACACCTGTGCCGTCTTCCTGAGAACAAGTGCGGGAGCTCGGCATCGAGCTTGAGCAAGGCCATGACTTTCTTCAAAGCACCTTGACCTTAACGCTCGGTGACGACCTCCCCCCATGAATGCTTCAACAAAATTTTTCATTAAGGTTTTGGGCATCCGCCTTTGGCAGACGCCCCGAACTTTGAGTCGATTGGTAGACCCTCCTCTCACACGCGAACAACTCGGGATTTACCGCTTTCACAAGCCAAAACCCAAAACTATTCGAGGACAGAAGGGGTGCCACCGACCCTCGGTTCTCTCCGAACCTCCGAACCAATTGGTTGGCCCACCATTCACCAATGAACAACCCGGAGTCTTACGGCCCTCAAGGCCCAAACCCCGAATTGTTCGAGGGTGATTGGTGTGCCTCCAATCCGGAGCCCTCAGAAAAGTATTAACTTCGGGGTGCCCGCCTACGACATGCACCCAAGTTGAGCGGCAGATCAGCCACTCTCACTTCTTGGCCACCAATAAGGGGGGAATGGGGGTTATATAGCCCCCTGAAGTACGCAGTTATTGCGTCTGGGAATGCCAAATGGCGGAAGGCGAAACATCGCCATAAATGCTCATGGGAAGGCAAAACGTCGTCATTAATGACTTAGCAAAAGACGAAATACCGCTGTGTATGCGCCCTTTGCAGCAAGTCATCTCGGCGGCGACCTCCTGCGTGCCAAGCTCGAAAATTGTTCTCGCCCAACAAGACTCAAGGTTCAGGAAGGCGAATGCTCTTATTATTTCTCATTTGCTTACAACTCAATAAATGTCGGTACGAATACAAAGAACAGCTTACAACTCACTCGCACTCGGCTTAAAACTCAAATTCGGTGCTCCCTTCGGGGCTCCCCTCACGCTCGGTCGGACCAACCAGGGAAGAAACCCCTGCCACCGAGCTTCCTGCATCTTCTGGCTGGGCGCCCTCCAATAAAAATATCGGAGACCACCCCGGGGTCGAGTTGCTCGCCTCCTCAATCAAACCGTTCCCAACACCAACTTCAGCCTGCGGATCTCCAACTCCTTCTCAACGACGGCCTCGCGAAGGAAAGACTCCAAAGCCGAACGCCCACTCGAGCCATCCGAGATGAACCAGTCCGTCTCGACCACCCACCAGTCCTGGTCGGCTACAACTTTCTTCAGACGAGCCACCTCCAGACCAAGCTCCCTAGACTTGTTCGAGAAATAATTGACTGCGGTGGCTCGGTCCCGAGCCTGTTTTCGCTGGCGAGCCAGAGCTACCTCCATGGCCTCCCTCCCTGCTCGGACCAGGGATCCCTCGGCAGAAACAAGGTCGGCCCTCAAGACCTCGTGCTTCTATCAAATGACAAGAGAAAACAAACAACAAGGAGAGCGAAAAAATGCATACATCAGGAAGTCTCGGCCCAAAAAAGTATATTTCATTTCTTTCAAAAATTGGCGATACAAAAACTGCGGTGGCCAGTCCGCTCGAGGCATTTACATCAAAAAAGAAAAGAAAAACTAGTATATTCTTGAGGGGGTGGCACCTCTTCTTCAGCCTGGATGCCCCCCGCCTCGTTGCTGCCAGGGGTCGGCGGAAGGTCCGGCTGCCAACCGTAGTAGAGGTGATCCACGTTCTGCTCCAGTTAAATCTTCCGGAAATGCCCCTTGGCCTGATCGTATGCCTCGTCCTGCGCCATGATCAGGGCTTCCGCCGAGGCCGCCTCCATCCTCTTCAAGGCCTTCCGCCCCTTCTCCGCCTCCTCCTTGATCCTCTCCTTGAGACGATCCACGTCCTTCTTCTGGATGTCGCAAAGCGAGGCCATCTGGGCCTCGTGGACGGCCACCATGCTCTGAGCCTCTTTCAGCTCGTCATTAGCCTTGTTCAGCTTGCGAAGGTACTTCTCCGTGTTCCTCCTCTCCATGTAGATCTCCTTCTCCAAGCACTTTTGGAAGTGCTGACCATGGAGCATCGCCTGTCCTAGGAGGAAAAGATCAGAAAAAATTCCACCAAGCTCAAAACAAAGAAAGAAAGGGGGTGCTTAACTAACTCACCGAGACGTGCACCTGGGACCACCGCATGAAGGCCTAGTCTGCCGTCTGCACCGCCAGAGACATCCAATCACGCTCGGTGGCGACTTTCATGACGAACTCAATCGCCACGGGTCCTTCGAGCAGAGTGTCCCCTTGCACGATCGACCAATCGGGAGCAAAGGGCCGCAACCCCTGTTGACCCACCATCTGTTTGGCAGTGGGCCGTGGTGGGGGAAGCCTCTTCCCCGGGGCATCGACAGTTTTGCCCGAACTAACCCCAGCATCCTGAGCTGCCCTCGGCGTAAGGGGTGATGCTTCTTAGCCCTCTTCGCGGGAGAAAGCTCCTTGACTACCGGGGCTGGTCCCTTGCCGGACCCCCCAGCTTGGGCGGCCAGCTTCTCCTGCTCCTTCTTCTTCTTCTTCTCCGCTTTCGCCTTCGCGGCGACCACTAGCAAGGCTTGCCCGTCGTCCACCTATTGAGAAGTCATCTCTGCAAAAATGAAAGAAAAAAGGCTAACGTTAACACGAAGACAGAAAGATGCAAAAAATCAGAACGAAACATACTAGGTTCGGCTGGGCTCAGTCCGGCCTGGGCAAGGTATAACTCGGTCACTCGAGGCCACGCGATACTGTGCCCCTCTACTATCTTCTCCACCTTCTTCCACTCTTTTGCTGTCAAGTCGCTTCGCTTCGGAGGTTTATGGTTCGGTTTGAAGAAACTCCACCTGGTCGGTATCCCCCAAGACCTCTCACTCCGAACCACAAAATACTTCTCTTTCCACCCCTTGATGGAATCCGGATGGTCGTGCATGACCTTCTTGTGCGGCATGGGCGAGAAGTAAAATATCCCCTCCTGATCTCCGAGCGAGCTGATACCTAGAATGGCTCGGAAGTACGTCAACCTCGGCTTCACTCCCTTCTTTTGGCACTTCAGAATGAAGCAAATCAAGTGCTTCCAAGAGTTTGGGCCGTACTGCATGGGGCATAGCTTCGCCCAATTCAAAACCCTCTTGACGAAGGGATGCAGTGGCAGCCTCAGGCCCGAAACAAAGGCGTCCTCAGAAAGCATACAATAGCCCGGTGCAAGAGCTGTGGTGGGTCGAACGCCGGGGCTCGGAATGAAGACTTCAAAATCCTGCGGAATGAAGTAGGCGGCCCTCAGAATGTGGAGATAATCTGCCCTCAAGATGCACGGGATGCTATCCATCCAAATCTTCACCCGGCTCTCTTCACCCGGCATGAGAGGGACAGGATCGATGTCTTTGATGTCATCAGGGTACATCCGGATTGACCCCGGATTTTTAAAGGAGACACGGGGGAACTCGAGCCCCGGTCTAGGTGCATATTCATCTGGTGGAAGGGGACTGTCTGGAATACTTAGCTTCCTCTTCTTCCGGCGAGGACGAGCCTTCCTCTCGGGAGACGGCGTCGACAAAGGTGGAAGAGGTGGAAGGTCATCCCCGAACAACCTTCCTGCTGTGCCTTCGCTAGCACCGTCTTGAGTGCCCCCCCTCGTCGCCATCATCCTCATCATCAATGGCGCCTTGACCCTCGGGATCCGGATCCTCCTCATCTTTGTCCTCAACCTCGGTATCCGGATCTTCCTAGTCCTCGTCGCCCCCCTCCTCACCTTCGGCGTCCTGATCCTCCTAATCCTCGTCATCCCCCTCTTCCTCTTCCTCCTCCTCCTCCTCCTCTTCGCCCTTGTCCACAGGCTCCTTTCCCGGTCTTCAGGATCTCAGCGGCGACCTACAAAGACTACGTCGTCGCCACCATCCGACCCAGGGTCTATCAGGACCTCCTCCTTAACCTTATATTTACTAAAGGACGAGGACGTCTCTGACTCGGATTCCTTCGTGAAGCGGCCTAACGAGCTAGCCTCGGATCAGACTGAGTGCGCGGCATTACTAAACAGAAATACTAACCTGAGGCGTAAACCATAAGATCACCGAAAAAAGTCGCCGACGGCAAATAAAACCATGTTCTTGTAAAATTGGAAAGTGAGAGTAAAGAAATGAAGAAGAAAATTTGGGGAGGGGGGAGGGGATTTATAAGGAGAAAGCAACTCCTTAATTTCCGCAATTAAGATCTGGCTATTGGATCTTAATCATCAAGATCTAACGGCCGCTAAGATCTGGAGACGCTTCGATCCTTGCGCTCCAAACGTCAGCAATGGGCGTGGAATTACCCAAACTACCCCCGGGCCTTTTTCCCCACACAGCAGACTTTTTCGACAAGTCAGGAAGACTCGAAGCTCGGATGGCATCGCGAGCCACAATTCCTCTTCTATTTTCACAGAAGGGTCGACGCTCGGATGATATCGCAAGCCACAACTCCCTTCTCTATTATTCAGGAAGCTCGATGCACGGATGTCATCACGAGCCACAACTCCCTCCTCCATTATTCAGGAAGCTCGGAGCTCGGATGGCATCGCGAGCCACAATTCCTCTTCTATTTCCCAGAAGGGTCGACGCTCGGGTGGCATCGCGAGCCACAACTCCCTCCTCTATTATTCAGGAAGCTCAGAGCTCGGATGGCACCGCGAGCCACAATTCTTCTTCTATTTCACAGAAGGGTCGACGCTCGGGTGGCATTGCAAGCCACAACTCCCTCCTCTATTATTCAGGAAGCTCGGAGCTCGGATGGCATCACGAGCCACAATTCCTCTTCTATTTTACAGAAGGGTCGATGCTCGGGTGGCATCGCGAGCCACAACTCCCTCCTCTATTATTAAGGAAGCTCGAAGCTCGGAGCTCGGATGGCATCACGAGCCACAATTCCTCTTCTATTTTCACAGAAGGGTCGACGCTCGGGTGGCATCATGAGCCACAACTTCCTCTTCTATTTTACGGAAGGGTCGACGCTCGGGTGGCATCGCGAGCCACAACTCCCTCCTTTATTATTCCGGAAGCTCGAAGCTCGGAACTCAGATGGCATCGCGAGCCACAAATCCTCTTCTATTTTACAGAAGGGTCGACGCTCGGGTGGCATCGCGAGCCACAACTCCCTTTTCTATTATTCAGGAAGCTCAGAGCTCGGACGGCATCGCGAGCCACAAACATCATCCCATATCTCACGGTAGGCTCGGAGACCGATTACCAATGCCAGCCGTGAAGACTTTTACTCCTAAAAGCATTAAATAAAATAAAATCATTCAGTCGCTGCTACCAAGTGTAGGGGCTCGGACCTCGGATGAAAGCGTGAGCCCCAGAGCCATCCCCTATTAAAACAGGGGGCTCGGAGCTCGGATGATACCGCGAACCCCAGATAACATCTTCTATTCGACAGGGGGCTCGGAGCTCGGATGACACCGCAAGCCCCAAGCGCCCTCCTCCACTAACAAGGGGCTCAGAGCTCAAATAGCATCGCGAGCCCCAAAAACCCTCCTCCATCCAAAGGGGCTCGGAGCTCGGATAACATCACGAGCCCCATGAGCCCTCCACTATTCACAAGAGGCTTGGAGCTCGGATAGAATCGCGAGCCCCAAAACCCTCCTTCGTCCCAGAAATAGGGGCTCATCTATCGATCCCAGACGACTCGGGAACCAAGCTCCAACAAGATCGACCTCGATGCCCCCTCGCTCTTCCAACTAGCGAGAGGATCGTCTGCAGAACCTCAGAGCTCGCCTACCGACCCCAGACGCTCGGCGAACAGAGCTCCAACAAGATTGACCTCGACACCCCCTCGCTCTTCCAACTAGCGAGAGGATCGTCTGCCGACCCTCGGAGCATGCCTACCGACCCCAGACGCTCGGCAAATAGAGCTCCAACAAGATCGACCTCGACACCCCCTCGCTCTTCCAACTAGCGAGAGGATCGTCTGCCGACCCTTGGAGCTCGCCTACCGACCCCAGACGCTCGGTGAACAGAACTCCAACAAGATCGACCTCGACACCCCCTCGCTCTTCCAACTAGCGAGAGCCCCGTCTGCTGACCCTCGGAGCTCGCCCACCGACCACCAACATTCCTCAGGCAAAAGCTCGCTTGCCGAACCTTGGAGCTCCTCTATCGATCCCGGACGACTCGGCGAACCAAGCTCCAATAAGATCGACATCGATGCCCCCTCGCTCTTCCAACTAGCGAGAGGATCGTCTGCTAACCCCCAAGGTTCGGCAAGCGTCTCTCCGACCCTTCTACACTTGGCATCCTGCACAAACTCCAATGAGGGATCCCTTCCTCCTACCCCCGGCCTCCTCTGGAAGTAGCAGATCCTACTTTCTCACCGTACCCTCCACCCTACTCTTCCTACAAAGGCAAAGAACTACTCCTACACGGCTGGTTCACCCAGCCCTCCAGGAGTGTGGGGCTTGTGATATGGGTCGGATGACGTGGCCCCTCCTGGGCCACAGGATCCCCTCAGAATATGTGCACCTACAGATCATCCAGATCCTCCACGTCAGCATTGGAAAACCGCCCAGGCCTCCGCCACGTCAGCCCGAAAACCGCCCGGGCCTCTGCCACGTCAGCCCTATACCGCCCGGGTTTCCACCGCTTCAACCCTACGGGCAACCGGGTCCAGACCCGGCCCCAAATAGGTCCAGACCCGATTGAGTTCTCCTATAAATACCAGACCCCTACCCCTTGATCCAGGTAATCGATCTTTTCCCACTCAAACCCTAGTTACTGTTACTCTCTCTCAGTAGCTGACTAGATCGTTGGAGGGTCTGCCACCGGGACCAACCCCAGTGTTCCTAGACCATCTGCAGGTACACGAGACCTCAGATCCGAGCCTCCCGATCCGAGCTAGGCATCTAGCCTCCACCTTACTCCAGCCTACCTCCGTACCGTTCGCCCCGGCTGAGGGTCGGCTACACAGGAGCTTCCTCCACCAATACAAATCGAGTAAGAACTCACACCTGGTGCATCCACACGCCTCCCAAAAATAAACCGCATCAATATCAATATTTTAATATTGATTAATTAGATCCGAAATCAATCATTGAAATGCTCATCAAATGAGCATTCTCAATGTTACTCGAACCTCCACGTTCTTTAGCAATCTCGTGTGTGTGTGCCTCTTCACCATAAATAGCACAAATGTCTAAGCTCTAGTTTCTTTTGTCACAAAGTCTTTTTTTTTCATTTTTGGTTGTACTAGTTGAAATATACCGAGCACCAAGTGCACGTGACTTGTTGGACGTGTTAGTTGAATATTTTAACAATATATGATGTTGTTGAGAAAATCAATCATAGAAAAAATCTCATTAGGGACTCAAATGAATATAGAGTATGCTCACAAAATACTTAAAAATTTAATATTAAAGACTCAAAATCTTATATCTAGTATTGAGTAAATACAAAATAACATGTAAATAATTGTCTCATTTATAACATAAAAGATATTTAAAAAAAGAACAAATTAGTATATCCTAAACTCATATTATCGTATTTTTGATCAATCCTCATTTTCAACTTTAACTTTCATAAACTTAAAACTGCTCGTAACTTCTGGTTCATCATTTTTGGTTTTGCATCTAGTTTATGTTCATACGTGGTATCTTGTGATTTGTTAAATAAACTCATCTCCAACATCTTGTGATTTGATAAAAAAAACTCATCTCCAACGCATTTTTGGTACTTATATTAAATTCTTCAAAAAAAAATTCTTACATATATAATTAAGCAAATAGCTCTTAATTATTTTTAACCTTATAGGGATAGTATATTGTATCTTATTCTTAATATGTTCCAAGACTTTTGTGGAATAGCTGATGATGCATCTTGCTTTCTCATCAAATGAAGTCAATAATGTCTTTGTGCATGTATTTGTTATTGTAATTTTGAATTCATGTATGAAATAGTTCATTCTTAATTAGTAAAATTTTATTAATATTTGATGGAACGATGGAAAAAAAAACCCTAACAATTCGGTGTTTTGTATACCTTGACTCTTTTTACATTTTCGATAATAAGCTTCATCATTTCAACATTAACTTTTGTTGAACATGTTTTGTGTTTAATGTACCATGGATCTCTAATATCTTTTACACTTTTGATCAAGACTTTGCAATGGTAGTATTTTGCATAATTGTTTTAAATAAAATTAGAAGGCAACGAAATATTCCTAGACATATATCGAATTAAACAAAATATTATGCACAAGCTATACAAAAAGACATAACTGTTTTAAATATTGATTAAAAAGTAATTTTATTATTTGTAATAACTTAGAAGAATGCTCGTATATACAATAGAGTCAGTTTCACTTCTTCCACGTCCAAAACTTTTCTTTTGCTTATTTGCAAGAATTACTTTTAAATAAAATTTCATTGCAAAATTATCATGAAACAAAGAAAAAATTATGGTAAATGGTCCTGAAACAAAAAAAAATTAATTAAGCACTTGAAAATAGAAAGAGAATCAACCATGTTGTGCACAATAGATTTCATATAATAAATATCAAAATACTGTGTATATAATAAGTATAGATAACATTGATCAAAATAATTTCTATAAACAAAATCAAATAAATCGGATAAAGAAAAATAGTGTCATGTCTTGAAATGTTTCAACCAGGTTTATGTCTAGTGCACAATACAAAGTAGACAGAATATTCTATGAAATACACAAAAAACGTAAGGGGTGGTGTTTGGGCACAAACTCTATAGCAAGCCTAAGATGATTGGGGCGATTAACAAACTGAACTGTATTGCTATTTGGAATGCAGCACACTTCTTTCAACTTAAACGTGAAAACTTCCCGTAGAATGACAATTTGCTTCACTTTGCCATCCTTCTTCTAAAAGTTCTCTAGCCATCATTCCCTTAAAAGGTCTCCACCTGCAAGTGCACATAACAAAAATAAAATGCAAAACTAATTCCCCAAACCAATTAACAGCAAGAAAATTCCCAACCACCACCTTACATACTGCACGAAGCAACTCATTGACAGCCATCGGCACAAAATAAACTGAGCATCACATACAATTTTAAACTGAGGAAGAGAATATGAACTGAACTTCACCTCAATTGGCACATTCAATACTTTGAATAAAATGATTGAATCTCATGTATAGACAATTCATTGAACACCATGGATTGGCCCTCTTATATACATAATTCATACAACACCATGAATAAAATGATTGAATTTTCTATTTACAGCAGAATGACATGTTGATTCTTGGTTTTGATTACTACAACACAATGCAAAGTTGTGCTATCACTTATATATTGCAGGGTGTATAAAGATCAATATACCTTGGTGTAATACACAAATGCAAAGTTGATTTAATGAAGCTTTCAAAGAGAATTGATCAAGCCTCAAAGAACTTAGTTCAAGTCACATTGATCAAGCAAGCTTCAAGATATAAAGACATTGGCTCAAGCTCTAGTCAAAGACTCAAGTTCAAGACAAGACTCAAGTGCTTCAAATGTGTTGTATTAAGTGTTTTGTAACAATTGTAACTTTTTATTCTTTCAGTCTTAGAATATTGTAAATGGCCTTGTCACACACACACTCACACATATTCTTTAATAATTGAGTATTTTACAAATTTAAAAGATCGAAACATGCTTGAATAAGTTCAGCTGTTAAGTACCAGTCGACCGCTATTTGGCACCAGTCGACTATCCTAGTACAAAACTGTCTGAACTCATTTAAACTCTGGCCAGTCGACTCAATATGGCAACCCAGTCGACTGTTCAAGTCATTTCGACAGTTTTCTGATTTTAAAACTTGTTTTTCAAATTCAAAACAATTTCTATCCGTTTTAATTCAGTTTTAGGAACTGCTCTTCAACGTTCCTATGATTTATCTCTATAAATAGAGCATAGGAATCACCATGAAAAGGTTCAAAGCATTTGTTTCTTAAGTTTTCAGGCTTTTGGTTTTGAAAAGAACAAGCATTCTAAAAGCATTCATAATCTCTAAGTCTTGGTTCTCTGAAAATTAGTTTAGTATAAGATCAAAGTCGTTTCAGACTGATTTCAGAAGTTGACCTATTAGCCACCATACAAAAATCACAAATCACAAACAAGGATATAGGTTGTTGTAACACTTTTTGTTGTTGTTTTCACTCTCGAATTATGAGAGTGGTCCTCTCGGTTGGAGACTAGGGCTCTAGGTTGTAGAGTCGGGATTTCACTCCAGGTTGTAGAGTGGGTGTGCTCTCTCTAGTGGTGAGAGAGGTCTACGGATTTGGCAAGGTTGTTTTCAAACGTCGTAGGGTATTCTTGTATTTTCTTTCAAGAATAGTGGAAAATCTCAAGTGGGTTGCTTGGGGACTGGATGTAGGTCGGGAGGACCGAACCAGGATACATCGCTGTGTACTCTGTGGTTGACTCTTTCTGTGGTTGTATTTTCTTCACTTGCATTTCATTTTTTCTGTGCTTTATTCGAAAACTTTTCTGGCAAGTCGACCGAGGCTCCTCTATAAGTCGACTGATCAGACTTGTATAAAATACTCTTCAAACACTTATCTGGTAAGTCGAATGAGTTTCCACTATAAGTCGACTGATCAGACTTGTATAAAATACTCTTCTTATCTGACGCCCCAGTCGACTATATTCTCTTTTTAAGTCGACTGGGCAGAACGAAAAGTTCAAATTCTTAATTATTTTTTATACAACACTATTCACCACCCCTCTAATGTTATTTGCCTTGCCTACAGGATCTAACACTTGGTATCAGAGCCTAGTTGAGTGCAATGGCATCTACTTCAAATGCGAACCAATACCATAAAGGCCAATCCACACAAAGGCCACCCCTATTCGATGGAACCAACTACAACTATTGGAAGTATAGAATGAAAATCTACCTTCAGTCCATCAACTATGAGATATGGAACATGACAGAGACCGAGTACACCGCTCCTACAATTCCTTATAAACAATGGAACGATGACATGAAGAGCGAAACAATGAACAACGCAAAGGCGATGAACACTCTATTTTGTGCTCCTAACAAGGAGGAGTTCAATCATGTGTCCAATGCAACAACGGCGAATCAAATTTGGCACACACTCGAGGTAACTCATGAAGGTACTAATAAAGTAAAAGAATCTAAGATATCTATTCTTGTTCACAGGTTCGAGATGTTCTGCATGAAGGAGAACGAGAATGTGTCAGACATGATCACACGGTTCACGGATATTACAAATTCTCTTGTGGCTCTTAGAAAGACATACACTCAATCCGAAATGGTGAGAAAAGTTCTTCGTGCCTTAACCCCCGAATGGGAGAAGAAGACCACCCCATAGAAGAGGCCAACAATTTAACACAATTTTCTCTTGAGAATCTTGTGGAAAATCTTATGGAATATGAAGTACAACTTGAAGAATGCAAGAAGGATCTAGAACCCCAACAATCAAAGAAAAAGACACTCGCTTTCAAGGCCATGTCGGACTCCGAAGATGAAAAAGAAGATGAAGAAGAAATAGCCATGTTCACAAGAAAGTTCAAAAGTTTCTAAGGAAAGGTAAATTTAATTTCAAATTTAAAGATACTAATGAACTTTCCACTTGTTTCAAGTGTAACAAAACAGGTCATATGATGAAGGATTGTCCACTAGAACAGGCAAAATCTAAAGAAAATGCTTCCAACTTCAAGAAGGATAAGTACACAAAGAACAAGTATGTGAAGAACAAAAAGGCGTATCAAGCAACTTGGGACGATAGCGACTCTTCATCGGAAGAAGAAAATGAAGAGACAAACGAAGTTATGAATGTATGCTTTATGGCTACACAAAACAAGGTAAGTGATAACTTTGATTCAAATGACTTATTAGATACTTTTAATGAAATTTTTCAAGAACTTAAGAAGGAGAAAATTAGAGTCAAAAACTTAGAGAAAGTTAATCAAACCCTTTCTCAAGAGAATCTTGACTTAAATGTTGAAGTCAAGTATTTAAATTCTCGACTTTCTAATTTGGATATAAATCTTGTATCTCTTAAGAAAAACTATGAAGAGATATCCAAGAATGTATCTAAATTTTGATAAAGGAAAGAAGAATTTAAATGAAGTTCTCCAAAATCAAGTACAATCTAATAAGAGATTGGGACTTGGTTTTCAAAAATCTCTTGAAAAACATAATATTTTTAAGAACACTAGTGGTAATAAGACTGAATCTATTTCTAGTGTTAAGATAAACTATCTGAGTTTTTTGAAAAACCAAAAACTGTTGTTTTTAATGAAAAGAGTAATTCTGTAGTTCAGACCAGTCGACTGAACCCCACTTTCAATCGTCTGTCCAGAGGTTCAGAGTCTTATTTAAGGAGACAAAAACCTCAGATAAGTTGACCTATTTCACCTCCCATTCGACTGGTTTTAGTAACAGTCGACTGAAAGGTTCAATTAAGTCGACTGGACAGACTAAGAATATATGGGTTCCAGTTAACCTGGGTCAGAAAGATAAAATTACTTATATAAATTCATATGTTCTTAATTTATGTAATTCTGTAGATTATATTCCTGGTTTTGGTGGAAAATCAAACTCACTTTGGGTTTGGTTTCTCATAAACTAATCCCTTTCGGACCCAATAAAAAGGGTACCATATTTACAATGATTATTTTATAGGTACCTAAAAGAGAATGGTGGATACTTGACAGCGGATGCTCCAAGCATATGACTGGTCATGCTAACCTCATGTCTTCCATTCAAGAAATTGATGGAGGAACAGTCACATTCGGTGACAACAACAAAGGGAAGGTTATTGGAATAGGCATGGTCGGTAAGAACACTACCCCTAATATAGAAGAAGTTTTTCTTGTTAGTGGTCTTAAGTATTATTTGTTAAGTATATGCCAATTTTGTGATAAGGGATATAAAATTGTTTTTGAAAAAGATGCATGTTTAATATATGACTCTACCATGCAAAGTGTAATTTTTCAAGGTTTTAGGAAGAATAATATTTATGAGTTATGTTTATAATCAAATGATTTTTCAAATGATTTTTGTTTAGTTACTTCTAATAATGGTTCTTGGCTTTGGCATAAGCGATTTGGCCATGTGAATATGAAAAATATTGCTAAATTGTCTAAGTATAACCTAGTTAAAGGGCTGCCAAGACTATCTTATAAAAAGGATAAGTTATGTGATGCATGTCAACTAGGTAAACAAATCAAATCTACTTTTAAGACAAAAGAAATGATTTCTACTAGTAGGCCTCTTGAATTAATCCACATAAATTTATTTGGCCCTACTAGAGTCTCTTCTTTAAATAAAAGTAGGTATGTATTTGTTTTAGTAGATGATTTTTCAAGATTCACATGAGTTTTCTTTTTAAAACATAAGAATGATGCTTTTGATGAATTTGCAAATTTTTGTAAATGGATTCAAAATCAAAAGTCTCTAACCATAGTCATTATTAGAAGTGATCATGGTGGAGAATTTGAGAATGAAATGCTTTCAAAATATTGCAACAAGAATGGTATAACACATTTATTTGCATTTCCTAGAGCTTCACCATAAAATGGAGTGGTCGAAAGAAAGAATAGTACTTTGCAAGAATGTGCACGTACCATGCTTTTTGAAAGCAATTTGCCTAAGTACTTCTATGCTGAAGCTGTTGCTACAGCATGTTATGTTTTAAATAGAATTTTGATTAGGCCTAAGCTTAAGAAAACATGTTATGAATTATTTTTTGATAGAATTCCTAAGGTATCTTATTTTAAAGTATTTGGATGTAAGTGTTTTATTTTAAACACTAAAGAAAATTTAGATAAGTTTGATCCTAGATCTAATGAAGGTATTTTCAATGGATACTCAAATAGGAGTAAGGCATATAGGATCTTCAATAAGTCAATTTTGACTATTGAAGAATCCATGCATGTTTCATTTGATGAATCTCTAACTTCATCTACTGTTATTAAAGATGATGAAACTTATTCATCACCTTTAAATAACGTAATTAAATCACTCGAGCAAACTATTCTATTGGATAAGTCGACCGATAAGGAAATCAAGTCGACTGATGTGAATTAGTCTGCTGATGGACTAGTCATGACTGATCCTGTTGTGATGAATCAAACTTTACCAAAATCTTTTGTTGAAGTTAGAGATCATCCTCATGACTTAATAATTGGTGACATCTCATGTGGTATTCAAACAAGATCTCATGTTAATATGATTTCTCATACGGCTTTCTTATCGGATTTTGAAACGAAAAATATACAAGAAGCTTGTGAGAATGAATTTTGGATGAATGTCATGCAAGACGAGTTAAACCAATTTATAAGAAATGATGTATGAGATTTAGTTCTGCGACCTCCTGACCATACTATAATTGGTACCAAATGGGAATTCAAAAACAAGTTAGATGAATCAGGATAAGTCGTTAGGAACAAGGCTAGATTAGTTTCTCAAGGATATAATCAAGAAGAAGACAGATTTCGATGAAATATATGCTCCTGTTTCTAGACTAGAATCAATTAGGATCTTATTATCTTTTGCATATTTTATGAACTTTACCCTTTTCCAAATGGATGTTAAAAGTGCTTTTCTTAATGGTTTTATTAAGGAAGATGTTTATGTTAAGCAACCACCCGGTTTCGAAGATGAACAATTCCCAAACTATGTTTTTAAGTTGAAAAAGGCTTTATATGGTCTTAAACAAGTACCTCGTGCTTGGTATGATCAATTGAAGACTTTTCTTTTAGAAACTGGTTTTGAAATAGGTAAAGTAGATACTACCTTGTTTATTAGAAGAATAGAGACTGATATCCTAATCATACAAATATATGTAGATGACATAATCTTTGGCTCTACTAATAGTAATCTCTGTTAAGAGTTTGCTAATACCATGAAAAATGAGTTTGAGATGAGTCACATGAGTGAACTCAATTATTTCCTTGGACTTCAAATAAAGCAGTCACCTAATGGTATATTTATTAATCAAGGAAAATATGCTAAGGAATTACTCAAATGTTTTGGCATGGATGGCACTAGTAGTAAGACCACACCTATGGCTACTACTACTACACTTGACAAAGATGAATTAGGTAAGAGTGTCGATCAAAAATTCTATCGAGGGATGATTGGCTCACTCTTATATATAATTGCTAGTAGACCAGACATTATGTTTAGTGTATATTTGTGTGCTAGATATCAGTCAAGTCCTAAAGAGTCTCACTTAAAAGCTGTGAAACATATTTTAAGATACATTAAAGGCACATTTGAGTATGGTTTATTTTATCTACGCACCGATAATTTTCAACTTTTGTCGTATAGTGATGCGGATTTTGCTGGTAGTAAAACTGACCGTAAAAGTACTAGTGGTACTTGTCACTTTTTGGGACATTCACATGTATCTTGGTGCAGTAAAAAGCAAAATTCAGTATCCCTATCTACTACAGAAGCTGAATATATTGCTGCAAGTTTGGCTTGTGCCCAAATTTTGTGGATGAAACAAACCCTAGCTATTAGATTATGGTATTTCATTTTCAAAACCTGCTATTATGTGTGATAATACCAGTGCCATTAATTTATCTGAAAATCCGATTCAACAGTCACGTACGAAACACATTGATATTAGACATCATTTTCTACGTGATCATGTTTTAAAGGGAGATATATCTTTAGACTTTATTTCTACTGATAAACAAGTAGCAGATATCTTTACTAAACCACTTAAGAAAGAAACTTTTATCACCTTAAGAAGAGAACTAGGAATTTGAAGTTTTCATGATATTTCTTGAATTTTTATCTTGTATAAGTCAACTTACAACTAGTTTTCAATCGACTGACCAAATACTTTTCGTAATCTATTTTTGACTGAATTTTTTTGTTCTGGAAAGTTGACTGTGCACAGTACCCACTCGACTGACAGAAGTTCCATTTTTGTTATTTTTTCTTTCCTCCTCTATTTTTTGTTGATGACAAAGGGGGAGAAATGGATGTGTATGTTATGTGCATGTATTGTGGCTTTGGTGCATATTTTTGATGTGCATGTTTTTGTGCATGTTTTTTTAAACTTGTGCATGTTGTACATTAGTTAGGGGGAGCATCTTTAAATATTATTACTATTGTAAGCTATTGTGTTTTCATCATCAAAAAGGGGGAGAATGTTGATTCTTAGTTTTGATGACTACAACACAATGCAAAGTTGTGCTATCACTTATATATTGCAGGGTGTATAAAGATCAATACCTTGGTGTAATACACAAAGGCAAAGTTGATTTAATGAAGCTTTCAAAGAGAATTGATCAAGCCTCAAAGAACTTAGTTCAAGCCACATTGATCAAGCAAGCTTCAAGATATAAAGACATTGGCTCAAGCTCTAGTTAAAGACTCAAGTTCAAGACAAGACTCAAGCGCTTCAAATGTGTTGTATTAAGTGTTTTGTAACAATTGTAACTTTTTATTCTTTGAGTCTTAGAATGCTGTACATAGCCTTGTCACACACACACTCACACATATTCTTTAATAATTGAGTATTTTACAAACTTAAAAAGATCGAAACAAGCTTGAATAAATTCAGCTATTAAGTACCAGTCGACCGCTATTTGGTACTAGTCGACTGTCCTAGTACGAAACTGTCTGAACTCATTAAAACTCTGGCCAGTCGACTCAAATGGCAACTCTGTCGACTGTTCAATTCGTTTCGACAGTTTTCTGATTTCAAAACTTGTTTTTCAAATTCAAAACAATTTCTATCCATTTTAATTCAGTTTTAGGAACTGCTCTTCAACGTTCCTATGATTTCTCTCTATAAATAGAGCATAGGAATCACCATGAAAAGGTTCCAAGCATTTGTTTCTTAAGTTTTCAAGATTTTGGTTTGAAAAGAACAAACATTCTAAAAGCATTCATAATCTCTAAGTCTTGGTTCTCTGAAAATCAGTCTAGTATAACATCGAATTCGTTTTAGACTGATTTCAGAAGTTAACCTATTAGCCACCATACAAAAATCACAAATCACAAATAAGGCTATAGGTTTTTGTAACTCTTTTTGTTGTTGTTTACACTGTCGGATTGTGAGAGTGGTCCTCTCGATTGGATAGTAGGGCTCTAGGTTGTAGAGTCGAGATTTCACTCTAGGTTGTAGAGTGGGTGTGCTCTCTCTAGTGATGAGAGAGGTCTATGGGTTTGGCAGGGTTGTTGTCAAACGCCGTAGGGTATTCTTGTATTTTCTTTCAAGAATAGTGAAAAATCTCAAGTGGGTTGCTTGGGGACTAAATATAGGTCGGGAGAACTGAACCAGGATACATCGCTGTGTGCTCTGTGGTAGACTCTCTCTGTGGTTGTATTTTCTTCACTTGCATTACATTTTTTCTGTGTTTTATTCGAAAACTTGTCTGGCAAGTCAACTGAGGCTCCTCTATTAGTCGACTGATCAGACTTGTATAAAATACTCTTCAAACACTTGTTTGGTAAGTCGACTGAGTTTCCACTATAAGTTGATTGATCAAACTTGTATAAAATACTCTTCTTATCTGATGCCCCAGTCGATTGTATTCTCTTTTTAAGTCGACTGAGCAGAACGAAAAGTTCAAATTCTTAATTATTTTTTATAAAATACTATTCACCCCCCCCCCCTCTAGTGTTATTTGCCTTGCCTATAGGATCCAACATGACAATCAACCGACGACAGCATGCAGCTCCATTGAATCAAGTGCCAACCTTCCTTTGTGAGCAGTTAGTTTAGGAATCCTTACCCAACAATTCAAGCTCAGCGTGCTAATAGTTATGTTTCCCAAGTGCATGCCAAGAGAGGTTTTAGAGAAAAGTGGTTGCAGAGATTCCTTCTCCTTCTCAGCTTCATTTTTGGCCTGAGTTCTTCGTAATAAAATAAATGTCATAGGTTAACCAAGGCTCTCAGTACTGGCCGATACCAAGACATTTGGCCTCAATTGGATCGAAATAATACGTCGTGACATTGTCGATAATTCAGATGTGCCAGTAAGTGACAAGACTGATACGTTCTTGATACTTTACTTTTGAACCTCTATATGAACCGAATACCATCATTCTGCCCTTTCAGTGAAAGAACAGACATCGACAACAAACTGCACTCTTCGTACTCGGTCTTTGTAACACATTTGGACTCAAAATCAGGGCTTGAGGCTAGAAGCGATCCACCTTGCCAAACATCTTTAACAGGGCTGCAATGACAAGAACAATTGATAGGTACAGATGAGGTAAAATTAGCTATAAATAATAAAGAATAGGAAAGGCTCATACTCTTGTTGAGCTGTTATATTCACTTGATATTCATCAGGTACAAAAGGACGAAGATCCTTCTTCATGTACCAGGAAATAATGTGCTTCCACTAGTCAAGACAATACTACACAAAGAATGCCCAACTCTTAAAAAGACTACCATAAGTTACGATGATCAATAGTTTTTGTTTAATAATGAAATCCAGATAAAAAGTAGTTTTCTGTAATAAATCAACGTACCTTTAAAAAAGTATAGGATGAAGATGAGGATGGCAAGAATTAACTGCTTGAACTATGTATTCAATAAGACCAGCTTGATTCATACCTACAAAAAGATAAGCAAATGAAGTTTTAAGGAGCAACCTCATAAAAACTGAAATTTGATACAACTGATGTCCTTGGGTAGCCATGTCGATCGACATTCTCTAATGAAACATGATATGTCTAAATTACTATCTTTTATAAATAAAGCCGAAGTTATATAAAGAATATGTGCATTATCAACATTCACAGAAGAGAAATTTTAGACACAGTGAGAACTTGGTTTGTTTGTTGCAATACAGTAAACCTGTAACGCCCCGAATCCCAAATACACTGAATTCGAAATGTTCTACAGGATCTTTTCACTTTCTTTAGTACAATTTTACAAGGAAACTCAAACTTTTCACTTTACATCAGAGTTTACATCATAATTACACTTTTCTTTTGCACAGCGGAAGTAAAAATGTACAACAATGAAATAGATATACAACGATCATGAAATATTCTTTAAGCATTGATTCATCTTTAATCTTTATCAAGCCATTTACCTGCATATAAGACTGTGGGTACGTCAGTTTATTCAACCGACGATCATTATACACGGCCATCCTCTCTATGCCGGAAATTGTATAACTCAATTTTCCTTATTTAGCAAACACAAACTTGTCACATTCCAAACAAAGGGACTACCCTATTGATGTCGTGTTGTGATTGTGCACTTAGTCCTTAATGCATTTATTTATGTTACATGACACTAATGCGCACTTGTTCGGATTCTATGCATCCCATACTACATAGGTCCGAGGGCAAGCCCTTAATCGTTCTTCAACTTTATAGGGTTCAATCCCTCGATATGACCTACTCTACTACTGTAATTACGGTAAGTATCCTAGATGTCTTCTGACCTACGAGCTCATGCCTAGGCACTCTGGAGGGAATCCCATCGCTGACATGACTCATCATGCAGACATCCTGTGGTAATTCAGCTCTCACCATAGACATGACACCACCCGTAGTCTTCCAACATCCCACGAGCGTTGCCATCGGGACGGTACTCTGGAGCAGCATCCTCACCCAGACTCATCATGGGAATTCCTGGGATACGCTCTCGCCGCTATCCAATGGCCCTCATACTCAATGTTTTTCTCTTACTTTCATCACATCTCCACTATGTGCTAGTCTTTAGTTTTTATTAGAATCATGAATAAAAATCAAAGCTCTAGAGTTAGCCTCTCCACTCAACCAGACTTATTCATTTATTCACATGACCAACCTTGGTCTTTCATTTCAAATTCTCATTTCATTTCTTTCAATTGCCGGAGGAGATTTAGCTACTCTTTCATTTCAATTTAAATTCACCATTTCTAAAATCTGAGCATTTCCAACTCATGAGTCCACTTCATGATCTCGAGATTTTCTTTTTCATGTTATAGCTTTCATAATTCACAATAAATGATTTGCTTCTTGTACATTCATGCAAGAACAATAGAGTTTACCAATATCCAGATTCACAATCTTTACCACAAACAAATCATACGATTTCAGATATACCAAAAAGCACTCTGGACAGTCGACTTGGAACTCCACCAGTCGACTTATCCAGTCAAATACAGTTCATTAATAACACTCGGAAGAGTCGACTGCTGTACATGGCCAGTCGGCTGTTCTGCAGTTTCCACATTAAAATATCATACAGTTAACAGTCGACTGTTCCGCAGATCAATCGTCTGTGCTGTGTAGTTCAATTATACACTTATCATGTTCAGTACAGTCGACTGCTTCAAGCATTCGGTCGACTGAACAGGTTAAATTATCTTTCCTTCTGTTCTTCATTACCCATATCACATCAATTTCGTGTCAACATAGCATGTAATTCCCATCATAACATCATTTTGATTTAGCGTAGATATCACATAGCTAATGTTTCTCTTCTCAAGAAATTACTAAGCATGCACTTTCATTTACTCGTCATTTACTTTCAGAGGTAAATATTAATCTCAATTTAACATACTAGACATCATATTAAAGTACACCGTTTCATAGAATTCTAAACTGTTCATATTCTATTTCAACAGGCCAGTCGTCTGTTAACATTCTCAGTCGACTGTAAGTGTCATTTCCAGTTTCCTAATTATCAATCATTCATATTTCCTAGGTTGTATACCACCTGGAGGATATTGATCTAACAATCGTTCTATCACTTTAGTTGCATACATATACACAACAAATAAAGATTCTAATTTAGAAATCACGAAAACATTCGCCTCGTACCAGTCGACTTGTCCCTTGGACAGTCGACTTGTCCCTTGGACAGTCGACTGCACAGACCATTTTCAATTCTTTCTACAATGTCATTTACCAGTAGAGTCATATGAAATTCTCATTCATTCATGCATCAATCAATAGATCATTTTCCAATTAAATGTGTACTCTTATTCATCATTTTCTCATGCATCATTATTCAATTCCATACTAGCAAATTTCCTAGTTAGAAATAAAGAAAATTGAACCCACCTTGTTGACGAAAGTAATCGAAGTCCAGAAAACTCCTTAATGAAATGGACGCCTTCTTGCTCCTTACTTCACACCGAAACTCCAGAAGTGCTACTCGGCCTCCACAGAAAAAGCACACACAACTCTCTCACAATATACTCTCTTGCAATAGGATTTTTAGTGTAAAAAGATAGTGAATGAGAGGGGGGTATTTATACACATGCAAATTTGAGTGAGATGGAGGGCTAGGATGCACTAGGGAGTTGTAGGATCAAGGGCTAAGAGGGAGTTGAAATAACTACCCACACTCTACAAAACTACCCATGACTTGATCCCACTTCTCCACAATCCGGCCAAGAAGTGTGTGCTTATGCACGTGTACATGGAGTGCACGTGTAAGCACAAACCACACTAATGAAACTTGTACACTCATAACAAGTCTTATAAAAAAAAAAGTGTTACACAAAGCAAGTTGCAAAAATAAAAGAATTAAACCATGGGCTTAAATTAATTAGGCCAAGATAATTTATTTTAAAAGAAGTAAATAGGCTAAATTTTGGGCTTTAGGAAAAGACTTTAAAACAAGGCTTTCTATTCATTTAAAGAAGGCTTTTGTTTTAGAATAATTAAAGACACAAAATGATTTATACTCATCATGATGAAAATATTGCACGCACACACTACGTGCAAAAAAATAAATAATTTTTCATATATTTAAAAAATCAGGGTATTACAAAACCAAAACATCTAGGTTCACACATTGAATTTGCTCCACGGCAGAGCTTGCTACATGAATGAACTATAAACTGCTACATTATTTTGTGCAGACTTTTTAAGTATTTCGTAGAAATAGAAGTTTTATGAGGGCTTACAATATAACAGATGCAGAATTGAGTGTTAAAATCAGAATTTGTGACTAGTATATTACAAGTGTACCGACATCCTTCCAACCAGTTTTCTCTTATAACTACATACAGTAAGAAAAAAAAATAATATATATATATATATATATATATATATATATATATATATATATATATATATATATATTGGAAACTAAAGTACACCTATAAATTTTTTTAAAAACTTTTAGCTAACCATTTATCTACCGAACCACACGACAAAGAAAGAAAACAACAAATAAATGACTCAAATCAAAACACAACATGCCATTGACTTAGAACATGCCCATGTATCATTTTTCTTGTTTCCATGTCACAGGTATACACAGTTGAGTTGGATACAGCATATTTAATTGTTCCCTAATGCATGCAGGTATTATGTGCGGAGTGGTAGAAAGATGATTGTGTGGTTAGTGGAGAAGCTGACTCAAAGCTATGTATTTCTTCAGAAGTCTCAATTTAGCAGGGTTGAAGGTACTTTACTCCCATATCCAACGACGTATTGGAAATTGATCATTAAATGTGTTCATTGGTTTTCCATACGTAATTGGGAAAGATAAAGAGTACGTGTGCGCAAAAAAGTGAGGATGCCAGCCCAATGACACACATCTTCCCGGTAGAAATAGACATTGTAATGGTCATTGTTTTAGTGAACTGGAAAATACAATGAATTATTTACTTCAAAGCTACGCACTTAACTGTTAACACAAGTCAATATATATAAGTTTCCCACATGTACATGCTCCAGTAGCAAATGCAGCCATAACTTATAAAGTAATATTTTCCCTGAAAAAGTAGTAAATTACCCTATGATAAAACTGTGTTTATGAATAAATATTTAATGGTTTACAATATCGCCTTGTACTTTTACCCCCAAATATTACATTTTTATTTGCTTTTATCTCTTCGGTTAATGCAGATTGAAGTGAAAACTATGTGTGATGTTATCAGATGAAAGTGAAATTTCTCACCGTTGTATTATGTCTTCCCCAAGAGATGGCTTGACATCCGTTTTCGGATTCGGCACCAAAGGGCCCCTCCCATTCTACTTGCAGCAGTCAAAAGGTTGATCTCCAGAATGAGAGGTAGTGGCCGGCAAAGTAAATCAAGGGTTCAGATTGTGAATTTTCTTGTATTCTTCAGCTTCGGTGGTTGTACTTGTGACTACATGGATGGTTTGATATTTAGGATTTAACTTGACGATGGTGTGATTCGCTCTTGGAAGTGCAAGGAATTACTAATTAATTACAATATAAAAAAAAATCATTTATCTTATATTTATCAGTAGAATGCAACTTCAAAAATTCTCAATACGAATGTGCTTCTCTCTCTTTAATGCATACAGATGAAATAGTTTAACATAATTAAATGTAGTTGGTAGTATGTCCATTAGTGGCTAACATAATAAGTTAAGTTTATTTTTATTATATTTGGTTAGCTTGTATTATATTACCATCAATAATAATAAAAAAATAGATAATATTGTTCCTCCATGTAACCAATTTTAGAATGTCTATAATTTACTAAATGAAGTGATAACAATATTAGTTGTATTTGCAAAATTGTTTGGTAGATAAACACATTATCATAATTATTTTATTATTATATTAAGAATGCTATATATATTTTGTTGTTCCTAATTTTGCAAGATATTCTTTTTTAAACTAAAAAAGAATGCAAGTGGTCATTCTTGACATACTTATACTAATCATGGCTTAATGTCTATAAATATGCTACAAAACTCCTAATAGTGAACATTGGTATAATCAGTACCTTTAAAGAGTGAATAAGTGTGGTATATATATACATACTATGTTTGCACATAATTATGTACTTAGCCCTACTGTGCATTTCTACAGACCAACTGATCTAAAGACAAAAAAAGATAGAGAAGAAACTATTTACTTATTGTGGTTTGAGAGTATCTTCTTGGTTTTTTAAGTTATAAGCAATGCTGATAAAACAGTACTAAACCATATTTGAATGATAAGCATAGCAAGCATCAAGGGCAGCAACTTTGTTTTTCTGATGAGATATTTGAAGCTCCAGAATAACTTGATCTATAGTTCAATTCCGGCCTAGATCAACCAGTTGACATATGCTCAATCCTTCAATTTCAGCTATAATGAGCTGCGTGGGAAGATCCCGCAAGGTCATGTGACTGCAAAAATTGGAGTGAATGCCTATCTCCAGAACAAATGCCTTTGCGTAAAGCCAATTAAAGCTCGCAAGTAAAAGTGCTAACTATCAAATTGGTTTCTACGTATCATAAAATAAAGGGTGTTCCAATCGGTCATCAGAAAATGTTAGTAACAGTCATGAAACCCATCTTGATATAGGATAGGGCACTTTGGTAACAATGGTTTAAACCACCCACAGAATTACAATGGGCACAAATTACAAAAATAAACCACACAATAAAACAAATCAATTCAATAACAATCATGAAGATCTATTTTAAAAAAATAACATGTTGCCGCTAAATTTGGTGTGGGGGCAAACAGATAGTATTTGTGGATTCTTGGGAAACTTTGAATAGCAAACCTGTATACCTGTTCCACCGGAGTTTGACCGTTGACTCCTGCCGTTCACCTGCAAAAAGTGCGAGATACCAGGGTTGATCCCGGCGACGCACCCTCCGACGTCCAAGTCAGTAACCAGAAATGATTATGAAAGAGCGTAAAACTGGCAAGAGATTCATTACCCCTTAATGGAGATGGATGGGGGGTATTTATAGGTGTCTTAGGGATCAAATTAGGAATGTAATCCCCGTGATTTGATAAGAAATATTCTCCTAGTAAACAGATTAGGAATGTAATTTCTAATTCCCGGTGAAAAAATAGATGTGAATCAGGGCCGTTGATTACGATTAATCAGAAACCCTAATTCTATCTTTTCTGGACTGGGTGTGTTTCGGGTTGGGACCCGTGCCCAGTTGAGGTGGATCCGTTCGTGGGTTATTGGGTCGTGAAGAAAGACCCAGTTCCCATTTCAGACCCGTTAGTAGGTGAAATTACCGTTTTACCCCTGAGCTTTAAGATTCGTGTCCGATGTGAACGGTCCCGATTTAATCCTATTTTTAGCCATATTACGAGCCCCCCACTCCTAGAGACTGAGTTTTTCAGTCTTTGAGGGGTAGTTTTGTTGTCCTAATGGAGTACGGGATTTTATCGGTGTTCTTAAGGGAGTTTGGATCTTTCTCGGGGGTGTAACGGTGTTATTCTGGGCTTGTAAAATACTCAAAAATATCCTCAAAATTTTCTGGATTTTTGGTGATTTTTCCAGATTTTCTGAATTTTTTCTCATTTTTCTAAATTTTTTATTTATTTTCCGAATTAAATAATTATTATCGAAAATAGTAAATAATTATTCTAATTAAATAATTATATTTTTCAGAATTTTAAAATAATTTTTCTGAATTTATAATTATTTTTAGAATTTTTATTTAATTTTTTTTTGATTTTTAAATATTTTTTCGGATTTTTTAAATAATTAAAACAAATAAATTAATTAATTAATTAATTAAATATTACCTGGACACGTGGCGCGATCGTATGCATTGATCACGATCAAGCGAGCGCGCATCGGGAGGAGGGAGAGGAGGCCATTTTTTTGGTGTAACAGGGTCGGTTCCATGAATGCTCGGCAAAAAGTGGCCGAAGTCCATGTGGACGACACGTGGCGAAGTCAACGGTGAGCGTTGAAATTTTTTTTCCTTCTGTTCTTTCTCTTCTGGTTCGTTCTTTCTTTCTTCTTCGCCTCTGCTTCTTCTCCCCCATCTTTCTTCTTCGTCCTTCGTCAGCTCTCGAGAGCGTGTTCAAGCTCGGAGCTCGTGGACTTCGGCAGCGGAGCTGAACGGAGGGGACTCGATGTCGGAGCTCGCGAGGGAGGTCGACGGGGAAGCTCGGAGCTCGGGCTTTTGGAGTCGAGGTCGGGAGCTCGCGGAGCTTGATGAGGTGATGACGACTTCGACGAAGGAGAGGGAGTGATATGGGGTTCTTGGCGCAATGAAGAAGAGAGGAGTTCGGAGTGGAGGTGGTAGAAGATCGGAGCACGTCGAAAGGTCGTCGAGCGGCTTCGACGAGTTGGCTGGCGAAGAGCTTGGAGGCGAGCTCGCCGTTAGAGCTCGGCACGGCGATTGTGTCGCTCGACGAAGAGGGGCTCGAGCTCGGCCATGGAGCTTGACGAAGCTCGGCGGAGGTGGTGATGGCGAGGTCGGCGAGGCTATGAAGTAGCTCGGCGATGAGTTCTTGAGCTCGGTGGAGAGTGAAGCTTGGTAGGGTCTTCGAAGGAGCTCGGCGAAGGAGTTCGGAGCTCCGGCATATTGAGGAGCTCGATGCGTCGGAGCTTTGTGAGCTCGGCGTTGGAGCTCGGTGATGCCGAGGCTATGGCGGATTCGACGAAGGAGATGGTCGGCGAGTGGAAGTGAGCTTGACGACGGAGGGAGCTTCGGATCTTTGTGAGCTCGGCACGAATGGAGCTCGCGATGTGGAGAGGAGTTCGGACCTCGGGATTTTGGAGGTGTTGGGTTCGACGAACGGTTGCGAGGCCAAGGCGGAGCTCGATTGCCACACAAGTTCAGCGAGGTTGAGGGTGTCGTCGAACTCGGCGGGAGTTGGAGCTCGATGGCGACGGAGAAGAGTTTGGGTTTCTCTTCTTTGGTTTTGTTTGGTTTCTGTTTTGGCGCCAGGAGTATTGGAGAAGGAAGGAAGGTGACGTGGCAGTGGGGGTTCGGGTATGGATCCTTAACGGGTCCGAACCCGAACTGCCGACCCGTTTCCCTTTTTTTTTATTTTTTTTTGAAGCTCCGATGGCAAATTGCTTCGGATGACGTTGCCGACCCCTTCCAAATGTGTTAAGAAGGAGGCCGAAGTCCAGGGGGTTCGGCGAGTCTTTGCTGAAGTGCGGAGTAAGTTTTTTCCATGTTTGTGGGTCGGTGCCAAGAGTGCTCGGCAGTTGGTGCCGAACCCCCAATTTTCCATGTAACATGGTCGGTATCAAGAGCGCTCGACAGCTGGTGCCGAACCCCAACTTTTCCATGTAACATGGTCGGTGTCAAGAGCGCTCGGCAGCTGGTGCCGAACCCCAACTTTCCATGTAACATGCTCGGTGCCAAGAATGTTCGACGAAGGGGTGCCGAGGTCCAATTTTTCCATGTAACATGGTCGGTGTCAAGAACGCTCGGCAGCTTGTGCCGAAGTCCAAATTTTCCATGTAACATGGTCGGTGGCAAGAACGCTCGGCAGCTTGTGCCGAAGTTCAATTTTCCATGGAGAGTTCTTCTCGATGTTCCCGGTGCTACGGAGGTCGGCTCGGGGCGTGCGACCCCTCGTTTTGAAGCTAATTCGAAGATCTACAACTTCTCTTTAGGAGTGAGATGAAGACTCACCCTCCTTCATGGTCAAAATAGCCAGGCAATATCCTTGTATTCATGAGGTTGAGGAGAGTTTTCGATGTTCCCGGAGCTACGGAGGTTGGCTCGGGGCGTGCGACCCCTTGTTTCGAAGCTAATTTGAAGATCTACAACTTCTCTTTAGGAGTGGGATGAAGATTCACCCTTCTTTCATGGTCAAAATAGCCCCGCAACATCATTGTCTTCATGAAGTTAAGGAGTGCTTTGGTCTTGGGGATTTTGGAAGAGGAGCTCCACTCCTAGGGGCGGAGAAGCTGTGCTAGGAAGACCCTTGTAAGAGCCGTGGGAAGACCCATCCCTTGAGGTGAGCAGAGCGAAGAGCTTGGCTTTAGGAGAGAGTCATTTGGAAGACAAGTTTGAGGAGCAACTCTAGGAGAGAGTTGTGAGCTCCGAACTTGTTGAGAAGAGGTCCGCTTCAGAGGCGAGCGGAGCGAAGAGCTTGGCTCTAGGAGAGAGCCATTTGTGAGACGAGTGTGAGGAGGAACTCTAGGAGAGAGTTGTGAGCTCCGAACTCGTTGAGAAGAGGTCCGCTTCGGAGGTGAGCGGAGCAAAGAGCTTGGCTCTAGGAGAGAGCCATTTGTGAGACGAGTGTGAGGAGGAATTCTAGGAGAGAGTTGTGAGCTCCGAACTCGTTGAGAAGAGGTCCGCGTCGGAGGCAAGCGGAGCGAAGAGCTTGGCTTTAGGAGAGAGCCATTTGTGAGACAAGTTTGAGGAGCGACTCTGGGAGAGAGTTGTGAGCTCCGAACTTGTTGTTTAAGTGGGAGAGTCAACAGTTGTGGGAGCAATTCCGAATGGCGAACCACTTCTAACTCGCTTAAGAGCAAGTTATTTGAAGTGGAATCGAGCCAAGTGTTGGACTCCGAACTCGTCGTTAGAGTGATTCAACGGTTGTGGGAGCAATTCTGAATGGCGAACCACTTCTAACTCGCTTAAGAGCAAGTTATTTGAAGCGGAATCGAGCCAAGTGTTGGACTCCGAACTCGTCGTTAGAGGGGTTAACGAGGTGTAGGATCAATTCCGAATGGCGAACCACTTCTTTTCCGCTTATGAGCGAGTAATTTGAAGCGGAATCGAGCCAAGTGTTGGACTCCGACCTCATTGTTAGAGCTTAGTAAGTTGCGGGAGCAGCCATGTAGAAGAAGTTGGACTCCGAACTCGCCATTTAGTGAGTCGTGACTCGGAGAGATTGAGATGAAGCAAGAGCAACAATTTCCAGTGAAAAAACGTAAAGTTTTATTGAAATAAACTAAGTGGCTGCTTCAATAGGGCGAGCCATTATTACATGCTGTTGGCCGGGTTACAAGCATCGGCCTTATTGAAAATCGAAATCCTACTTCTACGATAAGGTGAAGACCTCTTGGAAGGAGCTGGGAGGTTCTGAGTCTTGAAGCTCGGCGAGCCTTTCTGTTCGTTTGTTGGTTCCTCAAAGGGGGGAAGCTAGGCCCCATCTTTTTGAACGAACTTGGTCAGGTGTCCCCGCTGTATGAGTTCTTCGATCTCCTCCTTGAGAGCCCGACAATCATCCATGTCGTGGCCGTGGTCCCTGTGAAAGCGGCACCACTTACCCTTGTTCCTCTTCTTTCCAGGTGTATTCATTCTAGGGGGAGCACGGAGTAGTCCTTCCTTATCCACCTCCATAAGAACTTCTGATACATTAGCAATGAGGGGGGGTGAACTTCTCAAAATATGGAGTCGAACGGCGCTGGCCATTACTGTCCTTCTGGGATTTTTGGGACCCCTCTTCACTTGTGTTCTTCCGTTTGTTCCCAGAAGATGTCTCCTCAAGAGCAAGGGGGTTGAGAGCCTCTTCCGCCCGTATGTACTTCTCCACCCTAAGTAGGAGCTCTGAGAACCCGAGGAGGCTTCCTGGCAAGGGATGCCCTGAGGTTGGCATTAGTGACATTACGCTCGAATGCGGCAGAGGCTACTGACTGGTTGAGGGAGGGAATGGACCGGGCTTCGGCGGTAAAGCGTCGAATGTAATTTCTTAGGCGTTCACCCTTTTCTTGGTTGAGGGTCACCAGAGATACACTTGTTTTCTCAGCTTGGCGGCTACTCACGAAATGAGTAAGGAAGAGCCTTTCGAACTGATCGAATGAGAAGATGGAGGCCGGGCGAGTCGAGAGTACCATTCTCGTGCGGACCCCTTCAGCGTGGCAGGGAAGATCTTGCAGAGGAGGGCGTCTGATGCATGGTGGATCATCATGAGAGTTTTGAAACTCTCTATGTGATCTGCGGGGTCTGACTCCCCGGTATATGATTCGAAGTGAGGCGACTTGAAGTTCTGTGGAATGGGGGCCTCCATGATGGTGTGGGAGAATGGAGGTCTGCTCGGGCGGAGGTTTGTCACCCATTGCTCTTCTTCCCTGTTAATTCGGCCGAGGCACCTCTCCATCTCGTGGAGACGGCGGTAGACCGAGTCTTCTCTTTGATCATACCTTGCCGAGCCCCAGGACTCATCTTCATACGAGGGTGGACTGGGGCTGCGGCGATGGTAGCTTGGAGATGGAGGAGGACTGAGAGTTTGAAGGTGATGGCTCCTAGTTGGCTCATGAGTAGGTGGCCTCTGGTCGTTCTTTGGGGCGATATTGAGGGCCCGTAAGACTGTCGCTTGGAAGTCTTGAAGATCTGTCCTTGTGACTGGTGCCTCTCCAGCTTGGCGATCCCTATGTGTAGCTCGGCTTACTGGAGAATGAGTTCTCCGCCGATGACGCTGAGGGGACCCTCTTTGCCTCCTCGAGGGAGGGGATCTTCTAGTCCTCGGTCGTCGGGGGATTCGGATTCTTGAAGCTCCTGAGTTCTCGGGTTGATGGACTCGACCAAGGGCCCGCCATCCATTCAGGCGAGTTCTAAGGTCGACCCCCTTTTGACGGTTGGCAATCACTTGACGAAGATCCCGCTCGGTAGGGCTTTGAGAGGCCACAGATTCAACTGAAGGATTAGGGCCCGCGACTTGATCATGAGGAAGATATTGCTTTGGACGACTCGGACGAGAGCGCCCCTGGACAGCCCCCCGAGACCCTGCGGGGGCCTGTTGAGTAGGAGGACCTTGAACCGGAGGTGGGATAGGAGGAAGAGAAGTGGTTCTTCGATTGGAGACCGCTGCCTTCCCCTTCTGTTTTGGATGCATGGCTAGAGAAGATCTGACCAACGGGAAGAGGGGAGGCCGCTATTAATTTGTTTCCCACAGACGGCACCAATCTGTTGCCGCTAAATTTGGTGTGGGGGCAAACAGATAGTATTTGTGGATTCTTGGGAAACTTTGAATAGCAAACCTGTATACCTGTTCCACCAGAGTTTGACCGTTGACTCCCGCCGTTCACCTGCAAAAAGTGCGAGACACCGGGGTTGATCCCTCCGACGCACCCTCCGACGCCCAAGTCAGTAACCAGAAATGATTATGAAAGAGCGTAAAACTGGCAAAAGATTCATTACCCCTTAATGGAGATGGATGGGGGGTATTTATAGGCGTCTTATGGATCAAATTAGGAATGTAATTCCCGTGATCTGATAAGGAATATTCTCCTAGTAAACAGATTAGGAATGTAATCCCTAATTCCCGGTGAAAAGATAGATGTGAATCAGGACCGTTGATTAGGATTAATCAGAAACCCTAATTCTATCTTTTCTGGACTGGGTGTGTTTCGGGTTGGGACCCGTACCCAGTTGAGGTGGATCCGTTCGTGGGTTATTGGGTCGTGAAGAAAGACCCAGTTCCCATTTCAGACCCGTTAGTAGGTGAAATTACCGTTTTACTCATGAGCTTTAAAATTCGTGTCCGATGTGAACGGTCCCGATTTAATCCTATTTTTAGCCATATCATAACATATGTGAAAGAAGAATTGGCATACCTGAGCTTGTTTTTGTGGCTACTGATTATCTCTTGCATTTCCTCTTGTGAAGAATGGTATCGAGCATTACCCAAAGAAAACAAGAACATCTGCAACCAGATCGGCCAAATCATCAACCGAAGGGACCAGCACAGTTGAAGAAATTGGCCCGGCTCCTAACTGTCACAAAACTCTTGTGAGTACATTGTCCAAAAGAGTAGGAAGCAAGAAATTACATTGATGTACAAAAAAAACATTGCCGACCTCATGGTTAGGCAGACTTATATGATATATGCATAAATTGTCAAGGAGCAACGAAGCAGCTTCAGGACAAAAGAATAATCTGTTATCCGTGGAAGTACAACATATCTGTTGAAATTCACAAACATAAATGTCAACTATCTATCAAACTTCCTCATCTTCCCATGTATAAAAAATTGTTGCATATAATGTAAACTTCCTCAACTTGCCCTTTTCGCATGTGTTGATTTCTCAACCGAAGGCAGAGCGGTTCAGCAAGTTTGTAATTTCCGGTGTGACCTCAAAGAGTATGTCGCAACCTGATAACAGCCGTTGTGACTAACAAAGCACAAGTGTTGATTGGAGTTGTTTGAGAATTTGCGACATGGGGTTTAACTTAGCTATAGCTGCAAAGTTCTTTCCCTTCCATCTTGGACCCATTGAATCCTTGAATAGAAAGAAACAATTCATTCCATTTATTGATTTTGGCATTTAACAGTTGGTGGGAAAGTAACCGAAAATCTTCTTAACAATGGAATAAACAAAATCATGATACCTACTATTTAGATTCACAAAATCACACCCAAAACAGTTGAATCTCTTGAAATCTCTCTCGAGAAAAAACACATAGAATTCAAATCAAGTTGTAAGACCACGAACTTAGTTGCACTCCTTCAATGTATATAATCATGCATCATCCAATAAGCAAATATTCCAATCAGTCATCATGGTTATCGAGCAACAAATAAAATCATACAAGTAAATAATACTATCATCCTAATCATAAACAATTCGAGCTATTAGTCACATATCTCGCGAAAATTATTAAAATCAAATGTTATTGATGAGCAACTTTTATAAAACACTTGGTGTGCACATTTGATGTGACACCGAACAAATTAATTGAACAAGATAATGCCAACACAAATTAGGGTGTAATGAACTGATAATTAATCACATTTCTTCATCGTTTAAACCAACCGAGACCCGAAAAATCATCTAGAATTGAAAGACGAAAGTAACTATTTTCCTATCTCATGCATTTTGAATTTTTCCGCATTGCCAAAAGTGCCCAAATAATTTATTTTAAGAAGTTTATCATATTAATCAATCCTTCAGAAATCTTGTATTAGTCAACCACAGATCAATACTTTATAATTGTATTTCACTATCACCTAACAATGAGGGGTCAGGTTCGGCGGGGTTTTCTCAGCTCTGGCACAACACGAACTAAAGCCCGATACAGTAGCCTAAAACCCGACAACAAATGAGCTCGAATGGAAGTCTAGGGTTTCGGCATCAGGCGAAGTTAGAGAGAGAGAGAGAGAGAGAGAGAGAGAGAGAGAGAGTGGTGAAAATTGTCGGGAGTCCAGTGCCAGAGATGATCTGTGAGGGAAAGGGGAAGATGAGACGGCATCGCCATCGACAGCAGTGGACTGGAGGGAGGCTAGTAGGAGAGAGAAAGAGAGCAGCGTAGTTGGCATGGTACTCGTAGGGATAGGAGATTTGAGGGGTAGGGTTTGGTATTAGGGATTAAAGTTGAGAGATTAATTTGTATGGTCGAGATTTGATCTAAGAATAAGATGAGTGATTCAGATCTGAAATATTGGAGAGATTTCTATGGTTCATATTAGATCTAAGGTATAATAAAAATTAGATGTATGGTCCAGATCTACTCTGGACAGATTTATTCTTGCTTGTATAATAGAATATAGATTTGTATCTTTATCCTTGTTTGGTTATTTTTCGTGAATAAAACTAAATGAGATTTTTCCCTTTTAAAATAAAAAACAAAGCATAAATGTTTGAGTGAGAAATGAGAAATAAAGTCAGACCGAAAATAATAAATCTCATTCCTGTTTTATATTTCTTCAGTGAAATAACTGGTGAATAGGCTTAATTACCATCAAACTATTAAAGGACTTGTGTAACTTATTAGGAATGTGTCTTGAATACTCGTGGTTCAGATTAGAAGAAGGTAAGATGAAGCACGGAGGTCGAAGCATCGAAGAGAGTAGAAGAAAACAGAGCAGCAATAGTGCAGGCAGAGTTGCGATCGACTGTCCAAAGTTGCGGTCAATCGCACCCCCCCCCCCCCCACCGCACAACCGATCGCAGTTGCACAGGGTTTGGCTGAGAGGAGGACGGTCGACCGACCGAGGCGCTGTGTTCGTTTTGGGCCTCGATTTATTAGGTCGTTTCAGCCCAATCTTCAACTCAAAGTTAGATCGTACGACTCATATTCAGTTACTTCTCCTACAGGTTATATCGGACGACTGAGAATCAAGATTAAACCTAGGTTTCTCTCTATTCTTCTATATATATTGTAAACTCCTCCATTATAAGAGTAGAGTACTTCACTGATATTTTATCCATTGTAAAGAGAAGCTTGAGAGCGATAGTTCTTGGTGAGTGAGTTTAATTCCTTGTATTGAGTGAATCAGTAACTCATTGTAATCTTTTCTAGTTGAATACCAGATCTACCTATATTTTCTCCTAGAATAAGCGAAAGCTAACCGGAAAAAATCTTCATTGTGTTTGTATTGGATTGGTGGATCTACTTGCTTTCTCAATTAATTTGTCTCATCTACTTCGACTTTCTCATTGCTTAATTTAGTTACGCTGTGATAACGAGCGTTCGTTGACGCCCCAATCCCAACAACTGGTATCAGAGCTTTAGGTTGCCGAGTCCCTTGGTTAAGATGACAAGTCACAGTTTTTTGAAGATCAAGCAGTTCGATGGAAAGATCAATTTCAATCTTTGGAAAATTGACATGTATGATGTCCTTGTTCAAGAACGTTTGCCATTAGCCGTTAAGAAGAAAGAAAAGCCAACTAATATGAAGGATGATGTTTGGAAAGATATTCGTGAACGAGCCATAAGTCTGATCCGACTATCATTGACGGATAATTTCAAGTGTAGATTTCTTGAAGAAACGCGGGTTTGTGGGAAAAACTCATAGCTGACAACTCTGGTTCGTCATTATTAGATGGGATGCATTGGAAGTGGAAGTTATTATGTTTGTCAATGAAGGAAGGTACCGATCTCCAAGACCATATCACAGAGTTCAATAAGGTTCTATCTGAACTCAAGGCGATAAACGCAGATGTGTGTGAGGAAGATAAAGATTTTAACCTGATATATTCACTGCCGGATTCGTACGAGCTTTTGATCACTATCACGCTACATGGTAGATCTACCAAAAATAGTATTTCGAAAGATTGTGTAATCAAAGCATTGAAGAAAAATTAATTTAGGAAGGAGACCCATAAATCATCGTCTACTTCAAGTTGTCTTGCAGTGGAAGGTCCTTCAGGGGGAAGACAAAGTGATGTGCAAAAGGATTCGATCCGTTGCCGATATTGCAAGGAGTCAGGGTAAATTAAGAAAGAATGTTAGAAATTGCAGAATCAGAAGAGCGCCAAGAATGAGAATTCGGCCGCTAATGTGGTTAGTGTCTTTCATTCAGGTGATTCTCGTCTTGTTTCAAATTCTTTAAAAGTGGATTCTAGTTGGTTTCTTGAATCAGGGAGTTCTTCTCATATTTGCTCCGAGAGAGAGTTGTTTTCTACTTATAAGTCTACTACAGGGCGTTGTGTGAGAATAGGAACTCAAGAGATTTGTGAAGTAGTAGGTGAGAGGACAGTTGAGTTGAAGATGTCAGCATGTTCACTTTAAGGAATGTTTTGCATATTTCTCTGCTTAATCGAAATCTGATTTTCTTACGAACTCTTGTTGCACGGGGTTGTAGGTACACAGCTTGAGGTGGAGTTCTATCTATTTTTGTCACGCCCCGCTTCCCAAAAGAATACGGAATACGAATACGCGACTCAACCCAGCGAATGATTTACAACATCCATAAGCTGTTCAGAATCTTTACAACAAATCTCAGAATAATCAGAGCCGGAAGCCAAAAGAATCATCCTCACACAGACATATATATCTCAAAACAAAACAAAGTGCCAACAGAAATTAATTGAAAACAAATAATATAATAGTCTCAAATAAATAGATCCGAACAAGTTAATATTCTGGGTCACATCGCCCAAATACAAATAAAATCCCAGTACTCAAATACATTGTTCAAAAGCAACAGATAATAATAATAGCAAAAGAAGTCCAACACTAATATTTCATTTCTCCAATACCATCGGGCAAACGACCATCCTGATCTGCAATCAATAAATTGCAGAAGAAAAAAGAAAACAAGTACTCGTCAATGCATACTACGGGCCACTTGTAATGTAGGATACAAGTACATGGAAAACTAACAAATCTAATTAATAGTAGAAACAAATATAGCATGGTATAGCAGAATCAACTAGCATGGTATACTAACATGTGTCAAGTATCAAAAGTCAAATTGCATGCAGACAGATATACAGATAGTTTCAAATAATGGTGTCAAGTGATAGTATTAGACAGATAAAAGATAATCAGATAACCAGATAGCCGATAGCAGATACAAATAACATATTCAGATTCAAATTCAGATACAGATGTCAGATACAGATTCGTATAAGTCTTGTATTAACTACTAACTAGGTAGCACTACATGTGCCATCCTTTTATCACATGGTTGTTACATTCAAAACAGTTACATTTGTAAATTTCGTAGGGGATCATATATGGCCATTTACTTAGGGTTCAGACAGATATCAGATAACAGATCAAGATAGACAGATAGAACATAGTGGTTCTCTTCTTCTCTACACCTTCCTATAGGAAGTAATGTAGATAGGGTACAGAATAACAGATAACAGATAATCATATGGGAAACACGGGCCCCCTTCTAACTACACATTTCTATACTTTCCCACTACTAGATCTTTCCCATAAACCCCGGCCTGATCATTTTATAATTATTATCAGATAGATGTTTTTGTGTATGAAACAAAGTAATCTAGCATGATATAACGACCCACAAGTTCATAATAACAGATAAGCATGTACAGATGGTAAGATAGTCATATAACAGAACAAAATAGGATACTTCCTAATTCAGGACAGCACGACAGTACAGTACTAAAATAGCAATTCCTGTTTCCACAAATATTGAATCCGTCAGAGAATCTGGAAAATAGACTTCCAACCTAATCCAACAGATACATATAAGTCATATAGTGTTTTAGAAAAACATAACTCAAAACTGATTTGAATCCAGAAAATACGTTCAGCCAGAAATCAGTAAATCGAATTCACAGTCAGGAAAATAGCATCAAAACACCTCAAATAAATCCAGAAAAAATCTGGGTTATTCCCCTATATGTCTAGTATCATAATATAAAGTTTCATAATTTTCCAGTAAGATTAGTTTAGCCAACAAAAATCAGAAAATATCAAGAAACGATAGTTTGGCAAATCTGGAAATCCCAACACTGCTATACGAAAACTGCGTTATCTCGCAAACTGTTTAAAGAAATCCAGATCCTTTGAAGGGAAATGAACATAGACAAATAAGATAACTTTCAAATTCAGAAATATTTTTTATAAAGGAAAAGAAATTAGGGTGAAAATACAAATCTTTTCAGAACAGCGAGCAAAATCCAGCAAGTATAGTTTTTATAAACAAGCATGAAACGGCATATAAAACTCATCAATAAAATTCATCAAAATTCTGGGTAATCACTAAATAGGTATAGAAATACTGTGCAAAATTTCAGATCAAAATACTATTCTTAGCACTGGTATCAAAATAGTTTAGTCATCGAAATCATCAAGAAACGAAATATGAAAATAAGATACACCTCTGTAGTAAAATGAGCATAATTCACAACTCGAAAAATGAAACTGAGATCCGTCAAAAGGTTTTAAAACTAGACAAAATTCTCTACAGTTCATGTTCACAAAATATTTTCAAATACTGACCTTAATATGGTCTAAAATACTAATCAAAATAGATCATCGACGAAATACAGAATTTCCTTTAGAAACAAAACCAACATAGATCATACGAAACTCGTTCCAAACACAACCAAACATGTTATAGAGTCTACTAAGTGTCCAAATAACATGAAATAGGGTATATAGCATGTCCACAATAAGTATATCACATAGATCCAAATAAACACACAATTCCTCATAATTATCTCACAAATATAATCACATCAAGAACGGTCAAAACCTAAGTTATTTCATATCAAATTTGTGTTGCGAGGCAACTATGGTCAATAGAACTATAGAGACAATACTCATCAAAAATATATAACACACGAGTTGTCTCTATAACCCAACTATACTACAAGTGGAATTTATGACTTGTATCATACAAAGGAATTTAGGTACAAGTTACTTGCCTTAACCGAAGACGAAACGAACGCCAAGAATAACGGGAATGGATCCTGGCAACGAAAAAAAACCCATGAACAAAGATCATGAACCAAAGCAATCACACAACCACACATGCAACCCACATGCCCGTGCAAACCAAGAGAGGGAGAAAGAGATCGGGAACGGCCAGGAGTGGCGGCGGCACAGGGTGAGTGCTGGTGTTGCTGCTACCTCTGTCGTGGATGCGCGACGCCAGCAAGGGAGGCGGATGGAGGGAGAGAGAGATGGTGAAGTGGGGAGATGCTCGGGAGATGGTGGTCGGCTAGGGGGATCGGGATGGCGACTAGGGAGATCGGGATGGCGACTAGGGTAGGGCAGTTGGAAGAGGGAGGTGTAGGTCGAGGGGTGTTCGGGCAGGGGGTGACGGCGCAAAGGACAGAGAGAGGGAGGAGGCTGGGGGTAGTAGGGTTAGGGTTTTAGGGAGAGAAAAATGAGGGTATTTTTATAGGGTTAAGATATAGGGTTGTGGGTTGTGGGTATTTAGGTTAATGGGTAGTTTAGGAGTAGTAGTAGGAGATTGGGTTTAATAGGATTTGTATAGGATTTAAAATAGGATTTAGGCTAATTTGGCTTTGGTAGTCAATTAGGGATCAAAAGCAATAGGATTAGCAACCAAAACACCATGAGCACCCAAGAACAAAATAAAGAGAACAAGAACCAAAGAAAAGCGAAATAATAATAATGATCAAGAACAAATCAAGGGATAGAAAAATAAATCACAAGAAGATAAAAAATGAACAAAAATGAATATATATCGAAAACAACTCCAATATACGGTCCAAAATACAAAGAGAGTACAAATACTCCTGAAAGTGGAAAAATACACCAAGAATACGAAAAACAAAAAACAGGGGTTACAATCCTACCCACCTAACAAAAAAAATTTTGCCCTCAAAATTCAAAAAGAAGATACATAGGGTAACCCCGAGAGAAAAAGAAAAGAGAGAAAACAAAGCAAAGCAAAACAAAACAGCCACTACTCAAGCAAATGAGGAAACTTCTGCTGAATCTCCTCCTCCAGCTCCTAAGTCTGCTCACTAGGCGAGTGAGAATTCCAAGCAACACGAACCAGCTTGATGACCTTGTTCTTAAGCACTTTCTCCCGCCGATCCACAATAGCAACTGGCGGAATCTCACAAGTCAAATCCGATCGCACGGTCAACTCAGAGTAGTCGATCACGTGACTCTCATCACGGACATATCTCCTGAGTTGTGAGACATAGAAAATATCGTGCACTCCTGATAATGCTGGCGGCAATGCAAGACGATAAGCCATCCTACCTACTCACTCCAAAATCTCAAGCGGTCCAATAAACCTAGGGTTAAGCTTGCCCCCACCACCGAACCGAATGACACCGCGCCACGGCGATACCTTAAGGAAAACATGGTCACCAACAACAAACTCCAATGCCCTCTGATGGACATCAGCCCACTGCTTTTGCTTATCCTGAGCTGCCTGAAGATACTTCCTGATCTGAGTCACGGCATCAACTATCCTGGTGATCAACTCCGAACCCAACAACTTCTTCTCACCAATGTCATCCCAGCACACTGGTGATCTGCACTTACGCCTATAAAGTGCCTCCAATGGAGCAGCTTTAAGACTGGCCTGAAAACTGTTATTGTACGAGAACTTTACAAGATGCAAGTGGTCCCCCCAAGATCCACCGACCTGCAACATACAGCACCGCAACATGTCCTCAAGGATCTGAATAGTCCGCTCTGACTGTCCATCAGTCTGGGGATGAAAAGTTGTATTGTACTTCAACTTACTTCCCAAACTAGCCTGAAGACTCTCCCAGAACTAAGATCTGAATCTCGTATCCCTATCGGATACAATACTGATTGGAACCCCATGAAGCCTGACAATCTCTTGGATGTACCGCTCAGCAAGACTCTCAGTAGACTGACCGATACGAAAGGAAATGAAGTGAGCACTCTTCGTCAAACGGTCGAAAATCACCCAAACAGCATTGTGACCCTTAGGACTCCTCGGCAAAGTAGTCACAAAATCCATAGTGATATGTTCCCACTTCCACTCCGAAATAGGAAGCGGTTGAAGAAGTCCAGCGGTTCTCTGATGCTCTGCCTTAACCTGCTGACAGATCAAATACTGAGCAACAAACCGAGCTACATCCTTTCTCATACCATGCCACCAGAAATGATGCTTCAAATCTCGATACATCTTAGTACCGCCAGGATGGATAGAATACGAAGACTGATAAGCTTCCTCAAGCAACCTCTGACGAACTTCACCCTTAGGGACACACAACCGGGAACCAAAACAAAGTGGACCATCGGTATGAATAATCATGTCCGTTCTGGACCCAGACTCAATCTCAGCTCGAAAACCCTGCGATTGCGCATCACCAGCCTGAGCCTCTTTGATCTGATCAACAAGAGAAGACTAAAGCTGGAGCGCAAGATAACACCGACCAGAACTCGGCAACAAAACCTCCAAATCCAACCTCCGCATCTGCTTAATGAGATCACTCTGCTGAGTAAGAAACGTAACTGCCGGTCTCCTGCTCAAAGCATCTGGCACCAAGTTTACTTTACCAGGATGGTATTGCAAACTGATGTCATAATCGGCCATAAGCTCCAACCATCACCTTTGCCTCATGTTTAATTCCTTCTGGGTGAAAACATAATTGAGACTTTTGTGGTCTGTACAGATCTCCACTCGGTCTCCAAGTAAATAATGTCTCCATAGCTTCAAAGCATAGATCACTGTCGCTAACTTCAAGTCATGAGTAGGATAATTCTTTTCATGCGGTCTCAACTTCCTCGATGCATACGCAACAACTCGGCCCTTCTGCATAAGATTGGCCCCAAGACCCTTACCTGAAGCATCACAGTGAATTACAAATCTATCTGAACCATCTGGAATAGTCAATACAGGTACTGACGTCAATCTGTTCTTCAACTCAACAAAAGCTTCATTGCACTCACCAGACCAACAAAACTTCTGATCCTTTCCTTTCAGTTTAGTTAATGGCTCTGCAATCTTCAAAAAATCTTGGACGAATTTTCGATAATAGCCAGCGAGACCAAGAAAACTCCATACTTTAGAAACCGACTTAGGAATAGGCCAGTCCTTCACAGCAACAATCTTAGAAAGATGTACAGAAACACCATCGCCAAAAATGATGTGCCCCATGAAAAAAACCATGTCGAGTCAAAACTCACACTTGCTGAGTTTTTCATAGAGCTGATTCTCTCTCAAAGTCTGCAGAACCACCCTAAGATGCTCAGCATGATCTTCACGATTCTGAGAATACACCAAAATATCATCAATGAAGACCACCACAAATCTATCCAAAAACTGAGAGAAAACCCGGTTCATAAGACTCATGAATACAGCTGGTGCATTAGTGACCCCGAACGGCATCACAAGATACTCATAGTGCTCGCATCTAGCCCTGAATGTAGTCTTCTGTATATCCACAGCCTTCACCTTGACTTGGTGATATCCAGAACGAAGATCCAACTTCGAGAAAATAGCATCCCCACACAACTAGTCAAACAAATCATCGATCTTGGGCAAAGGATACTGGTTCTTCACAGTAACACTTTTCAGTTCCCGATAATCAATGCACAGACGATGACCACCATCCTTCTTGTTGACAAAAAGGACCGGAGCACCCCAAGGTGAAATACTTGGTCTGATGAAACCCAAATCAAGTAACTCCTGAATCTGCACCTTAAGCTCTGTTAGCTCAACCGGGGCCATTCTGTAGGGACTCTTCGATATCGACACAGTACCAGGCTGAAAATCAGTACTGAACTCTACATTCCTATCAGGGGGTAAGCCAGGCAACTCATCTGGAAAAACATCCAAGAAATCCCGAACTACTAAAGGTGCAGCCTCATCGCCTGAGTGCAATTCCATCGCACAATCCACCTGTACCACTGCAATCTTAGCTCGGCCAAGGAAAGACTCCTCGGCATGGAACTAAAATTATGCTCGATCTGGAATTCTGAAAATAACTTTCTTGGCACAGCAATCAATAATGGCATGGGCTTCACCCAACCAATCCATACATAGAATGACATCGAATCCTGAATTTCCAATTCTAATCAGGTTGGCTTTGAAATCTGCGTCCCCAATAACAACGGGACATTGCCTGTACTCACGGGAATAAATGACAATACCACCACCTATCAAAAATATTTCAAGTCTTTTATATGTTGCTGCAATCCAACTGATTGCGAGGCACAAATTGAGAGGAGACAAAAGAATGGGTTTTCCCAGAATCAAAGAGAACATGGATGGGAAAAGAGCAAACAAAGAAGATACCTAAGGAAACAAAGACATGGGGAAAAGAAAAGCAGACAATCAAGGGTAAGGGAAAAACAACAATGCAGAAGATAACAGAAAGAAATAATGCAAGACCAAAAGAAAACAAGGAAATGAACTAAAGGAAAAGCAAAGCAAAAAAACAACAAAAGCAAAATATACCTGCTACAACTCTTTCAACTGTCTCGGCATCCACAGCAGTCATGTTGAAAGTCTGACCTCTCCTCGGAACAACGACCCTCTGACCGAAAATCTGTCGTTGAGGAGGAAGCGGTGGCCTAACTAGACCATGAGCTAGAGCTCATCAATGAAGACCACCACAAATCTATCCAAAAACTGAGAGAAAACCCGGTTCATAAGACTCATGAATACAGCTGGCGCATTAGTGACCCCGAATGGCATCACAAGATACTCATAGTGCCCATATCTAGTCCTGAATGCAGTCTTCTATATACCTGCAGCCTTCACCTTGACTTGGTGATATCCAGAATGAATATCCAACTTCGAGAAAATAGCATCCCCACATAACTAGTCAAACAAATCATCGATTCTGGGCAAAGGATACTGGTTCTTCACAGTAACACTGTTCAGTTCCCGATAATTAATGCACAGTCGATGACCACCATCCTTCTTGTTGACAAAAAAGACCGGAGCACCCCAAGGCAAAAAAACTTGGTCTGATGAAACCCAAATCAAGTAACTCCTGAATCTGCACCTTAAGCTCTGCTAGCTCAACCGGGGCCATTCTGTAGGGACTCTTCGATATTGGCGCAGTACCAAGCTGAACATCAGTACTGAACTCTACATCCCTATCAGGGGGTAAGCCAGGCAACTCATCTGGAAAAACATCCAAGAAATTCCGAACTACTAAAGGTGCAGCCTCACAGCCTAAGTGCAATTCCATCGCACAATCCACCTGTACCACTGCAGTTTTTGCTCGGCCAAGAAAAGACTCCCCGGCATGGAACTGAAATTATGCTCGATCTGAAATTCTGAAAATAACTTTATTAGCACAGCAATCAATAATGGCATGGGCTTCACCCAACCAATCCATACACAGAATGACATCGAATCCTGAATTCCCAATTATAATCAGGTTGGCTTTGAAATCTGCGTCCCCAATAACAACGGGACATTGTCTGCACTCACGGGAACAAATGACAACACCACCACCTATCAAAATGTTCCAAGCCTTTGACATGTTGCTGCAATCCAACTGATGGCGAGCCACAAATTGAGAGGAGACAAAAGAACGGGTTTCCCCAGAATCAAAGAGAACATGGATGAGAAAAGAGCAAACAAAGAAGATACCTAAGGAAACAAAGACATGGGAAAAAGAAAAGCAGACAATCAAGGGTGAGGGAAAAACAACAATGCAGAAGATAACAAAAAGAAATAATGCAAGACCAAAAGAAAACAAGGAAATGAACTAAAGGAAAAGCAAAGCAACAAAACAACAAAATCAAAATATACCTGCCACAACTCCTTCAGCTGTCTCAGCATCCACAGCAGTCAAGTTGAAAGTCTGACCTCTCCTCGAAACAACGGCCCTCTGACCAAAAATCTGTCATTGAGAAGGAAGCGGTGGCCTAACTAGACCACGAGCTGGAGCTGCTTGCTGGACAGGACCCCTGGCTGGAAGAGCCACAAGCTGCTGCGGGCAATCCCACACAGAATGATCAGTAGCACCACACCTAAAGCATCGGCGATAGGCACAGAAAGAGTTCTTATGCTCATGCCCAGAGATCTGGCAAAAGTCGCAAAAACCACCCCTCGAAAAACCAGCAGAAGGATACAGAGCTGCCCTGACAGAATGGATAAGCATAGGCCTCCGAACAGGACCAACAGAAGGCCTAGCAGCAGCAGCAAGAACAGTCCGCTGAGAAGAAGTCGAACCACCATGAGCCTGCTCCAGAGCTTGAGCTGCCTTAAGAGTTTCGGCATAAGCACGCAAATGGAGAGAGACAAGATGCCTCTTGATATCCTGCTTAAGCCCATTCGTGAATCTACGAGTCCTATCCTCTTCGGTAGCCACAAGAACGGCAGCGAAGCAGCTAAGTCTAGTAAACTCAGCAGCGTACTCATCTACAGACCTGGAACCTTGTTGCAAGAAGTCTCATGTTACAACATTGTTTGAACAATTATGTAACAAATTCCAAAATAAAATAATGACTTAACCTGTTTAAGGGCCAGAAACTGCTGCTCCATCTCAACTCGAGTACTACTGGGAAGAATTTCTCCAAGAATTTCGAAGTGAAGGTAGCCCAAGCAACAGGCTGCTCAAGTCGTTCAGACTCGGCTATCCACCAGATAAAAGCCAGATCCACCAACTGGAGGGAAACTACATCCACCCTATCAGCCTCGGCAACACGAGCCGCTGACAACAAGCGCTCAGTCCGGATCAACCACTGTTCAGCCTCCAAAAGCATCTCAGTGCCGAAAAAATGATCGGGATGCAGCCTCATAAAATCCGTGACTGTTCCTGGACGAGGTGGAAGAGCAGCCTGCACAGGCACAGCAGAAATTTGACCCTGAGAAGCTTCCAGAGCAGCCATCACTAGATCTCTGTGGTTCTGCTACTGATTAATCAGCTGCTCGAGCAGATCCTAGTACGAGCCACGCTTGTCTAATATATTAGGCAACTAATACATTAGCCAAATCTGGGCTCTGATACCACTAAAAGCCTTGTCACGCCCCGCTTTCCAAAAGAATACTGTAACCCCTATTTTTCATTTTGTGTATTTTTGGTGTATTTTTTCGTTTTGGTGTTTTTTTTTCTCTCTTGTACTTTTCTGAACCGTATATTGAAATTGTTTTCAATATATATTCATGGGGTTCCAATCAGTATTGTATCCGACAAGGATACGAGATTCAGATCTCAGTTCTAGGATAGTCTTCAAAACAGTTTGGAGAGTAAATTAAAGTACGATACAACTTTTCATCCCCAGACTGATGGACAGTCAGAGCGGACTATTCAGATTCTTGAGGACATGTTAAGGTCCTGTATGCTTCAGTTTGGTGGGTCTTGGGAGGATCATTTGCATCTCGTAGAGTTCTCGTACAATAACAGCTTTCAAGCCAGTATTAAAGCTGCTCCGTTTGAGGCACTCTATGGGTGGAAGTGTAGATCACCAGTGTGCTGGAATGAAATTGGTGAGAGGAAGTTGTCGGGCCCGGAGTTGATCACCAAGACAGTTGATGCTGTGGTTCAGATCAGGAAGCACTTGCAGGCAGCTCAGGACAGGCAGAAGCGATGGGCCGATGTCCATCGGAGAGCTTTGGAGTTTGGTGTTGGTGACCATATTTTTCTTAAGGTATCGCCGTGGTGCAGTGTCATTCGGTTCGGTGGTGGGGGACAAGCTTAGCCCTAGATTTATTGGACCGTTTGAGATTTTGGAGCGAGTAGGCAAGGTGGCCTATCGTCTTGCTTTGCCATTTGTTCTCCATGTGAGTGACGTGGGGGTTTGTATGGTGAGGCCCGGCCATTTGTAAAGGATTTGATTAAGTATGGTTGGTTTGGTTTAAAACGGGATTAGTGTAGCGATTAATCCCATATCGCAGGTTTCAAGTAATAAGATATTATATAAATAAAAATTGCCAATGACCATTAGTCACCAATTCGGTTAACCACCTTTTGAGAGGCAGCCTGTGGTGGGCAGTTGTACTACATAGTATCTAATTTGTCTATAAAATTGTATAAATTGTCCGAGCTCGGGGCAGGGGCGTTACAATCCTCACTCGCCTAGTGAGTCGACTTGGGAGCTGGAGGAGGAGATTCAGCAGAAATTTTCTCATTTATTTGAGTAGTTTTTGTTTTGTTCTTTTGGTTGTTTTGGGGTTACCCCATGTATCTTCTTTTTGAATTTTGACAACGAAATTATTCTTGTTAGGTGGGTAGGATTGTAACCCCTATTTTTTATTTTGTGTATTTTTGGTGTATTTTTTCGTTTTGGTGTATTTTTTTCTCTCTTGTATTTTTCTGAACCGTATATTGGAGTAGTTTTCAATATATATTCGTTTTATTTTCCTTTTGAGCTCTTTGTGGTCGATTGGTTGTCTTTTTGTTTTGTTCTTCATTATTTTGTTCTTTCTTTCATTTGGTTCTTGTCCTTTTTATTTTTGTTCTTGGGTATTTGTGGTGGTGTTTGCTCGTTATCCTTTTTCCAATCCTATTGTTTGATCCCTAATAAGATTACCAAAGCCAAATTAAATTCCCAATCGTATTTGTATCCTATTTGAAGCCCAGTTAAACAAATCCTACTACTACTCCTAATATATACCCATAACCCAAATACCCATTAACCCAACTTGAATTATTAACCATAATCCCTCCATATAAATACATCCTCCCTCACACAAAACCCTAACCCTAGTCTCTCTCCCTCTCTCTATCCCGGCCTCCCCCTTATCTCTCTCTCCCCAATTGCTTGCGCCGCACACAGCCGACCCCAAACCCGACCCTAGGCTGCCGACCTCCATCTCCGGCCTGCACCATCCAACCCAATGCCAGCCCCCTATCCACCTCCGGCCTGTGTGCACCATGGAAGCCCCCTACCCGATTGGCCTAAACCCTATCTCCTTGGCCATCCCGTCCATCTCTCGCACCACCGCATACTCCCCCGTCTCTCTCTCTCTTGATTGGTGCACGTGCACGTAAGTTGCACGTGAGTTATTGATTCGTGGATCTTCGTTCGTGAGTTCTTGATTCATGGATCTTCGTTCGTGGATTCAATGATTCGTGAATTTTCGTTCGTGGGATTTGCTCGTTACTCTTGGTTTTTGTCGTTCTTCATCTTCGATTAAGGCAAGTAACTTGTACTCTAATTTATTTGTTTGATACAAGTCAAAAATACCACCTATAGTATAGTTGGGTCTAAAGACGACTCTTGTTTGTGTTATGTTTGACGGGTTTTATCTCTATAGTTAAAACTTGACCATAGTTACCTCACGACACAATATGGACATGAATTAACTTAGGTTTTACCCGTTCTTAATTTTGATCATGTATGTGAGACTTTTGTAAGAATTCGTGATTTGGTTGAGATCTATGTAATATATTTGGTGTGGACATGCTAGATATCCTAATTCATGATGTTTGGACACTTAGTAGACTCGATTTCATGTTTGGTTGTATTTTGAACAAGTTTTGTATGATATATGTTGAGTTGTTGTTGAAGGGAAAAATCTGTATTTTGTCGCTGATCTGTTTTGTTTGCTATTTTGGACTGTCTTGACGTCAATAACTTAATTTCGGTATAAAACATGAGTTTTAGAGAATTTCGTCTCTTTTCAAACCCCTCTAACCTTGCTTGATTTCATTTTCGTATGTGGGAGTTATGACTGTTTTACTACAGAAGTGTCGATCTTTTCCAGATTTTGTTTTTCGATGATTTTGATGACTAAATGATTTGATACTGATGCTACATATATTATTTTAATCCAAAACTTTGGTCAGTATTTCTTTATCTAGTTAGGGATTACCCAAAATTTTGGTGGATTTTATTGATGAGTTTTATGTGTCGTTTCATGCTCGTTTATGAAAACTATACTTGCTGTATTTTGCTCGCTGTTCTGTAAAGAATCGTACCCTGATTCCGTTTACTGTATGAAAAATATTTGTGAAATATGAAAATTAGTATATTTTGTCTATTTTTATATCCCTTTGGCGGAATTTGATTTCGTTTCACTGGTTGTGAGATATCATAGTTTTCGTACAGCAGTGTTGGAAATTCCAGATTTGCCAAACTATGGTTTCTTGATGCGTTCTTATTTTTTTTGACAGATCTACCTTCAGTGGAAAATTATGAAACTTTATATTTAGATACTGGATATATAGGGGAATACCCCAGATTTTTCGTGGATTTATTTATTGAGTTTGGATGCTGTTTTCCTGTTCTTGAATTCATTTTCCTGATTTCTGGCTGAACCTATTTTTTGTATTCAAATCAGTTTTGAGCTATGTTTTTGTGAATTAATATATCACTTATTTATACTCGCTGGATTTGGTTGGGAGTCTATTTTCTAGACATTTCGACGGATTCAGATTTGCATGCTTGTAACACTGGAAATCACTGTTTTACTACAATATGGTCTTGCTGTCCTGAACTTGAGATTTGTCTATTTTATTCCTTTATGAGATATCTTGCCCTTGTAAATGTTCATCTTGTAACTTGCACTTGTTACATGATCAAGCCATATTATTATGGATATATTTGGTGCATATACATGCTTGTTTGATATTAATAATAAATAACCAAGCTGAGGTTTAAGGGACAGATCTAATAGTGGATAATTCAGAAACGAGTACTCGGAAAGGAATCTACTGATCCTACATGATTACTTGAGATATGATACTTGACACGTGATTACTTAATACTTGCACGCAAGAAACGATACTTGCCACTTGCACAACTTGACACGTGATTACATGATACATGATACTTGAAGTTTGGAGCTCGATTACTTGACTTGTCCCTAAGTATACTGCCCTCTATGGTCCACTATAAAATCTAAAGCGAAACTGTTTGTTGTAGCAACCATGTAAGGTGGGCTGCATGAAGTGGTACCTGGATAGTAAACACTACAATATTTGATACATGCTACTTGAACATGATACTTGAACATGATACATGCTTGCTGGATACTTGACTACATGATACATCAGACTTGTTTACATGAGATTTGATACTTGATACTTGATGTATGTTTACATGATACTTGATTACTTGACACTTGATTTATGCCATGTACACTTGTTACTTTGCCATGCTAGTTATTTATGTTGACATCATACTTATGCCATGTTGCTAGTTAGTTTTCCTATGTGCTTGTATCCTACATTATAAGTGGTCCGTAACTTGCAATTGATGGGTACGCCCATAACTTGCAATTGACGGGTACTTGTTTTTCTCTTTCCCTCTTTCCTGCATTCGTTGAATTGCAGACTTTGGAGAACAGGTTCCAGATGGTATCGGAGACATGAAGAATTAGTACTGTATTTTATTATTATTATTTCTTGTAGCTTGCTTAAACAATATTGTATTTGATTACTTGGATTTATTGTTGTATTTGGGCAATGTGACCCAAGATATTTGTTTTATTCAGATCATGACTATTTGAGATGTATATATTTGGTTTCAAGTATTCTTGTTGGTATTTTGGCTCATTATGTGCATGTGGTTGATTCTTTTGCTTCCGACTCTGATGATTCTTGTGAATGTTGTAAAGATTCTTAACAGCTTATGGATGATGAAAATCTTTCGCTGGGCTTTTGTCGCATATCCGTATTCCGTATTCTTTTTGGGAATCGGGGCATGACAGGATTTTTAGTGGTATCAGAGCACCAGGTTTTGCTAATGTATTAGTTGCCTAATATATTAGACAAGCTCTCGAACTGGGATCTACGCAACATTTCACCAGCCATGCATGCATAAATGAATCAAATATTATCAACATTGATCTGAATGCTAACTATTTTTTGTTTTGTGCAGACTATGGCTCGCAGAGGTTCTACTTCTCAGTCGTAGAGTGACTCGATTGAGGCTGTCATTGCTGTGCTTGAGCGCTTGATTAATCAGCAGCAGAACCATAGTAATTTGGTGATGGCTGCTTTAGAAGCCGCTTAAGTTCCTCAGCCTGTTGCGGCTAGGTAGGATGTTCTTCTTCCCCGTCTGGGAACGGTCACAGACTTTATGAGGCTGCATCCCGACATATTTTCAGGTACTATGATGCCTTTGGAGGCTGAACAGTAGTTGATTCGGACAAAGCAACTGCTTTTGGCAGCTAGAGTTGCAGATGCAGATCGTGTGGATGTGGTTACCATCCAGTTAGTAGATTTGGCTCATATCTAGTGGAGGTCCGAGTCCGAAAGGCTCGAAAGACCGATCACTTGGGCCATTTTCACAAGGAGCTTCTTGGAGAAGTTATTTCCTAGCAGCACCAGAGTTGAGATGGTGCAACAGTTCCTAGCCCTAAAACAGGTTGGTCGTTATTTCTAGTAATGAAATTTGGATACATATTGTTCATGCAATGTTGTAACATAAGACTTTCTTGAAACAGGGCTCCAGGTCTGTGGACGAGTACGCAGCCGAATTTACGAGACTTAGCCGCTTCGCAGCCGTTCTTGTGGCGAACGAAGAGGATAGGGCTCGTAGGTTCATTTTGGGGCTTGAGCGAGACATCAAGGTGCATCTTGTCTCTCTGCACTTGCATACCTATGCTGAGGCTCTTGAGCCAACTAGGGCCTAGGAGCAGGCTCCTGGTGGATTGGCTTCTTCTCAGCGGACTGTTCTGCACTCAGTTGTTAGGTCTTCTGGTGGGCCTATTCAGAGACATGTTCCAGCCCCTCCAGTCAGGACAGCTCCTTACTCTTCTGCGAGTCCTCCGAGAGCTGGTTTCTGTGACTTTTATCGTCTTCCAGGGCATGAGCGCAAGGATTGCCAATGTGCCAATCATCGCTGTTTTAGATGTGGTGCTTCTGATCATTCGGTGCGGGACTGCCCGCGGTTGGCACCTCCAGCCAGGGGTCTTGTTCAGTCAGTTGCCGCAGCTCATAGTCCAGTTAGACCACTGCTTCCCCTCAACATCAGATTGTCGCTCAGAGGACCGCTGTTCCGAGGAGAGGTCAGGCTTTTAACCTGACTGCTGCAGATGCTGAGTCAGTGCGGTTGCAAGTATCTTTTGTTTTATTGTTTTATTGTTTATTATTTCTCTTTGTTTTTCTTCATTTTCCTTGCTTTATTTTCTTCTGTTTGTTCTTCTGCATTTTGTTTTTCCTCACCCCTATTCCACCATTCTTTTCTCTATCTCTTTTACTTTCTATCTTAAGTGTTATGCTTGTGTGCTCTTTCCTTGCTCATTATCTGTTTGATTCTGGGGCAACCCATTCTTTTGTCTCCTCTCGATTTGTCACTCGCCATCAGTTGGAGTGCAGCAACATGTCAGAGACTTGGAACATTATGACAGGTGGTGGTGTTGTCATTTGTTCCCAGAAGTGTAGGCAATGTCCCGTGAGTATTGGTAGCGCAGAATTCAAGGCCAATCTGATTGTAATTGGAAATTCGGGGTTCGACGTAATTCTGGGTATGGATTGGTTGGGCGAAATCCATGCCATTATTGATTGCCGTGCCAAGAAAGTTGTGTTCCGAATTCCAGATCGCGCAGAGTTTGAGTTCCATGTCGAAGAGTCTTCCCTTGGCCGAGCTGCAGTTGATCAGGAGATTTGTGCGATGGAGTTGCATTCAGGCTGTGAGGCTACGCCTCTAGTAGTTCGGGATTTCTTGGATGTTTTCCCAGATGAGTTACCTGGCTTACCCTCTGATAGGGAAGTGGAATTTGGTATTGATGTTCAGCCTGAAACAGTGTAGATATCGAAGAGTCCCTACAGGATGGCACCGGTTGAGCTAGCAGAGCTTAAGGTGCAGATTCAGGAGTTGCTTGATTTGAATTTTATCAGACCTAGTGTTTTTCCTTGGGGTGCTCCGGTCCTTTTGTCAACAAGAAGGATGGTGGTCGTCGATTGTGCATGGATTATCGGGAACTGAATAGAGTTACTGTGAAGAACCGGTATCCTTTGTCCAGGATCGATGATTTGTTTGATCAGTTGAGTGGAGCTGCTGTTTTCTTGAAGTTGGATCTTCGTTCTGGGTATCAACAAGTCAAGGTGAAGGCTACGGATATACACAAGACTGCTTTTAGGACTAGATACGGGCACTATGAGTATCTTGTGATGCAGTTCAGAGTTACGAACATGCCGGCTGTATTCATGAGTCTTATGAACCGGGTCTTCTCTCAGTTCTTGGATAGATTTGTGGTGGTCTTCATTGACAATATTTTGGTATATTTTCGGAATCAGGAAGATCATGCTGAGCATTTTAGAGTGGTTCTGCAGACTTTGAGGAAGAATCAGCTCTATGGAAAACTTAGCAAGTGCGAGTTTTGGGCTCGACAGGATTTCATTCTTGGGGCACATTATCTCAGGCGATGGTATTTCTGTGGATCCTGCCAAGGTTGAGGCTGTGAAGGATTAGCCTATTTCCAAGTCAGTTTCAGAAGTCAGGAGTTTTCTCGGTTTGGCTAGCTATTATGGGAAGTTCGTCCAAGATTTTTCGAAGATAGCAGGACCGTTGACTAAGTTGACTGGGAAGGATCAGAAGTTCTGTTGGTCTGATGAGTGTGATGGAGCTTTTATTGAGTTGAAGAACAGATTGACGTCAGCGCTTGTGTTGACTATTCCCGATGGTTCAGGCAGATTTGTAATTCACTGTGATGCTTCTGGTAAGGGTCTTGGAGCAGTTTTGATGCAGAAGGGCCGAGTCGTTGCATATGCATCGAGACAGTTGAGGCCGCATGAGAAGAACTATCTGACTCATGACTTGGAGTTAGCAGCAGTGATTTTTGCTTTGAAGCTGTGAAGACATTATTTACTTGGGGACCGAGTGGAGATCTTTACAGACCACAAAAGTCTCAAGTACGTCTTCACCCAGAAGGAGTTAAACAAGAGGCAAAGGCATTGGTTGGAGCTTATGGCCAGTTATGACATCAATTTGCAATACCATCATGGTAAAGTAAACTTGGTGCCAGATGCTTTAAGCAGGAGATCGACAGTTATGTTCTTGACTCGGCAGAGGGATCTGATTGAGCAGATGAGGAGGTTGGAGTTGGAAGTTTTGTTGCCGAGTTCTGATCGGAGTTGTTTGGTGCTTCAGCTGCAGTCGTCTCTTGTTGATCAGATTAAAGAGGTGCGGGCTAGTGATGCACAGTTCCAGAGATTTCGTGCTGAGGTTGAGTCTGGGTCCAGGATAGACATGGTTATTCATTCGGATGGATTGCTTCGTTTGGTCCAGATTATATGTCCCGGAAGGTGATGTTCATCAGAGGTTACTTGAGGAAGCCCATCATTCTTCGTATTCTATCCATCCTGGCAGTACTAAGATGTATCAGAATTTGAGGCTTCATTTCTAGTGGCAGGGTATGAAAATGGCTGTGGCTCAGTTTGTCGTTCAGTGCTTGATCTGCCAGCAGGTTAAGGCAGAGCATCAGAGAACCGCTAGACTTCTTCTACCGCTTCCTATTCCAGAGTGGAAGTGAGAATATATCACTATGGATTTTGTGACCGCTTTGCTGAGGAGTCCTAAGGGTCATAATGCCATTTGGGTGATTGTTGACCGTTTGATGAAGAGTGCTCACTTCATTCCTTTTCGTGTTGAGCAGTCTACTGAGAGCCTAACTGAGAGGTATATGCAAGAGATTGTTAGACTTCATGGGGTTCCAATCAGTATTGTATCCGACAAGGATACGAGATTCAGATCTCAGTTCTGGGAGAGTCTTCAAAACAGTTTGGGGAGTAAATTAAAGTACAATACAACTTTTCATCCCCAGACTGATGGACCGTCAGAGTGGACTATTCAGATTCTTGAGGACATGTTAAGGTCCTGTATGCTTCAGTTTGGTGGGTCTTGGGAGGATCATTTGCATCTCATAGAGTTCTCGTACAATAACAGCTTTCAAGCCAGTATTAAAGCTGCTCCGATTGAGGCACTCTATGGGTGGAAGTGTAGACCACCAGTGTGCTGGAATAAAATTTGTGAGAGGAAGTTGTCGGGCCCGGAGTTGATCACCAAGACAGTTGATGCTGTGGTTCAGATCAGGAAGCACTTGCAGGCAGCTCAGGACAGGCAGAAGCGATGGGCCGATGTCCATCGGAGAGCTTTGGAGTTTGGTGTTGGTGACCATATTTTCCTTAAGGTATCGCCGTGGTGCAGTGTCATTGGGTTCGGTGGTGGGGGGCAAGCTTAGCCCTAGATTTATTGGACCGTTTGAGATTTTGGAGCGAGTAGGCAAGGTGGCCTATCGTCTTGCTTTGCCACCAGCTTTATCAAGAGTGCACGATATTTTCCATGTCTCATAACTCAGGAGATATATCCGAGATGAGAGCCACATGATCGACTATTTTGAGTTGACCATTCGGCCGGATTTGACTTATGAGATTCCGCCAGTTACTATTGTGGATCGGTGGGAAAAAGTGCTTAAGAATAAGGTCATTAGGTTGGTTCGTGTTGCTTGGAATCCTCACTCGCCTAGTGAGTCGACTTGGGAGCTGGAGGAGGAGATTCAGCAGAAATTTTCTCATTTATTTGAGTAGTTTTTGTTTTGTTCTTTTGGTTGTTTTGGGGTTACCCCATGTATCTTCTTTTTGAATTTTGACGACGAAATTATTCTTGTTAGGTGGGTAGGATTGTAACCCCTATTTTTCATTTTGTGTATTTTTGGTGTATTTTTTCGTTTTGGTGTATTTTTTTCTCTCTTGTATTTTTCTGAACCGTATATTGGAGTAGTTTTCAATATATATTCATTTTATTTTCCTTTTGAGCTCTTTGTGGTCGATTGGTTGTCTTTTTGTTTTGTTCTTCATTATTTTGTTCTTTCTTTCATTTGGTTCTTGTCCTTTTTATTTTTGTTCTTGGGTGTTTGTGGTGGTGTTCGGTCGTTATTCTTTTCCGAATCCTATTGTTTGATCCCTAATAAGATTATCAAAGCCAAATTAAATCCCAATCCTATTTGTATCCTATTTGAAGCCCAATTAAGCAAATCCTACCACTACTCCTAATATATACCCACAACCCAAATACCCATTAACCCAACTGGTATTATTAACCCTAATCCCTCCATCTAAATACATCCTCCCTCACACAAAACCCTAACCCTAGTCTCTCTCCCTCTCACTATCCCGGCCTCCCCCTATCTCTCTCTTCTCGTTTGCTTGTGCCGCACACAGCTGACCCCAAACCTGATCCCAGGCCGCCGACTTCCATCTCCAACCTGCACCCTCTAACCCGACGCCAGCCCGCTATCCACCTCCGGCCTGTGTGCACCCCGGCAGCCCCCTACCCGATCGGCCTAAACCCTATCTCCTTGGCCATCCCGTCCATCTCTCGCACCACCGCATACTCCCTCGTCTCTCTCTTTTGATTGGTGAACGTGCACGTAAGTTGCACGTGAGTTGTTGATTCGTGGATTTTCGTTCGTGAGTTGTTGATTCGTGGATCTTCGTTCGTGGATTCATTAATTCGTGGATTTTCGTTCATGGGTTTTGCTCGTTACTCTTGGTTTTCTTTTTTCTTCATCTTCGATTAAGGCAAGTAACTTGTACTCCAATTCATTTGTTCGATACAAGTCAAAAATACCACCTATAGTGTAGTTAGGTCTAGAGACGACCCTTGTTTGTGTTATATTTGACGGGTTTTGTCTCTATTGTGAAAACTTGACCATAGTTGCCTCACGATACAATATGGACATGAATTAACTTAGGTTTTACCCATTCTTGATTTTAATCATGTATGTGAGACTTTTGTGAGAATTCGTGATTTGGTTGATACCCAGGTGATATATTTGGTGTGGACATGCTAGATACCCTAATTCATGATGTTAGGACCCTTGGTAGACTCGATTTCATATTTGATTGTGTTTTGAACAAGTTTTATATGATATATGTTGAGTTGTTGTTGAAGGGAAAAATCTGTATTTTGTCGCTGATCTGTTTTGTTTGCTGTTTTGGACTGTCTTGACGTCAGTAACTTAATTTCGGTATAAAACATGAGTTTTAGAGAATTTCGTTTATTTTCAAACCCCTCTGACCTTGCTTGATTTTGTTTTCTTATGTGGAAGTTATGACTGTTTTACTACAGAGGTGTCGATCTTTTCCAGATTTTGTTTTTCGATGATTTTGATGACTAAATAATTTGATACTGATGCTACATATACTATTTTGATCCAAAACTTTGGTCAGTGTTTCTTTATCTAGTTAGGGATTGCCCAAAATTTTGGTGGATTTTATTGATGAGTTTTATGAGTCGTTTCATGCTCGTTTATGAAAACTATACTTGCTATTTTTGCTCACTGTTCTGTAAAGAATCGTACCCTGATTCCGTTTACTGTATGAAAAATATTTGTGAAATATAAAAATTAGTATATTTTGTCTATTTTTATATCCCTTTGGCGGAATTTGATTTCGTTTCACTGGTTGTGAGATATCATAGTTTTCGTACAGCAGTATTGGAAATTCCAGATTTGCCAAACTATGGTTTCTTGATGCTTTCTTATTTTTGATGACAGATCTACCTTCAGTGGAAAATTATGAAACTTTATATTTAGATACTGGACATATAGGGGAATACCCCAGATTTTTCGTGGATTTATTTATTGAGTTTGGATGCTGTTTTCCTGTTCTTGAATTCATTTTCCTGATTTCTGGCTGAACCTATTTTCTGTATTCAAATCAGTTTTGAGCTATGTTTATGTGAATTAATATATCACTTATTTATACTCGCTGGATTCAGTTGGGAGTCTAGTTTCTAGATGTTTTGACGGATTCAGATTTGCATACTTGTAACACTGGAAATCACTGTTTTACTACAGTATGGTCTTGCTGTCCTGAACTTGAGATTTGTCTATTTTATTCCTTTATGAGATATCTTGCCCTCGTAAATGTTCATCTTGTAACTTGCACTTGTTACATGATCAAGCCATATTATTATGGATATATTTGGTGCATATACATGCTTGTTTGATATTAATAATAAATAACCTAGCCGGGGTTTAAGGGACAGATCTAATAGTGGATAATTCAGAAACGTGTACTCAGAAGGGGATCCACTGATCCTACATGATTACTTAAGACATGATACTTGACACGTGATTTCTTGATACTTGCACGCAAGACACGATACTTGCCACTTGCACAACTTGACACGTGATTACATGATACATAATACTTGGAGATCGATTACTTGACTTGTCCCCGAGTATACTGCCCTCTATGGTCCACTATGAAATCTAAAGCGAAACTATTTATTGTAGCAACCATGTAAGGTGGGCTGCATGAAGTGCTACCTAGATAGTAAACACTACAAGACTTGATACATGCTACTTGAACATGATACTTGAACACTATACGTGCTTGCTGGATACTTGACTACATGATACATGAGACTTGTTTACATGAGATTTGATACTTGATACTTGATGTATGTTTGCATGATACTTGATTATTTGATACTTGATTTATGCCATGTACACTTGTTCACTTTGCCATTCTAGTTGTTTATGTTGACATCATACTTATGCCATGTTGCTAGTTAGTTTCTCCATGTGCTTGTATCTTACATTATAAGTGGTCCATAACTTGCAATTGAAAGGTACTTGTTTTTCTCTTTCTCTCTTTCCTGCATTCGTTGAATTGCAGATTTTGGAGAACATGTTCCAGATGGTATCAGAGACATGAATTTTTAGTATTGCATTTTATTTTATTCAGATCCTGACTATTTGAGATTTATATATTTGGTTTCAAGTATTCTTGTTGGTATTTTGGCTCATTATGTGCATGTGGTTGATTCTTTTGCTTCCGACTCTGATGATTCATGTGAATGTTGTAAAGATTCTTGAACAGCTTGTGGATGATGAAAATCATTCGCTGGGCTTTTGTCGCGTATCCGTATTCCGTATTCTTTTTGGAAAGCGGGGCGTGACAAATACGGAATACGGATACGCGACTCAACCCAGCGAATGATTTGCATTATCCATAAGTTGTTCTGAATCTTTACAACAAATCTTAGAATAATCAGAGTCGGAAGCCAAAAGAATCATCCTCACACAGACATATATATCTCAAAACAAAACAAAGTGCCAACCGAAATTAATTGAAAACCAATAATATATTAGTCTCAAATAAACATATCTGAACAAGTTAATATCCTGGGTCACATCGCCCAAATACAAATAAAATCCAAATACTCAAATACATTGTTCAAAAGCAACATATAATAATAATAGCAAAAGAAGTCCAGCACTAATATTTCATTTCTTCAATACCATCGGGCAAACGACCATCCAGATCTGCAATCAATAAATTGCAGAAGGAAAAAGAAAACAAATATCCGTCAATGCATATTACGAGCCGCTTGTAATGCAGGATACAAGTACATGGAAAACTAAAAAATCTAATTAATAGTAGAAACAGATATAGCATGGTATAACAGAATCAACTAGCATGGTATACTAACATGTGCCAAGTGTCAAAAGTCAAATAGCATGCAGACAGATATACAGATAGTGTCAAATAATGGTGTCAAGTGAAAGTATCAGACAGATAACAGATAATCAGATAACCAGATTGCCAGATAGCAGATACAGATAACAGATTCAGATTCAGATTCAGATACAGATGTCAGATACAGATTCTTATAAGTCTTGTATTAATTACTAACTAGGTAGCACTTCATGTGCCATCCTTTTATCACATGGTTGCTATAATCAAAACAGTTACATTTGTAGATTTCGTAGGGGATCATATAGGGTCGTGTATTCAGGGTTCAGACAGATATCAGATAGCAGATCCAGACAGACAGATAAAACCTAGTGGTTCTCTTCTTTCCTACACCTTCCTATAGGAAGTAATGTAGACAGAGTATAGAATAATAGATAACAGATAATCATATGGGAAACACGGGCCCCCTTTTAAGTACACATTTCTATGCTTTTCCACTAATAGATCTTTCCCATAAACCCTGGCTTGATCATTTTATAATTATTATCAGACAGATGAGTTTTTGCATGAAACAGAGTAATCTAGCATGATATAACGACCCACAAGTTCAGAATAACAGATAAGCATGTACAGATGGTAAGATAGTCACATAACAGAACAAAATATGGTACTTCCTAATTTAGAACAGCACGACAGTACAGTACTAAAACAGCGATTCCTATTTCCACAAATAACAAAACCTGAATCCATCGGAGAATCTGGAAAATAGACTTCCAACCGAATCCATCGGATACATATAAGTCATATAATGTTTTAGAAAAACATAACTTAAAACTGATTTGAATCCAGAAAATACGTTCAGCCAGAAATCAGTAAATCGAATTCACAGTCAAGAAAACAGCATCAAAACACCTCAAATAAATCCAAAAAAAATCTGGAGTATTCCCCTATATGTCTAGTATCAGAGTATAAAGTTTCATAATTTTCCAGTAAGATTAGTTTAGCAAAAAAAATCAGAAAATATCAAGAAATGATAGTTTGGCAAATCTGGAATTCCCAACACTGTTGTACGAAAACTGCGAGATCTCGCAAAACATGAAACGAAATCCAAATCCGTCGAAGGTAGATGAAAATAAACAAAATAATCTAACTTTCATATTCAGAAATATTTTTCATACAGAAAAATGAATTAGGGTGAAAATACAAATCTTTTCAGAACAGCGAGCAAAATCCAGCAAATATAGTTTTTATAAACAAGCATGAAACGGCATATAAAACTCATCAATAAAATTTACCAAAATTCTAGGTAAACCCTAAATAGGTATAGAAATACTGTGCAAAATTTCAGATCAAAATAATATGCTTAGCACTAGTATCAAAATAGTTTAATCATCAAAATCATCAAGAAACGAGATCTAGAAATAAGATACACCTCTGTAGTAAAATGAGCATAATTCACAACTCGAAAAACAAAACTGATATCCGTCAAAAGGGTTTAAAACTAGACGAAATTCTCTACAGTTCATGTTCACAAAATATTTTCAAATACTGACCTTAATATGGTCTAAAATACTAATCAAAACAGATCATCGACGAAATACAGAATTTTCTTTAGAAACAAAACCAACATAGATCATACGAAAGTCGTTCCAAACACAACCAAATATGTTATAGAGTCTACTAAGTGTCACATGGATCCAAACAAACATACGATTCCTCATAATTATCCCACAAATATAATCACATCAAGAACGGTCAAAACCTAAGTTGTTACATGTCAATTTTTTGTCGTGAGGTAACTATGGTCAATAGCACTATAAAGACAATACTTATCAAAAATACATCATACACGAGTTGTCTCTAGAACCCAACTACACTACAAGTGGAATTTATGACTTGTATCATACAAAAAAATTTGAGTACAAGTTACTTGCCTTAACCAAAGACGAAACGAACACCAAGAATAACAAAAACGGATCCTGGCAACGAAAAAAACCCACAAATGAAGATCACGAACCAAAGCAATAACACAACCACACGTGCAACCCACATGCCCGTGAAAACCAAGAGAGGGAGAAAGAGATCGGGAACGGCCGGGAGTGGCGGCAGCGCTAGATGAGTGCTGGCGCTGCAGCTGCCTCTGTCGTGGACGCGCGACTCCGGCAAGGGAGGCGGACGGAGGGAGAGAGATGGTGAAGTGGGGAGATGCTTGGGAGATGGTGGTCGGCTAGGGGGATCGGGATGGCGACTAGGGGGATCAGGCTAAGCCAAAACAATCTCTACAAGCTTTGGGGAATCCGAAATACTTACGCAAGCCGAAATAATCTCTACAAGCTCATCTAGTTTGCTGCAACTAGCATTATCGAAGCGAGACTACGACGTTCGAATATCGTCGGGAGGTGGAGAGTGCCTTGATGTAGGTGGAGTTCATGCAGAGATTAGTAACTCCGTGATTACGCCTACAGAGGTGTGCCCTTGAAGGGGTATACTAGTCAGTAAGATTGGGTAAAGATTTGTTCAATTAGAAGAAGAAGCTATTATTCTAAGTGTTTTTGCAAGAGGAGTTCATTAGAGTTTGGAAATGAATAATCACATCATGTGATAGCACTCGTATGCAATCCAAGAAAAAGTTTGTTAGGAATGTGTCTTGAATACTCGTGGTTCAAATTTGAAGAAGGTAAGATGAAGCACGGAGGTCGAAGCGTCGAAGCGAGTAGAAGAAAACAGAGCAGCAATAGATAATATTTTGTAAGTAACTTTGAAGTTCCATCGTCTCCAACACACACAATTTGTAAGTAACTTTGGAGTTCCTGCATTCATCAAATTGTTAAAGATAAGCCAATTAAATGAATTATTATCTCTATTTAATTCTAAGAACAATTTAATTGGAGATACAGTGTTGTAATCAAAACTTATAATTTAGCTTATCAAAATAAATATTTGATCCTTAGCACATAGCCAAAACAATTATTCAAACTTGTATTTAATTACACGATGGTTAACACAGTTCAAAACTTTAGCACTCATCAACAAGAAATAATTAAAATGTATATGCAGGTAAAGAACTTATCTTTAATTTAGATCTAATCCAGTCCAATCATACTTTGATCTAGTCCAAACAACATCCTTACCACCCACACTATTTCCAAAAAATATTATCCACATATGATATTGTGCATTCCTCTTCCGACTGTTAAATTCAGAACTAACAAAACGTATCTAGTTTTGGAATCGTGTACGTGTAATTAAGTTTTTCTATCTTAAAGGAATAAACTGTAAATTCCAAAATCTAGAAGGTTTATTCTGAATAATTACTACTAGCGTAATTTCAGTAAAATGAGGATTTTTCTGTAAAACTACCTAATAAACATTAAACAGAAAATTAAATCAAATAAAGCAGCACAGATCTTAAAGTTTAGAGTGGACCAATCTTGATGAGAATCAAGGAAAAGTAGAGGGTCAGATCTGAGTTGGAAGTACAATAGCTTAGATCATGTTCTCAGCCAAACACAAAACATCAACCAAGCCCCAATCAAAACTTGCATCTGAGTCAAAACAGTACATCACTTGATCCCCTCCTTCTCCGAACGCAGAATATCAAAACTTCCAATGGGAAAATTGGATCTGCACATATCCAGATCCTCATCACACAGGGAAATAGGATCCTCATCACACAGGGAACGCGGTGGGTGCGCCGGTGGCGGCATGCGTCGATGCCAACAGCGACGGTGGCAGCCTGCGTTGACGCCAAGAGTGAATGGCCTGGGCGGCGGGGCATGCGTCGACGCCAACAGCGGCGGTGGCGACTGGCCTGGGCGGCAGCGACCTGCGTCGACACCAATAGCGGCGATCGCGACGGGATCCAACGAAATTCATCTTCGACGATCGGTCAGGTATTACTCTCTCTCTCTCTCTCTTAATCTCAAAATTAATTGATAATATCTTAAGATTGTTAGATCAAGATGAGTAATTAAGGTTAGGGTTTATATCTCATAGCCGCTTAAGATATTATACCATGCTTATCAGTAATTGGAATATCACAGGGCACTACCTCTAGATCAGCATTTAAATGAGATTAATCTTGGTTTAGGGTACTGGGCTTTATGCCCGTTCAATCCGGTCCAATAATTAAACAGATAACATCATGTAAAAATATGTGTTGCCCCATAAAACATTATTCATATTAATATTTTATTATATTAAGAATATATCTATATATCCAACAGTTTATACTATATGGGGGTTGTCCAAAAAGGATGTTTTTTTCTTGACATCTTTTAGAGTAGAAATAGAAAGGTTGGAAAGTAAGCTAGCATCCAAAATGGAAAGGTTGTAAAGTAAGCTAGCATCCAAATAATTAAATTAAAGCTGTTGGGTGAAGGGACTGGTATATATCACATGCCAACAGACAGTCCCACTAGCTTGTTCACTTCTTCCACCCTTGTGTGCGTCGTTGCATGGTAGTTGGCACAAACTATCAACCATAAACCATCGTATGTGTTAGCTGGAGTCTCATAAATCCCCAGTTATAAAGCTCGATCTATAAGAATGGAGGACTAGCTAACTTCATAGTTGCATAGCAAAGAAACACATGAACATGATATCGAGCTCGAAAGAGAGAGACAGAGCGCCCTACCTACTTACCCTCCCAAGGGAGGACCTCTTGCTCAAATGAGTGTTCCATTAACCGTGCTCGATCGTTGTCGATCTGAGTTCTCCAAAATGGACGCTCATTCGGGCAAGATGTCCTGCGTTGGGAGGAGAAACGTTCATTGAATGTTTGTATCAGTTCGGAGAATTTTTTTCATTTCTTCTTCTTCCTCTTAATTTGTTTCCCTTTTTTTTTTCTTTTTCTTTCTACCATCTCTAAAATTTTCATGTGCCCGAACGTACGTCGGAGATGGGTCGATTGCACAATTTAGTTCTTCAGCTTAGCATTTAGTTAGTACTTTTCGAATTGGTATAACATATTAGTGATAATTTTGACAATCCAAGACGGGATCCCAAGCCGGTAAGTAGGGGTCGAACCCCCCACATCAAGGTATCTCATGGTTTTTTTTTTTTTTTTTTGCTTGAATTCAATATGAAGCTGATCTTATGCTTGACTTGAATATCGAAGGGTTTTTCTCTGGAGAAAGAAGAGGGAAAAAATTCTCGTGAGTACAGATCTTAGAGCGAGCTCGAATTCAAGTTTTCAGAGGGCGCAAAACGACTTAAGTCTCAATTACCATCAAGCTATTAAAGGATTAACTTGTTTTTATAAAAACCAAATGATGATTGAGATCTTGATACTAATAGTAAGTACTTAATATTCTGAAGTATTAGTAAAGAATATTATTGTGAGGTGTGTTCACTTGTAGAAGGTTTCAGACCTTTAAAGAGATCATGCATCTCTGAAAAGTAGTTTTTATATGCAAAGGATGTAACTTATTGAAGGAGTTACTGTCATGGAAAAGTCGTTATTTCTTGTATATGGTGTGTTAAGAAGAAACATATACTCAAGGGTGTGATCTGCTGCTGAACCTATTCCAAGTCCAACAGCTCGGATCATGGGGGTATATCAATATTTTAATATTGATTAATTAGATCCGAAATCAATCATTGAAATGCTCATCAAATGAGCATTCTCAATGTTACTCGAACCTCCACGTTCTTTAGCAGTCTCTTGTGTGTGCCTCTTCACCATACAGAGCACAAATGTCTAAGCTCTTGTTTCTTTTGTCACAAAGTCTTTTTTTTTTTTTTTTTCATTTTTGGTTGTATTTGTATCTTTATCCTTGTTTGGTTATTTTTCGTGAATAAAACTAAATGAGATTTTGCCCTTTTAAAATAAAAAACAAAGTATAAATGTTTGAGTGAGAAATGAGAAATAAAGACAGACCGAAAATAATAAAGTTCATTCCTGTTTTATATTTCTTCAGTGAAATAACTGGTGAAGAGTCTTAATTACCATCAAACTATTACAGGACTTGTGTAACTTGTTAGGAATGTGTCTTGAATACTCGTGGTTCAGATTAGAAGAAAGTAAGATGAAGTACGGAGGTCGAAGCGTCGAAGAAAGTAGAAGAAAACAGAGCAGCAATAGTGCAGGCAGAGTTGCGATCGACTGTCCAAAAGGGCGGTCAAGCGCACCCCCCGACCGCACACCCGACCGCAATTGCACAGGGTTTAGCTAAGAGGAGAACGGTCGATCAACCGAGGGGTTGTGTTCGTTTTGGGCCTCGATTTGTTAGGTCGTTTCAACCCAATTTTCAACTTCAAATTAGATCGTACGGCTCATATTCACTTACTTCTCCTACAGGTTATATCAGACGACTGAGAATCAAGATTAAACTTAAGTTTCTCTCTATTCTTCTATATATATTGTAAACTCCTCCAATATGAGAGTAGAATACTTCATTAATATTTTCTCCATTACAAAGAGAGGCTTGAGAGAGAGAGTTCTTGGTGAGTGAGTTTAATTCCTTATATTGAGTGAATCAGTAACTCCTTGTGATCTTTTCTAGTTGAATATCAGATCTGCCTATATTTTTCCCCGGGTTAAGCGAAAGCTAACCGAGAATCCTCATTGTGTTTGTATTGGATTGATGGATCTACTTGCTTGCTCAATTGATTTGTCTCATCTACTTCGACTTCCTCATTGCTCTATTTAGTTTCGCTGTGATAACGGGTGTTCGTTGATGCCCCAATCCCAACAACTGGTATCATAGTTTTAGGTTGCTGAGTCCCTTAGTTAAGATTACATGTCACAATTTTTTGAAGATCAAGCAGTTCGATGAAAAGATCAATTTCATTCTTTGGAATGTTGACATGTTTGATGTCCTTATTCAAAAATGTTTGCATTTAGCCGTTAAGAGGAAAGAAAAGCCAACTGATATGAAGGATGATGTTTAGAAAGATATTCATGAAAGAGCCATACGTCTGGTCCGACTATCATTGGCAAATAATGTCAAGTGTAGATTTCTTGAAGAAACTGATGCGACGAGTTTGTGGAAAAAACTCATAGCTGACTACTCTGGTTCGTCGTTATTAGATCAGATGCATTGGAAGATGAAGTTATTATGATTGTCAATGAAGGAAGGTACCGATCTCCAAGATCATATCACAGAGTTCAATAAGGTTCTATCTGAACTCAAGGCGATAAACATGGATGTGTGTGAAGAAGATAAAGCTTTCAACCTGATATATTCACTGCCGGATTCGTACGAGCTTTTGATCACTATCTTGCTACACGGTAGATCTGCCAATGATAGTATTTCGGAAGATTGTGCAATCAAAGCATTGAAGAAAAATTAACTTAGGAGGCAGACCCATAAATCATCGTCTACTTCAAGTTGTCTAGCAGTGGAAGGTCCTTCAGGGGGAAGACAAAGTGATATGCAAAAGGATTCAATCTGTTGCCGATATTGCAAGAAGTTAGGGCAACAAGAAAGACTGTTGAAATTTGTAGAATCAGAATAGTGCTAAGAATGAGAATTTTAGTGTCTTTGATTCAAGTGATTCTCATCTTGTTTCAAATTCTTTAAAAGTGGATTTTAGTTGGTTTCTTGACTCAGTGAATTCTTCTCATATTTGCTCCGAGAGATAGTTGCTTTCTACTTATAAGTCTACTACAGGGCGTGTGAGAATAGGAACTGGAGAGACTTGTGAAGTAGTAGGTGAGGGGACAATTGAGTTGAAGATACCGGGTCTAAACATGTTCACTTTAAGGGATGTTTTGCATATTTCTCTGCTTAAACGGAATCTGATTTTCTTGGGAACTCTTGATGCATGGGATTGTAGGTACACAGCTTGAGGTGAAGTTCTATATATTTTTCAGGGTCGTCGTAAGGTAATTAGAGATATGAAAGTGGTTGAGCTAAGCCAAAACAATCTCTACAAGCTTTGAGGAATCCGAAATACTTGCGCAAGCCGAAACAATCTCTACAAGCTCATCTAGTTTGCCGCAACTAGCATCATCGAAGAGAGACTACAACGTTCAAATATCGTCGGGAGGTGAAGAGTGCCTTGATGTAGGTGGAGTTCATGCGGAGATTAGCAACTTCGTGATTACGCCTACGGAGGTGTGCCCTTGAAGGGGTATACTGGTCGGTGAGATTGGGTAGAGATTTATTCAATTAGAAGAAGAAGAAGCTATTGTTCTAAGTGTTTTTGCAAGTTGAGTACATTAGAGTTTGGAGATGAATAATCACATCATGTGATAACACTCGTATGCAATCCAAGATAGAGTTTGTTAGGAATGTGTCTTGAATACTCGTGGTTCAGATTTGAAGAAGATAAGATGAAGTACGGAGGTTGAAGCGTCGAAGAGAGTAGAAGAAAATAGAGCAGCAATAGTGCAGGTAGAGTTGCGGTCGACTGCACCCCCCGACCCCACATCCGACCGCAGTTGCACAGGGTTTGGCAGAGAGGATGACGGTAGACCGGTCTTGTTGGACGGTCCGGTCGACCGACCGAAGCGCTGTGTTCATTTTGGGCCTCTATTTGTTAGGTCGTTTCAGCCCAATCTTCAACTCCAAGTTAGATTGTACGGCTCCTATTCAGTTACTTCTCTTACATGTCGTATCGGACGACTGAGAATCAAGATTAAACCTAGGGTTCTCTCTATTATTCTATATATATTGTAAACTCCTCCAATATATGAGTCGAGTAATACTTTGATATTTTCTCCATTTCAAAGAGAGGCTTGAGAGAGAGAGTTCTTGGTAAGTTAAATTAATTCTTTGTATTGAATGAATCAGTAACTTCTTATAATCACTTCTAGTTGAATATCAGATCTCCCTATATTTTCTTCCGGATTAAGCAAAAGCTAACTAGGATGAATTCTCGTTGTGTTTGTATTGGATTGGTGGATCTAGTTGCTTACTCAGTTGATTTATCTCATCTACTTCGAATTTCTCGTTGTTTTATTTGGTTTCACTGCGACAACGGGGGTTCGTTGACGACCCAATCCCAACATAACTACCATTTGATACTTGAAAGAAAGCCTATCGATTAAAGCAACATGAAGCATACTTCTCTTTCAATAAGCCGTCATTATCAGAACGCTTTGTAAATTTGTTTGCTATATATACAAAAAGTAACTCTTCTTACCAAAGAAAGATATAGTAGCACCTTGGATTTAATTCTCATGCTCTTCACTCCGTCTCCGAGAACTAAGAAAAGAGATAGAATAACTTCATATCTAAGCCATTAATTTTCAGTAATTAGCAGTATCAATAGTTCTCGCAAGTCTTTTCGCTAATTTGTTAATTACAACCGTAAAAAGTCTTTCATATAAATTCGACAACAGGTGTTGGTTTGGAGGTAAATGAACGACCGTGAAAATTTTATAGTGAGTCCTGTTGGATATATTGGTATATTCTCTCTATATAAATAATACATGTGCATATAAGTAACACGTGTATTGAACGTACAATTGATTGGATATTGGAATGCGGATTTGTGGGCTTATAACCTGATACCCAAACCAGTATTTAGAGATAAATACTGACTTGTGATAGCAGTCTAGGTATTCCAATCTTGATACCTAGGGTGAATATCTCAAGCAACTTAGATCTAGAGATAAACCCTAATTTCCAATTATTAATTTCTCACAAAACCTAACAAGTCCTGTCTAAAAAGATAATATTTTGACACAGCTAGCTGTGGCACTCTGTATCTTTATTATTAGTCTCTGGGTAACTTGTAATTCACATCTCTACTATTCTAATGGAATTGTTGTGCGGAATACAAATCAAACCAACAATCAAACGAGAGAAACAGCGAAAAAACACAGAAAAGCAAGCAACACAAGAACACAAGATTTACGTGGTTCGGCAAAACGATGCCTACATCCACAAGGGGCGGTTGGGGTTTCTTTACTATGATCTCCAATGGGCAAACAAAGCCTTTACAAGAGATGACGGCTGCAAAATCCGAATAAGGTGTTACAATTTACAAGACCCTAACGGGTGTATTTATAGGGAAACTATTGGGCCTTTCGAATTGGGCCGAATCTGGATCCAAAACCCGCCGACAGTCGACTGGTCCTCATACCAGTCGACTGATAATTCCTTCGGGACAGTCGACTGATCAGTCGACTGCTGCTGCTGTATCTTTAGTCTTTGAAAACTCCTCTCTGGACAGTCGACTGCTCCTCCATCCAGTCGACTGAAGCTCTGAAACTTTCGAACACTGCAGATACCAAATACCAGAATCGAGCCATTATCCTACAATCTCCACCTTGGCGAGATTTTCCAAGTATCCAACAATCTCCACCTTGGTGAAATCTTCCAAGTAGCCCAAGCAATCTCCACAAAAATACTCCAAAACAACTGCTCATCACCAAATGTAACAAAAACAAACTCCACCTTAGTATGATATCACATACTAACCAAACCAATAGCAAAGCACTATCCCAATCGCCCACGCCAAATTATCAAACATGCAAAATATTAGCCAGGTTCATGCAATGCTTGAACTTGGCTGCCCCAACAACTTTGGTCAACATATCAGCAGGATTATCAGCTGTTCCAATCTTCACCAAATGAATATCACCATCATTTATCAAATCACGCACAAAATGATAACGGACATCAATATGTTTGGTCCTCGAATGATGAACTTGGTTCTTCGCTAAATGAATAGCACTCTGACTGTCACAGTGTACCTCCACCTTCTCCCGATGAATTTCCAAGCTCTTCAAAAGTCCATGTATCCAAATGGCTTCCTTCATGGCCTCAGCAACCGCCATGTATTCAGCCTCAGTAGTAGACAACGCTACAGTGGACTGCAAATTTGACCTCCAACTTATAGGTGCTCTAGCCATAGTAAACAAATAGCCTGTAGTAGACCGCCTCTTATCTAGATCACCTGCATAGTCAGAATCAACATATCCAACCAATAACCTGCTAATATTGTCATCCCTTTCAAATTTCAAACCCACATCTGTAGTGCCACTTATGTACCTCAAAATCCATTTTGCCGCTTGCCAATGCTCTTTGCCTGGATCATGCATATATCGACTAACCATACTCACCGCCTGAGAGATGTCTGGTCGAGTACAAACCATAGCATACATCAAACTGCCAACCACACTAGTGTAAGGTACATTAGCCATATACTGTCTCTCTTCATCTGTACTTGGAGACTGAGAAGCACTAATTCTGAAATGAGGAGCTAAGGGTGTACTGACTGGTTTAGTTTTCTCATCTATACCAAACCGTTTCAGCACCTTCAAAAGATATTGCTTCTGTGTCAAACTTACTATGCCCTTTGCTCTGTCTCTAGCTATCTCCATCCCAAGTATCTTCTTGGCTTCACCAAGATCCTTCATCTCGAATTCAGAACTCAACTGATCCTTCAAATTTTGAATCTCCTTAGCATTTTTAGAGGCAATCAACATGTCATCCACATATAATAACAGATATATGAAAGAACCATCCTGCAATTTCCTGAAGTAGACACAATGATCAAACTCACTTCTGGAATATCTCTGCACCTTCATAAACTGGTCAAACCTCAAATACCACTGCCTTGGAGATTGCTTCAACCCATAGAGAGACTTCTTCAACCTGCAAACACAACTTTCCTTCCCAGCAGTCTTAAACCCATCTGGCTGCAACATATAAATTTCTTCATCTAGATCCCCATGTAAGAACGCAGTCTTCACATCCATCTGTGTCAATTCAAGATCAAACTGTGCTACCAAAGCTAACAAAATCCGAATAGAAGGATGCTTCACAACTGGATAGAACACTTCATTGTAGTCAATTCCTTCCTTTTGAGCATACCCCTTTGCAACTAGTCTAGCCTTGAACCGAACACTGCCTTTTGGACCCTCTTTCTTCGTATACACCCACTTGCAACCAATTGCTTTCTTCCCCTTTGGTAGTTGCACTAGATCCCAAGTCTTATTCTTATGAAGAGAGTTCATCTCTTCATCCATAGCAACTTTCCAATCTGCATTTTCAAAACTTCTAGTGGCTTCTTTGAAGTTGGAGGGAACTTCATCATCCACAATGGGAAGAGCAAATGCAACTGTATCTGTAAAACGAGACGGTCGTTTGATATCTCTTCTTTGCCTTCTTACTGCAATTGATTCTTCCTGCTGGATAGGAACTTCTTCATCATTCTCAGTATCAACCACATCATCTTCATCTTGGACAGGAACAGGATTTTCAACTGACAACTTTTTTAACTCCACCTGTTGGAGAACTCTCCTACCAGTCGACTGGTTGTTGCCAACAGTCGACTGTCCCGAGCTCCCACTCTTCTGCTGTTCTAGACCACCAGTCGACTGCTCCTGTACATCAGTCGACTGTCCCGAGATTCTGCTACTCACCTGTTGGAGAACTATCCCACTCTTCTGCTGCTCACCAGTCGACTGTCCTATACCACCAGTCGACTGTCCCGAGCTAATCATGCTGGTCTCATCAAAAGTCACATCTCTGCTGATTACGAACTTCTTCTGTTCTGGACACCACAACCTGTAACCTTTGACACCAGTACTAAAACCAACAAATATAGCCTTTTTGGCTCTTGCATCAAGTTTAGTTTCAGTTACATGAAAATAAGCAGGACAACCAAATATATGCAAAAAACTATAATCAGATGCAGGTTTACCACTCCATACCTCAATAGGCGTTTTGCCTTCAAGTGCTGCTGATGGTAAACGGTTGACAATGTGGCTTGCATATACAACAGCTTCTGCCCAAAATGTCTTCTTCAATCCAGACTGTGCTAACATACATCTCACCTTCTCAAGTAAGGTTCTGTTCATCCTTTCTGCAACCCCATTTTGCTGTGGAGTCCTCCTAACTGTGAAGTGCCTCTAGATCCCTTCATCTTCACACAACTTCAGAAACGGATCATTCTTATATTCCCCTCCATTATCTGACCTCAGAACCTTAATTTTCCTACCAGTCTGATTTTCAACTTTCTTCTTCCAACTTGTGAACAATGTCAAAACTTCATCTTTGTGCTTCATGGTATATACCCAAACTCATCTGGAGTAATCATCAACAAAAGTAACAAACCAGTGTCTACCACTCATAGAAGGTGTCTGAGTAGGGCCCCAAACATCTGTGTGCAAATAATCGAGGATACCCTTTGTCTGATATACAGCTGTACCAAATTTCACCCTAGTTTGCTTACCCAAAACACAATGTTCACAAAATTCCAACTTGCACCCTTTAGCATCTTTAAGCAACCCTTGCTTCACAAGCCCCTGCAAGGCCCTTTCTCCTGCATGCCCGAGTCGCATATGCCACAACCTAGTAGAGTCGGGAACAACCTGTTTAGGCCTTTCAGTTACACTGGCAGCCTCACCCAAATATATTTTTCCCTGCAAGAAAAACAAGTTCCTTTTTCTTTGCCCTTTCATCACCACGAGTGATCCGCTAGTCACCTTCAGAATGCCACCTTCACTAGCAAATTTCAATCCACTGGCCTCCAAAGCACCAAGTGAAATCAAATTCTTCTTCAAATCTGGAACATACCATACATCTGAAAGCTCCCTAATAAGACCATCGTGCATTAGCAATTCAATCTTCCCGATTCCTACCTTCTTACAAGGTGCATCATTTCCCATCAAAACTACACCACCATCCATATACTCCAAAGAAGTAAACCACTCCTTTTTCCAAGACATATGATAGGAGACTGCTGTATCAAGAAACCATACTTCTTGATAAAGTGAGGGACTAGAAGCAAGTGCAAAAGAAAAATCCTCGCCACTTTCTAAATTATCAACAGTCACATTTGCAGTCGAATTTCCCTTATTTCGTAGCTTTGGACAATCCTTTTTCCAATGCCCCCTTTCATGACAGAAAGCACATTCATCTTTGGCCGGTATTTTCCTGTCCTTCGAAACTCCTCTCGATTTGGAACGAGATTTGTTTCCCTTTTTCCCAGATTTGGACTCAGATCTGGTCTCAGTCCTGCCCCTTACAATCAAAGCTTCAGAAGTTTCTCTATCAACCATTTTATCCCTTCTCCTAGTTTCATTATTTAACAGAGCATTTGCAACATCTTCATATTTCACAGTATCTTTTCCATATAATAAAGTAGTTGCTAAATGATCATAACTTTCAGGTAATGAATTCAACAAAATTAGGGCTTTATCTTCATCCTTAATTTGCTCATCCAAATTTAACAAATCAGCCAATAATTTATTAAATGATTCAACATGAGCATTCATAGACATACCTTCCGTATAGGTGAAGCGAAAAAGTCTCTTCTTCAAATACAGCCGATTCTCCAAACTTTTCCTCATGTATTTGTCTTCGAGCTTCTTCCACAACACCGCAGCAATGGTATCCCTCATCAAATCGTACTTCTGAGCCTTCTCAATAAAGAGCCGAATAGTCCCACACGCAACTCGATTCAACTTCTTCCAATCTGCTTCGGACATATCCTTAGGTTTTTCTTTCTCCAAAGCAACATCTTGTTCTTGTTGAACAAGAACATCCAACACCTCACATTGCCACATCCCGAAATTGTTTGTCCCATCAAATTTTTCAACTTCAAATTTTGCGTTGTGAATCGTTGTTCTGGACGAACTTGATCCCACAACATCCTTGGTTGCATCTGCATCACCCGCCATCTCCCTCTAGGTCGAACCAACAGCTCTGATACCACTTGTTGTGCGGAATACAAATCAAACCAACAATCAAACGAGAGAAACAGCGAGAAAACACAGAAAAGCAAGCAACACAAGAACACAAGATTTACGTGGTTCGGCAAAACGATGCCTACATCCACAAGGGGCGGTTGGGGTTTCTTTACTATGATCTCCAATGGGCAAACAAAGCCTTTACAAGAGATGACGGCTGCAAAATCCGAATAAGGTGTTACAATTTACAAAACCCTAACGGGTGTATTTATAGGGAAACTATTGGGCCTTTCGAATTGGGCCGAATCTGGATCCAAAACCCGCCGACAGTCGACTGGTCCTCATACCAGTCGACTGATAATTCCTTCGGGACAGTCGACTGATCAGTCGACTGCTGCTGCTGTATCTTTAGTCTTTGAAAACTCCTCTCTGGATAGTTGACTGCTCCTCCATCCAGTCGACTGAAGCTCTGAAACTTTCGAACACTGCAGATACCAAATACCAGAATCGAGCCATTATCCTACAGAATTGGGGTTGTAAAAAAAAATTCTAATTTTATAACTGAGCAAACCCGTGTAATATACATCCAAATTAAATTTAATTAATAGAAATATTTGTAGACAAACAAATTCGTGTGTTGTCCGTGCATATCTAATCTATTATAAAGGAAGTATTAGATTTAAGGATAGACTACATTGATGTTTTTACCGTTAATAAAAATATATTTATTAAGACGTGCACCGCACGTGGAAATTACTAGTGTATGTTAAGCCAACCTAATTAAACCTAATAACAACACAAGACCCTTTCTTTTTTCTTTAAAAGATGGGTAACAACTAACATCACCAATAATGGTGTCTTCTATATATATGTTACTGATGATGCGACCTTCTAATTTTATTGTATGTACTTTGTACCATATCCCTTGAGGAAAGGACAGTCAGAGGAGAGAGAGAGAGAGAGAGAGAGAGAGATGGAAGATGAATTTGATGAACAAACCATGCCATAGAGTCAACAGTGTGTGAAATTGATACCAAAGAGTCAACAATAAATGGAACCAGATTTGATGTAGGACTAACAAATCCAGACTATCAGGAGGATAGTGAGAAATTAAGCACCTACTCATGTACGTAACCATTTAAATTTTCATGCACATAAACCCTACATTTCCACGTTCGTCACTCTTTAAAAGGAGAGTATCCTCTTCAATTCTTTCTCACTCTAATTAGTATCTCGATTGGTAGAGATAATGTCTTCTTCTAATCTTATTAGCATATTGCTAGGTCTCTTATTTCTCTTGCTATCATATAATGATTCTCATTGCTTGGCTAAGGTTTGGCCTTCAAAGTGCTTTACTAACTTCTATGACTTCAAGGTATAAAAAAAAAATTATTTCTAATTTCTCAATTAAAGGGATACTTCGTAGTTTGGTCGCGGCCTCCTTTTATTTATCCTAACTCTTTTCCATTTTTCATCTAAGCAACAACTAAATATTACAATTTAATATTAATTTGTTAGCTAAAAGAAAGAGGAGGAAATTTATCAATGATATAGGAGTTAATTGATCAGTGACTTGTTCATGAATGAAGGTGCAAACGACGAAGATAACCAAGCTTTGCAAGAGCAATGAGATAGTCACCGTCAACGGCATGCTTCCGGGACCGGTGGTGTCGGTCAACGAAGGTGATCGTGTCATCGTCAAGGTCACCAATGAGAGCCCACACAATGCTACTATTCACTGGTATCCTACTTATGTCGCATGAATTAATATGATTTGTCTATGTCGCATGCATGAATTAAAATGCTTGTCCATTGCAAACAGGCATGGAGTGTATCAGCTACTATCTTGTTGGGCGGATGGGACTGGGTACGTAACGCAATGCCCGATCCAACCAGGCCAGAGCTACACCTACGTGTTCACCATCATTGACCAAAGAGGCACACTCTTCTGGCACGCTCACATCTCTTGGCTTCGTGCTACTGTTCATGGTGCCATCGTTATTTATCCCAAGAAAGGAGTCCCCTATCCTTTCCCCGAACCTTACCAAGAGAACGTTCTCGTCTTCGGTAATTACTGATCAATTAGTTGTATAATTTTGTAGTCCCAAGTTTATTCATAATTCATAGTACATGTGATTGATATATTACAGAGGAGTACTTCTTCAAAGATGCGGTGCAGCTCGAACAGGCTGTACTTCAAAGTGGCGGTGCAGCACCAGCCGCTGATGCGTATCTCATCAACGGGAAACCAGGGCCTCGCTACAATTGTTCCGCTACTGGTAAATTACACTGAAAATTATATTACAGAGTTGAACTACAATTTTTCATCATATATGCATTTAACTTAATTTTAGATGCATTCTTGATAGACGTGTACAAGATCGACGTTGTTCCTGGCAAGAACTACCTACTCCGACTCATTAATGCCGGCATGAACCAAGAGCTTTTCTTCTCCATCGCAAGCCACAAACTCACCATTGTCGAGTCTGATGGAGACTACACCAAGCCCTTCACTCGCGACCACATCATGATTGCCCCTGGCCAGACCATCAATGTTCTCGTCGCTGCTGACCAACCCATCGCCAACTATGAGATGGCCATCGGCCCCTATACAACTGCCCAGAACGTTTCGTTCCAAAACATTTCAGCAGTAGCCAACTTCCAGTACTCCGGTGCAACACTTGCCACTCTATCTCAACCAGCCATCCTTCCTGCATTCAACAATAACCTCGTGGTTCAATCCCACATGGACGGTCTCCGTAGTCTCAACCCAAGTTCTCTACCTCTAGACATCGACACAAATTTGTTTGTTACGATTGGGCTCAATGTGGACCCGTGCAATCGACCCAACCCTAACCAGACTTGTCAATCACCAAATGGAGGAATTTTTGCATCTTCGATGAATAACGTTAGCTTTATTATGCCGGGTCTTTCCGTTCTACAAGCTTACTATTTCAACATTCAGGGCTACTACAACCCAAAATTTCCAAAGTTACCTATGAAAATATACGATTTTGTTAACGGTGCACCAAATAATTTGACGAATAACACAGCAGCAGTGCATGATACTAGGGTTTTTGTGCTGGAGTATGGGGCCAAAGTCGAGCTTATTTTGCAGGACACGGGGACGGTGACTACAGAGAACCACCCGATGCATTTGCATGGGCATAGCTTTTATGTCATCGGATATGGAACAGGGAACTACAATCCGATAACAGCAAAGTTCAATTTGATCGACCCACCTTTCCTGAACACTATTGGTGTTCCAGTTGGGGGTTGGGCTGCAATAAGATTCACTGCGAATAATCCAGGTATGCGGGTAGAGAATTTTATCGTATTTATACTGCTATGTTACATGCATATTGCATACAGGTTTCGATGTGTTACAACTCAAATAACTTTCAATGTTAATTGATGCAGGGGTGTGGTTTATGCATTGCCATTTTGACATACATTTGAGCTGGGGATTCTCGATGGTTTTCATTACGAAGAACGGGGTAGGACCTTGGGAGACTCTTCCCCCTCCACCTCCAGATTTGCCTATGTGTTGAAGTTATTAAAATAATTATATGAACAAGTGAGCATTCAACTGGATTCATGATTGACGCTCCAGTTTGAAACCATTCAAGTTTCCCTTCTTTTGCTCTGTTTTTTTGTGTTAGTGTTCAATCATCCAACTGAGAAGCAGCATCGATGCATTCCCTTGGTCATGTGTTTATTATAGAAAAAACACCATTCTCTAGAGCAACTTTTTTTGTAACATTTTTTTTTTATAAATGTGTTATTTGTGGCGTTACGAAAAAAGCTTGTATCAGACGAAACAAATTCCATGTTTCTAAGGAGCAAAATTTCAAATTTGGTTCAGAAACAAATTTCAAACACACCAACAGCATTACATAGAGACCATACATGCCACAGTCATAGTGAACCTCAAATTGCATACTGAATTCGCTGTAGGGTATGGAGTAAAATCTCGCTGATGGTAAAGGAGGCGGAGTGGGGATAAATAAAGGGAGGTTTCAAGGGATGTTTCATGTTCGAAACTAGACTGGCTCTTTAATTATACGAAAAAGAAGTGACAAGTAAAACAAGATAATTTAGGTGATTTGCCTAATTATGTCAGGAGTTGTACCTGAGATCATTGCAGCCAGGAAAATACTAGCAGCAGACGGATCCCATCTCTCATCTTCCATTCTAACTACCAGAATACAATTTTTTGAGAAAAGATAAAAATAAGTTGTCCAGTAACTTTGATTTTACCAAATACAAGTACAAACTGAAATTTCCCTCCAAGAAATAAACCACGCAATTAAATTGTCCAGCAGTGCATTGAGATACGAGGCATAGAACAAGTCGCATTAAACACACAAATGGATACAGTTCTCTTTTGTTTTAGTGAAGGCAATTTGGAGGCCCTATATTAAGGGATATTGTTTGTTAGAAGATCATATCATATTATGTAACTAATAATTAAGCCAACTTGTTCTCGAAAAAACTAACAAGTCAACCTGATCAGGTGAAGTAAAAACTGTGCGCACGAAGAGTTGGTGAACAAACTAGAGCTGGTGAACGAACTCCAATACATATTGGCTAACTCTATGTCTCATCAATGCAACATCACCAACTGCACTTGGAATCTAATCGTAAAGTCGTTTATGATCAACTGTAGTGAATTAATTATTATTTAAGATATTAAAAAAAAAAAAGAACTGTGGGTATAGATGACATGGCCTAATCAAGACCATCGGATCTTCTCAGATTTCACTCATCGCAGATCATCAGGTCAACATGTCCAACAGACCTTCTACCACTTCAGGCCCACAGACAAACGGATCTAACCCGGCCCATTAGGGTCAGATACCCGTTTGCCTCTGCCTATAAATACCAGGCCCCCTCCTCACTGCATAAGGTAATCAAAAATTCTCCATCTGAACCCTAACTGTCCAGTCTCCTTTCCAATGACTGACTAGATCGTCGGTGGCCCTGTCGGCAGAATTTCTCTCGGTGATTCTAGACCTTTTGCAGGTACCCCGGTCGTCCGAGCACCAACAACTTTTCCGAGCCAACCTCCAGGAACAGACCCAAACCGAGGTCGAGATCCGTCCCCTCAACTTTATAAATTCCAAGAACTCACACATGTTGCTCCCGCACCGAAAACAAACAGCATCAGGTTGGCGTCGTCTGTGACTGAACTGTGCTAGAGAGAAAACTTGAGGAATTAGAGAAAGAGAGAGAAGGTGAAAAATGAGGAGAAAGGTGGGGGATATATAATAAACCCAGCAGCTCCTCGATTTTTACAAATCCTGCGACACAAAATCCTCAAACATGACGTCATCATCACACACGTCATCGCAGGGGTGACCTACATACGACACAATTTCTCCCCAAGACAAATTTCTCTTCAAGTTCAAAACGCTTGAGCCTCGACATGTACTTCGGACACGCCAAACACAAAAACGAGATATTGGCCACTCACGAAGGCTACCTGGCACGACGCTCAGCAGGAATCTTTAGCAGGCAGTCAGCACTTCCACAAAAGCGCCTAAAAGCAAGGTCACCTGGCTTGACGTTGGGCATGAATCTCGAGCAGGCACCCATCATTTCCACAAAAGCGCATCTAAGAAAGACTACCTGGCTCGACGCTCGGCATGAATCTCGAGCAGGCACCCAGCATTTCCATAAAAGCGCCTCCAAGCAAGGCCACCCGCCTCAACGCTCGGCATGAATCTTGAGCAGACACCTAGCATTTTCACAAAAGTGCCTCCAAGCAAGGCCACCTGGCTCAACGCCCGGTATGAATCTCGAACGGGCACCGAGCATTTCCACAAAAGTGCCCCCAAGCAAGGTCATCTGCCTCAACGCTCGGCATGAATTTCGAGCAGGCACCAAGTATTCTCACAGAAGCTCGGAGCTCGGCACTTACCTTAAGCAGCGTCACAGCCTTCTCTCAGAAAAAGCCTCCATCGAGGCGCTCGGCATCGACCCCAAGCTCGGAGCTCGGCATGTACCTCGAGCAGTGCCACAACCTTCTCTCATAGAAAGCCTCTATCGAGGTGCTCGGCACCGACCCCAAGCTCGGAGCTCGGCATGAACCTCGAGCATTGCCACAGTTTTCTCTCAGAAAAAGCCTCCATCGAAAAGCTCGGCGCTCGACACGTACCTCGAACAACACCACAGCCTTCTCTCATAAAAAGCCTCCATTGAGGCGCTCCGCGCCAACTCCAAGCTCGGAGCTCGGTATGAACCTCGAGCAGCACCACATCTTTCTCTCAGAAAAAGCCTCCAACGAGGCGCTCGGCGCCAACCCCAAACTCGAAGCTCGGCATGAACCTCGAGCATTGCCACAGCTTTCTCTCAGAAAAATTCCCCATCGAGACGCTCGGTGCCAACCCCAAGCTCGGAGCTCGGCATGAACCTCGAGCATTGCCACAGCTTTCTCTCAGAAAAAACCTCCATCGAGGCGCTCGGCACCGACCCCAAGCTCTGAGATCGGTATGAACCTCTCGAGCATTGCCATAGCTTACTCTCAGAAAAAGCCTCCGTCGAGGCGCTCGGCGCCAACCCCAATCTTGGAGTTCAGCATGAACCTCGAGCATTGCCATAGCTTTCTCTCATAAACTGCCTCTAGCTTGGCGTGCTCGATTTCGACCCTCCTGGCTCGACGCTCGGCATCAACCCCTCAAGCTCGACGCTCGGCACAGACTTCGATCGGGCCATATAATACGGTCGGCTCGGCGCCGACCCCAAACACTGTTCTCAGGAACTCACCATCTCATCTTCACAAAACACTCCCCTCCTCAATTCTCACAAGGACAAACTATTCCTCCACGACTGGTGCACACAGCCCTCCAGAAAAGGGAGGGTATGATGTGGGTATAGATGACGTAGCCCAATTAGGGCCGTCAGATTTCCTCAGTTTTTGCTCATCCCAGATCATCAGGTCAACAGGTCCAATCTGCTTTCTACAACTTCAGACCCACAGACAAACGGGTCTAACCCGACCCATTAGGGTCAGCTACCTGTTTGCCTCTTCCTATAAATACCAGGCTCCCTCCTCACTGTAGAAGGTAATCAAAAATTCTCCACCTGAGCCCTAGCCGTCCAGTCTCTTTTCTAGTGACTGGCTAGGTTGTCGGCGTGCCTGTCGCCGAAATTTCTTCCGGTAATTCTAGGCCTTTTGTAGGTATCCCGGTCGTCCGAGCACCAACAGATCTTCTGAGCCCACCTCCAGGAACAGACCCGACCCGTGGTCGAGATCCGCCCCTTCTACTTTACAAATTACAAGAACTCACACATGTTGCTCCCGCACAAAAAACAAGCATCATCAGTGTGGTAAATGAAAATTAGATTGATCAAGGTTTTCAATCTTCCCTTTTGACTTCACAGGATATATGCGAAGTAGATATCTCATATGAATATGCTCAACGTAAAAAATGTTAGGTTCCTCTCATTTCCATGCCGTCGCCTGCACTTGTGACGTGAACAAGTTAAAAACATATGTTGTAGTAAAAATTCCTAGTTTACTTTCATCATCACTGGCTAAAAGAAATATTCCTAGTTTCTATCCAAAGGTATGAACATTGAAACCATGCTATTAGCTCTGTCATAATCGAATTCCTTCATAGTTCCTTGCATGTGAAATCAACTAGATCATGGTTAATCATGGTTAGCCAAAATCTCCCCAATGCGAGCTACCCAGTGAAAAGATCAGAGAAAAATCAACTTCAAGGTTTGGATCTTAGCCAGAAGAGTATTGTCACATGCAAGTATGCAATATGATTAATACGTGTATATTTTCTCTGTCGACTTCAAGTTGTCATTTTACATTTTCATGCATTTATCATGAATAATGTTGACTGAACTTCAAATGTTTCTAAAACTATCCAAGATGGCAAAGGTATCCGAATACTTCTGTATCAATTTTTAATCAAATGGTTGCACTTTGTAGTTGTTTGTTAACGATGTTGCTTTTTTTTTCCTCTGTGGGAGCAACCAGATAATGAGTTCATTGAAGATCGGAGAAAAAGTTTAGATCTCACTCATTGATCCCGTTGTTCAGATCTGGTGTGAGGCTAGCCATCTGGTGTGAGGCTAGCCATCTGATGTGAGGCTAGGCTGATATTTGTGGTAGGCTTGGAATTTTGTAGTTGTTGTTTGTTAACCTTCTATATTCTTGTAATAAACAATCAATTTTTTGGAACTGTTTGTGTTAAAGACTTCACACCTTAGCCAAGGACATCACAGTTCCTTTACCCACTTTGCTATATGAATGAACAAGAGAGAGGATTCTCAATAAACACATGCAATTCTAAAATTTTGTATATCAGCAGAAAGTGTGCAAATATATTGCTAATATTGCTCTTGTTTTTTAATTTGAAAACATCAGGGCTATGATTCACAACAATACAACAAAGGAATATGTATACTTTACCCATCAGAGAATCGAGGAAGGGCAGCACGCCTAAAATCTTCACCCATGTCATCTTAGTTATGCTTTTAATCGACAGCAACTCAATCACCCTTTCGATTTGGATCTCCTCTCTCTGCTTCAGTCACTATCATTGTATGGCTTTCCCACTATATAACTAAATACTATAATTCCAGGCATTTTAGTACAGACAAATCTCACCTTTGTACTGCACAATAGAATAAAGGTGTTAGGTATACATCCACCTTGTACTAAATTTCTCTATTAGTTCAAATTGTAATAAGCACACTTTTTACAGCAACAGGTGCTGAACTATGCTGTACTTCAGTAGTACACATTAGTATCAAAGTTTGAATTGGTAACCCTTATAATAATAATTGGCCCTAATAATTACCGAGGGAAAATGACTAAATGATACCAAAAGTTTATCATAATTTTAAATTTTTTTAAATAGCACCCAAAAAATTTAAAATACCCGATACCAAAAGTTTATCATAATTTTCTAATAGCACCCAAAAATTTTAAAATACCCAAATAGCACCCGAAGTTTTTAAATATAGATGAAAAAGCACATGCTGTTAAATTTTCCGTTAAGTTAATGAAATATTTCCGAATATACCTCTTAATGGGTTTAAACCCGTTTAGAAGAGTATTCAATACTGAGATTGCCCTCACCTCTTAACGGATTTAAAATCCAAACCATAATTTTCAAATACCACCCAAAAATTTTAAAATACCCAAATAGCACCCGAAGTTTTTAAATATAGATGAAAAAGCACATGCTGTTAAATTTTCCGTTAAGTTAATGAAATATTCCCGAATATACCTCTTAATGGGTTTAAACCCGTTTAGAAGAGTATTCAATACTGAGATTGCCCTCACCTCTTAACGGATTTAAAATCCAAACTCATCTCCACTCTGGGTGCCATCACCACCATCGACCACCACCGACCACCATTTCCAAACACCACCATCTCCATCAACCACCACCACCATCTCCTACCACAATCACCACCACCGACCACCATCTCCGTCAACCACCACCATCACAACCACCGGCCACCATCATCTCCACCACCACCACCTCTGAAACCCATCTCCACTGACCACCACCACCGACCGCCATTAGGGCTGCAAACAAGCCGAGTCGAGCCAAGTATCTTGAGGCTCGAGCTTGGCTCGTTTATGCTATCGAGCTCACTTCCAAGCTCGAGCTCTGACCGAGCTTTGACCAAGCTCGAGCCGAATACTCGCGAGCTTCTGCCTAACAACCCACGTACCTTCAGGCACGGGTTCGGCTCGTTTATGTTATCGAGCTTTGACCAAGCTCGAGCCGAGTAGCTCGCAAGTAGCTCGGTTCGTTTGCAGCTCTAACCATCATCTCCACCACCTCCAAAACCCATCACCACCACCTTCATCTCTACCAAAAATTTAAAATTTAAAAAAAAAACAAGAAAAACATAAAAATTTAAAAATATAAAAAAGAACTGAAAAGAGTAGTGTGTGAGGGTACTTATGTAATTTCACATTATTTCTGCTAAAAAATTAATGTAAGGGATTTTTTGTCCTATTTTAAAAACTTCAAGTGCCATTTGGGTATTATGAAAACTTTGAGTGCTATTTGGGAATTAAAGTAAACGTTGGATGCTATTTCGTCCTTCCCCCTTGCAGGAAATGATTGGAACGAGATAAATTTGTAAAGGGAAAAATAGTGGAGTAACTTACTGTCGAACATATAGATATGAAGGGGGATCAACTGCGGCATTCTCAATAGGGCCAAAGATCACCCCAGAGTGATTTGCGAGCCTCAAGGTGTAATGACGGGTTTGTAGTCTCGGTAACCACGACACGCTCAAAAGCACCTTCCAACCCATCACGCTTGGTTGATCTGCAACATTCATCTGTACCTGCCTGCCCCTTCTCACTGACGAGTATATTATTCGACCCCAACCACCTCCGAAATCAGAGTGTGATTTCTCTTCTTCCTCCTCTTGTCATCTCCATGGACCATGTTGGTTTCAGCACCGTCAGAAGAATAGGGAACTAGATCATCTTCAGGCTGATTATCTTCATCAATATCCGATCCAGATTCAGTATCAAATTGGTCCTCTGTGAAGAAATCATGCATAAACCATCAATAAAACCCGAAATATATAATGACAAGGGTAAAAGTCATAAAATCCATAATGTTTGCTCCGAAAATTAAGAAACTCCCTATTAGATCAAATGAACCCCCCCCACAAAAAAAAAGAAAAGAAAAAAACCAAAAACATATGACGACGTCATTTTCTCTTTTTATAGTTTTCTCATATATGCAATGACCAAAATACCCTTACGCCAAAAAGAAAAAAAGAAACCTCATCTTCCCAATGGAGTGAGAAAGGGTATGAGCTTTTTATCCTAAAATACATATAGTAGGGATATTTTGGTCATTTCAAATATCCGAAATATATTAAAAAATATGACATCACGCGGGAGGGTCATTTGATCGGAATAAAACAACGGGAGGTTTCTTAATTTTTGGAACAAACACTGAGGTTTCACGACTTTTACCCTAATAATAATACAATAAGTGACAGTTACTAATGGAGTAATTTGGATGATGGAAGTAACATAAATAAAAATGTGAACCACTTGAGACTAATACAAAGCACAAAGCATTCGAGGGACACTTGAAAATTATCACACGATATGTAATAGAAAATCCCCACATCAATATCAGTATTGCAAACGAGGATAACCTAGTCTGCACCATCTCAAGTAACGATCCCAATCGGTCCTATCAAAATAGGACTAACCGATACTCCAGTTTTAAAGTTGATACCATTACATGTGTAGCTTCAATATTTCATTCAGGGGCCTAAAGTTTATGTTATTAAACACATAACTGGAACAACTCGTACATTATCTCATATTAGTCAAATTACTTCATCTCATCAAGTTATTCTTGTGCATTGCACCAAATCATCTATTCTTTGTGAAGGCATTTCTGATTTGATTTTCAATTTCCTCATCCTCTTACATGTTCCTCAGTCACCTTTTTTTTCTCGGAGTTAACCGATGTCCCTTTTAACAACTTGTTCCTGCACTCCCTACGTGAATAATATGAACTGTTAAAACTAAAATCAATTAGCTGACTTATTTCCCGAGCCAAGACATTTGGGTTTTAAATTCAATTTTTTACCCTTTCCTAAATCCTATCTATTGAAGTATCTACAATGTCCTCTACGTCAAAGTGATCATTCTCATGGACTAGTATAAAAGTGGAAGCTAACAATCTTTAAACTGAGACACCGGGTATTGTAAATAACATATGAAACATTACCAGTCATTCTTTGATAGTAATAGCTGGAAAATAGGTGACAACAGAACCAAACTCCACTAGGTTCTAACTGCACAGATTTAGAGTTCAACAGTCAAAAAACAAAAAGGGAAAATGTCAGGCATTGTCCCGTACCAAAGTCAATAACATGATCCTCGATATATGGCTTAGCACGTTGCTCTTCCAGAGTTTCAAATTCCACATCATCAAGAGGCCAAGCTTCCCTACTCAGGAAAAGTCGAGCTAGAAGTTACTAACCAATTATATCCACTACATAAACCAACATAAAACAATGTTGAATAGGAGTTTGTATTTTCCTACCCTTAATTAAGCAATAAACATGTGAACTTCTCCTAAAAACTTTGAAAATCTTAGTGTAAAAAATCTCCCAAAAATATATAAAAAACTGTTGTACCTAAGAAAAAAAATTACTGGAAATACATATTAGAATAGTTTGTTTAGATGAGACTTCATGGGAAAACCAAACATTCAACTCTGAAGAATTAATTTTTTTTATAAGACACTTTTCGAAAATATTTGCAGAAAGATGACAGTTACCAAAATATTTGCGCTCATGAACTCAACAACTAAACTCGTCGTTCCCAACGGCGAGTTTAGTTAATTCATTCCTCGCCATTGGGAAACAGCGTGTTTAGTGCTAATTTTTAGTTCAAAATTTTCAAAGAAGACTCGTTGTTCCCAACAGCGAAGACATTTATACTAGACTCGCTGTTGGGAACAGCGAGTTTAGTTTAAAATTTTCAAAAAAGACTCGCTGTTCCAAACGGCGAGGACATTTACACTAGACTCGCTATTGGGAACAGCGAGTTTTGTTCAAAATTTTCAAAGAAGACTCGTTGTTCCCAACGGCGATGACATTTTCACTAGACTAACAGCTAAACTCGTCGTTCCCAACGGCGAGTTTAGTTAATTCATTCCTCGCCATTGGGAAACAGCGTGTTTAGTGCTAATTTTTAGTTCAAAATTTTCAAAGAAGACTCGTTGTTCCCAACAGCGAAGACATTTATACTAGACTCGCTGTTGGGAATAGCGAGTTTAGTTTAAAATTTTCAAAAAAGACTCGCTGTTCCAAACGGCGAGGACATTTACACTAGACTCGCTATTGGGAACAGCGAGTTTTGTTCAAAATTTTCAAAGAAGACTCGCTGTTCCCAACGGCGATGACATTTTCACTAGACTAACAGCGAGTTTAGTTCAAAATTTTCAAAGAAGACTCGTTGGGAACGAACGGCGAGGATGTAGAAAATTTTACAGAGAGTGAAACATTTTGTTGGACTTAGTGAATTTTCGAAAAAAAACTCCATAGAATTTTTTTTAAAACTAAACTCGCTGTTCCCAACATCGAGTCGTGTAAATGTCCTCATTGTTGGGAACAGCGAGTCTTCTTTGAAAATTTTGAGCTAAACTCGAACGGTCAATCTGCTTTTCTGGGACATGCTCCTCAGCTTGAGTCTTCTACTGCGCAACTCTGATAACTCTGCACCTGGTCGAAAGGTATAACCGGTACCTAAAAGATGGGGAACGTCAGTACTTCGACTGACGCAATACTGATAATAACAGCGATCCTCCAAACTGGCAATCAAAAACCATTTTGAATGGAAAAGGAAACGTGCATCCTAAATTGTATAGTGCTCGTGTATATCATGATCTAACAACTAAATGCACCAATCACAAGCCTATTCTAAAATAAGCAAGACTTGGGAATCTAGATCCGCGTGCATCTGATACTACATGCATTCAAGACCAAAGCATAGCCCAATCTAATGCACAAACAAGAATGCACGTGATGCACCTACTCTAATGCAATTCAGTTGGGAACGTATGCATCGCATACTACATACTTTCCCAAAATCAACTTCGATGGAAACGTATGCATCCCATACTACATACCTTCCAAGGAGTTCGCCTCTCCTGATTGTAGGGTTCAATCCCTCGCCATGCATCCTACCAATGTATCCATCCAGTTCCCAATAGATTGTCCGTCGCCCAAGGAGGTTGCAGTGGTCGGTCTAGTTCCGCCCTGCAGTGCCCAAGTGGTCACCGCCAGTTGGTACCCGCGCACGGACCTCCTCAGAAAGCCGCGTTGAATCTGGTCCTACGACCATTTGATTCCTCATGTCCACCCCGGGACTGACGCATGCGTGTTCACCCCTCATCGGGTAATGAACTTATATATACCAAAAAAACACAACTCCCGCGCATAGGGACGTGAGCACCTCGGGAGGTCAAATCCTCCTGGCCTCCCGTACCTTACTCCGGCAAAGCTTTGGAAATTAACAGATCGAGATACGAGCCGGGGACCCAATCCATGAGCGGCCGAAAACGTATCCCTACGACTGGAAGGTACAACACCGACTATGGTTTACTAGGACTAATGCAATTTTTCAACCCCTTAATAACCATTCTAACCCCTACCTTACTCTAATTATTTCGGGTAAGAATTAACTGCTTCCACACTTGCCAATCCGCCTCTGGCCCCTATCGATACCGGTCCAGTTCGCCACTTCCCCGGCTTGGACTTGTCCAGCATAATGGCTTACGCCTGCCGCTAACCCGGCTGTGAATGTATAATTGCCCCGTGAGCTCAACTCACTGGCATGCTCGAACGTCCTATGCTCGGCAGAAGTCTATAATATAAGGTGGATAGGTGCAGGATATCCCTTACCCTAGTGACTAACTCGAGTCACACATCCTACTCTTGGAGTCAACCACCTCAATAACAGACATCAACCATCCTTAGACATGACTCTTCAACTCTGGTAGTTTACACGGGAAAAATGTACTCACAATACTTAGTCAAAATCAAGACTAAGCGACCTACGGGTTTCTGTCCAAAACTTAAAATGGGCATAACTCTCTCGATACAACTCCGATTGGAGTGTACGAGCTCAATCTAGAAAGGTAAGAATCTATGCTACAATTTCCTAGTTGATCACGAGCTTAAATTCAAATATCTAAGTCCTCAAAATAGCCTCTCAAGCTCCAGCCTGCGTGCTCCCTGTGCACGGGCTGCACCTTACCAGTAACACAAAATCCTACTCACTCCTCAGAACGTCGCAAACTCAATTTCTATAGAAGGGTGTGGGTGTCCTCAACAACTCTATAGTTGGTCATGAGTCCAAATTATACCATTAAGTCACCCTAGCACACTCATCTATCACCGATACACCAATTCACACGATTGGTCTCTCCAATTCAGAGCACTCAGCTCTACTCTAGTTCTCTGTCCAGTCTTACAAAAATCATAGTAAATCAACCGTTCACTAGAATTGCCTCAAATTGGTCTTGTTGGAAAGATCTAGGTGTCCACTACAACTCACTAATGAATCAGGATCTCAAAATGTGCTTCTAACAAGTCTCAAATTTCCAATTCTCTATATTGTATCAAAACTGGCTGAAAACAGCACAGTGCATATTCAATAAATCATAGTAAATTGCACACTTGTCCAAATGACATAAAATTTATGGTGGTGAAACTAGAGATCATACCCAACATTATGCAAAAGACCTCATGTCAAAAATCCTAATATACAGTGAGTACTATCTATTGCAAGTTAGCACAGAAACCATCAAGTTCTTTAGTACAACATCAACTACTGATTAAAGCTCGATTTTTCTCATGTCTATAAACTCATCCAAATAATTTCCTGATTTATGTACATAATCAACATGCATGCAGGAACATAGGGTAAAATTTTCAGATCAATAGCATGCTTCAATAAATCATGAAAATTCCTACAATGTCGGCCATTCTGTTTATCTTTTGTTGAATCTGCCTTACGACACAATTGCATCTCACGATTTTATTAACATATCAAATGACCATAGAAAAATCTGAAATAAATCATGAACGATCCTAATACATATATGAACAAATCTTTTAAATTTCATGGTCTAATTCATTATATTTTGCTCTCGGAAAAATCCACAAAATGGTACTTCGAATCAGTTTTTCTAGTTCAATTCTGACTTCAACCTCCAACTCTTAGATGATCAACCCTGTACATCCTACCATACATGCTTGCAAACAAAATCAATTTAAAAGACAAGAAATAAGGTTTAGAGAAACTCTCCATCCTTGGTTGTAGTAGAGGAATGATCTTCTTCAAGCTTCCTTCCTTGAAAATCTCTTCTTGATCCTTCTTCTCCACTTCCTTCTTCTTTCTTCTCTTTTTCTCTTGAAGAGTTTTTCTGATTTTTCCAGAGCAAAGAGGGAGAATGGAGTAGGAAAATGAAGGAGAAGGGAGGGGGTATATGGGCCGGACTTTATGGGGGGTGTAGCATAGGATTGTAGGGTAATTTTAGGCAAAACCATGGCTTGTAGCCAATAGTTTTGTGGCTGAAGTGTTGGCTGTCCTATTTAGCTTTAATGAGTTCCAACGGGTGCGAGACGAGCGATTTTAACGAGTGCACGCAATATATATCCAATGTAACATCATACATTGTTATATTTACATGGGCATTGTACCGAAAACTAGCGTTATACTAATATTGGTCCTTCTCGTTCTCGTATATCTTTTAGAATGCAATTCACCCATGAACCGTCCCGTAACTCTAACCATATACCACAATATCAAAATCAAACAAAACACTGCAATCGTGTGCACGCATACAGTCAATATACATACATACATATATATTCAGGTATCGTACAATACGGGGTGTTATATCACTCCCTCCTTCGAATCGTTCTGTCCCCAGAACGACGCTACGGGCACAATAGCAGATGCTCATTAATGATCAGAAGATACTTTTCTGAATCATCACCAATTCCCTCGAGGAACATCCTCGAACTCACTCTTAGAGTGCTCAATACCAGCTCCCAAGCCCTAAGTGCTCAACGCACTCTTCCATCCGGGAGATCAATTTCACCATGTGGATTATTTTGGGGCATACCACATCCCGTATCCATTGTACTGGGGATGAATCACCTTGGGGTGTGTTGCTCTCGTCCTTGGAACAGTGGAGACCAATTCCTACTCCACAGATCACTATGGGGCATAGTTCATCCCTCGTCTGGAATAATGAGGAACTTCTCACTCCGTGGATCATTATGGAGCCAACGTCCTACTAACCTATTTGTGTATGCTGCTCTCGTCCTTAGAATAATGGAGACCAATTCCTACTCCACAGATCATTATGGGGCCTATTTCATCCCTCGCCTGGAATAATGAGGAACTTCTCACTCCGTGGATCAATATGGGGCCAACGACACAATCCTTCCCATGAGTGTCGCTCTCGTCCTCGGAAAAATGGAGACCAATTCCTACTCTACAGATCATTATGGGGCCTATTTCATCCCTTGTCTGGAATAATGAGGAACTTCTCACTCCGTGGATCATTATGGAGCCTTTCTACTCACGATCGTTCTTGCTTCATCACATCTCCTTTCTAGGGCCTAAGTCAAGCTCTCAGAATATCATCTAGCTCTCGGTTGCGCTACGTGAGGGTCGGTGACCACTCCCTCCTTAGAAGAAAACGAGGCTTACCAAGGAAAAGGCAAAAAATCAGTTTCATGCCTTATCCCAAACACTCAAATAAATAAGCGCAAGACACGAGATAACCAAATGCCCAAGAAACTTTTATACTTAATAGAAATCATAATATCTTGCTACAGAAGTGGTATCAGAGCAGTAAGAAACAAGATCATTTCAAGAATCAATGCCCAAAAAGAGCCCAGACAACCACCTGCTATAACTGCGGCGAAACCGGGCACAAGAAATCGAATTGTCCACAACTGCAGGGGAACCCCAATGACCAGTTACTGAAGGTGGTCGATAAAGGGAAGAAGTCGACTCGTCCGGGATGAACTTCAGCCTAACTGGAAGGAAGTGTGAAGTGGTACATGGTCTAGAATAGTAATATATTTTGTTAGTTGCATTTCTTGCTAGCCATGAATGGTAAATTTGTATTGTGTTCTGTAGCAAGATATTATCACTTCTATTAAGTACGAAAGTTTTCTTGGGTATTTGGTCATCTCGTGTATTGCGCTTATTTATTTGAGTGTTTGGGATAAGGCATGAAACTGAATTTTTGCCTTCTCCATGGTAAGGCTCGTTTTCTTCTAAGGAGGGAGTGATGTAACACCCCGTATTTTACGATACCTGAACATATATATGTATGTAATTTGCCCGTATGCGGGCACATGATTGCAGTGTTTTGTTTGATTTTGCTATCATGGTATATGGTTAGGATTACGGGACAGTTTATGGGAGAATGTCTACAAACAAAATACACGAGGACGATGAGGACCGATACTAGTATAAACGCTAGTTTTCGGTACGATACACATGCAAATATAACACTGATACTACAGTGAATGTATATTACGTGTACTCGTTAAACCGCTCATCTCGCGCTCGTTGGAACTCGTTTAGGCTTAATTTGAACAGCCAACACTTCAGCCACAAAACCATTGGCTACAAGCCAAAGTTTTGCCTAAAACCACCCTACAATCCTATGCTACACCCCCCATAAAATCCGGCCCATATACCCCTCCCTTCTCCTTCATTTTCCCACTCCATTCTCCCTATTTGCTCTGGAAAAAAATCAGAAAACCCCTTCAAGAGAAATAGGAGAGAAAGAAGAAGAAAGTGAAGAAGAAGACTTAAGAAGAGATTTCTAAGGAAGGAAGCTTGAAGAAGATCATTCCTCTACTACAACCAAGGGTGTGGAGTTTCTTTAAACCTTATTTCTTGTCTTTTAAAATGATTTTGCTTGCATGCATGTATGGTAGGATATATAGGGTTGATCATCTAAGAGTTGGAGATTGAAGTCAGAATTGAACTAGAAAAACTGATTCAGAGTAAAATTTTGTGGATTTTCCCGAGAACAAAATATAATGAATTAGACCATAAAATTTAAAGGGTTTGTTTATGTGTTAGGATCGTTCATGATTTATTTCAGATTTTTATATGGTCATTTGATATTTTAATAAAATCGTGAGATGCAACTGTGTCGTAAGGCAGATTCAGCAAAAGATAAACAGAAGTGGTATCAGATACCACTTCTGTTTGCAGTCAAGGACTCAAGGTTGAATTGCCAACGTCCTACTTGCCCAAGAAACCACCCTACAAACTGATAGTGGTATCAGTTTCTGCTCTGATACCACTTCTGTAGCGCTCCGGATCCCCGTTACCGGACATCCGTGACACTCCCCACAATCTTTGTCTTCAAATGCATCTCAACACAGTAATAACACGGAAATTTAAAAACTTTTTATTGCCAAATAAGTCATTACATCATTGATTACAACCAATGTCTTGTTCTTGACAAGAGTACAAATTACATAAACTCGGTACATCTTATTACAAACATACATCACTCTTTTCTGTAGAGTTAACAACTTCCAATCGGACTGGCAGTCGACGGCTCACTGCCGAAGCTCCGCTGAACGGTTAATCTGCTTCCCTGGGACTTGCTCCTCGGCTTGAGTCTTCTGCTGCGCGACTCTGATATTTCTGCACCTGTTCGAAAGGTAGAATCGGCACCTAAAAGGTGGGGAACGTCAGTACTTCGACTGACGCAATACTGATAATAACAGCGATCCTCCAAACTGGCAACACAAACCATCTTGAATGGAAAAGAAAACGTGCATCCTAAATTGTGTAGTGCTCGTGTATGTCATGATCTAACAACTAAATGCACCAATCACAAGCCTATTCTAAAACAAGCAAGACTTGGGAATCTAGATCCGCGTGCATCTCATACTACACGCGTTCAAGACCCAAGCAAAACCTAATCTAATGCACAAACAAGAATGCACATGATACACCTACTCTAATGCAATTCAGTTGGGAACGTATGCATCTCATACTACATACTTTCTCAAAATCAACTTCGATGGAAACGTATGCATCCCATACTACATACCTTCCAAGGAGTTCGCCTCTCCTAATTGTAGGGTTCAATCCCTCGTCATGCATCCTACCATTGTATCCATCCTGATTGTAGGGTCCAGATTGGGCTCGTACACTCCAATCGGAGTTGTATCGAGAGAGTTATGACCATTTTGATTTTCGGACAGAAACTCGTAGATCGCTTAGTCTTGATTTTGACTAAGTATTGTGAGGACATTTTTCCCGTGTAAACTACCAGAGTTGAAGACATTTTCCCTTGTGTGTTATCTGAGTCGATGACTCGTGTCTAGGGATGGTTGATCTCTGTTATTGAGGTTGTTGACTCCCAGAATGGGATGTGTGACTCGAGTTAGTCACTAGGGTAAAGGATACCCTGCACCTATCAAGCCTATATTATAGACTTCTGCCGAGCGTAGGACGTCCGAGCATGCCAGTGAGTTGAGCTCACGGGGCAATTATACATTCACAGCCGGGGTAGTGGCAGGCGTAGGCCATTATGCTGGACAAGTCCAAGTCGGAAAAGTGGTGAACCGGACCGGTGTCGCTAGGGGCCAGAGGCGGATAGGCAAGTGTGGAAGCAGTTAATTCTCACCCAAAGTAACTAGAGTGAGGCAGGGGTTAGAATGGTTTATTAAGGGTTGGAAAATTGCATTAGTCCTAGAAAAACATAGTCGGTGTTGTACCCTCCAGTCGTAGGGATATGTTTTCGGCCGCTCATGGATTGAATCCCTGGCTCGATCACAAACCATCTTGAATGGAAAAGGAAACGTGCATCCTATATTATGTAGTGCTCGTGTGTGCCATGATCTAACAACTAAATACACCAATCACAAGCTTATTCTAAAGCAAGCAAAGACTTGGAAATCTAGATCCACATGCATCCCATACTACATGCGTCCAAGATTCAAGCATAGCCTAATCTAATGCACAACAAGAATGCACACGATACGCCTACTCTAATGCAATTCAATTGGGACCGTATGCATCCCATACTACATACTTTCCCAAAATCAACTTCGATGGAAACGTATGCATCTCATACTACATACATTCCAAGGATTTCGCCTCTCCTGATTGTACGGTTCAAGCCATTCATCCTACCCTTGTACCCATCCAGTTCCCAATAAATTGTCCGTCGCCCAAGGAGGTTGCAGTGGTCGGTCTAGTTCCGCCTCTGCAGTGCCCAAGTAGTCACCGCCAGTTGGTACCCGCGTACGGACCTCCTCAGAAAGCTGCATTGAATCTGGTCACCCGACCGATTGATTCTCCATGTCCACCCCTGGACTGACGCATGCGTGTTCCCCCTGATCGGGTAATGAACTTATATATACCAAAAACACAAGGACGGAAGCAGCATACACAAATAGGTTAGTAGGACGTTGGCTCCATAATGATCCACGGGGTGAGAAGTTCCTTATTATTCCAGACGAGGGATGAAATAGGCCCCATAATGATCTGTGGAGTAGGAATTGGTCTCCATTATTCCATGGACGAGAGCAGCATACACAAATAGGTTAGTAGGACGTTGGCTCCATAATGATCCACAGAGTGAGAAGTTCCTCATTATCCAGACGAGGGATGAAATAGGCCTCATAATGATCTGTGAAGTAGGAATTGGTTTCCATTATTCCAAGGACAAGAGCAGCATACACGAATAGGATTGTGTGACATTGGCTCCATAATGATCCACGGAGTGAGAAGTTCCTCATTATTCCAGAAGAGGGATGAAATAGGCCTCATAATGATCTATGGAGTAGAAATTGGTCTCCATTATTTCAAGGACGAGAGCAGCATACACGAATAGGATTGTGTGACATTGGCTTCATAATGATCCACGGAGTGAGAAGTTCCTCATTATTCCAGACGAGGAATGAAATAGGCCTCATAATGATCTGTGGAGTAGGAATTGGTCTCCATTATTCCGAGGACGAGAGCGACACTCATGGGAAGGATTGTGTGACGTTGGCTCCATAATGATCCGCGGAGTGAGAAGTTCCTCAATATTCCAGACGAGGGATGAAATAGGCCCCATAATGATCTGTGGAGTGAAAATTGGTCTCCATTATTCCAAAGACGAGAGCAGCATACACAGAGTTTAGTGGGACGTTGGCTCCATTATGATCCACGGAGTGAGAAGTTCCTCAGTATCCCAGACGAGGGATGAACTATGCCCCATAATGATCTGTGGAGTAGGAATTGGTCTCCATTGTTCTAAGGACGAGAGCAACACACCCGAAGGTGATTCATCCCCAATACAATGGATACGGGAGGAGGTATGCCCCAAAATGATCCACATGGTGAGATTAATCTCCCGGATGGAAGAGTGCGTTGAGCACTTAAGGCTTAGGAGCTGGTATTGAACACTATAAGAGTGAGTTTCGAGAATGTTCCTCGAGGGAATTAGTGATGATCCAGAAAGGTATTTTCTGATCATTGATGATTGTCTGCTATTTTTGACCCTAACGTCGTTCTGGGGACAGAACGATTCTGAGGAGGGAGTGATGTAACACCCCGTATTGTACGATACCTGAACATATATATATGTATGTGTATTGTCCGTATGCGGGCACATGATTGAAGTGTTTTGTTTGATTTTGCTATCATGGTGTATGGTTAGGGTTACGGAACGGATTATGGGAGAATGTAATATAACAAAATGCACGAGAACGAGAAGGACCAATACTAGTATAAACGCTAGTTTTCGGTACGATACCCATGCAAATATAACACTGTATGATACTACAGTGAATGTATATTGCCTGTACTCGTTAAACCGCTCGTCTCGCGCTCGTTGGAACTCGTTTAGGCTTAATTTGGACATCCAACACTTCAGCCACAAAACTATTGGCTACAAGCCATAGTTTTGCCTAAAACCACCCTACAATCCTATGCTACACCCCCCATAAAATCCGGCCCATATACCCTCTCCCTTCTCCTTCATTTTCTCTCTCCATTCCCCCTCCTTGCTCTGAAAAAATCAGAAAACCTCTTCAAGAGAAAGAGTTGGAGGAAGTGGAGAAGAAGGCTCAAGAACAGATTTTCAAGGAAGGAAGCTTGAAGAAGATCATTCCTCTACTACAACCAAGGGTGGGGAGTTTCTCTAAACCTGATTTTTTTGTCCTTTAATTGATTTTGATTGCATGCATGTATGGTAAGATGTATAGGGTTGATCATCTAAAGGTTGAAAGTTAAAGTCAGAATTGAACTAGAAAAACTGATTCGGAGTACCATTTTGTGGATTTTCCCGAGAGCAAAATATAATGAATTAGACCATGAAATTTAAAGGGTTTGTTCATATATGTGTTAGAATCGTTCATGATTTATTTCAGATTTTTATATGGTCATTTGATATTTTAATAAAATCGTGAGATGCAGCTGTGTCGTAAGGCAGATTTAGCAAAAGATAAACAGAATGGCTGATATTGTAGGAATTTTCATGATTTATTGAAGCATGCTATTATCTGAAATTTTTACCCTATGTTCCTGCATGCATTTAGATTATGGACAAAAATCAAAAAATTATTTGGATGAGTTTATAGACATGATAAAAATCGAGCTTTAATCAGTAGCTAATATTAAACTGAAGAACTTCATGGTTTCTGTGCTAACTTGCAATAGATAGTACTCACTGTATATTAGGATTTTTGACATGAGGACTTTTGCATAATGTTGGGTATGATCTCTAGTTTCACCACCATAAATTTTATGTCATTTGGACAAGTGTGCAATTCACTATGATTTATTGAATATGGACTGTGCTATTTTCAGCCAGTTTTGATACACTGTAGAGATTGGGAATTTGAGACTTGTTAGAAGCACATTTTGAGATCCTGATTCATTAGAGAGTTGTAGTGGACACCTAGATCTTTCCAACAAGACCAATTTGAGGCAATTCCAGTAAACAGTTGATTTACTATGATTTTTGTAAGACTGGGTAGAGAACTAGAGTAGAGCTGAGTGCTCTGAATTGGAGAGACCAATCGTATGAATTGGTGTATCGATGATAGATGAGTGTGCTAGGGTGACTTAATTTGTGTATCCTAGAGAGTTCTTTGAGGCAACAACTATGGATCAAGATGGCTATTTAATCTATCGTCGTCGTGATACTAAACATTTTTATACTGTGAAGGGGCAGCAGGTTGATAATAGAGATGTTGTACCCCATAATGCTTACCTTTCTAAAATGTTTAATTGTCATATTAATGTTGAAGTTCGTGCTGGGGTGAGATGTGTTAAATATATCCACAAATATATTTTCAAAGGAAACGACCGCGCAACAATTGTGTTGGGAGTAGATGAGATCAAGCAATATCTTGACGCACGGTATATTGGCCCTCCAGAAGCTGCATGGCGAATTTTTGGACACTCTTTACATGAAGAGGTGCCAGCGGTTGTACGCTTGGCACTGCATTTGCCTGGAATGCACCGTGTTGTTTATAATTCGGCTGATAGGATTGACGACGTCGTATCTAGAGCCGAACTAAAAATGACAACTCTTACCGGTTTTTTTGCATGTTGCTCATCAAATTTAGCTGCACGCGCATTCACCTACCAACAGTTCCCGCAATATTTTGTTTGGAATAAGTCTTCGAATATGTGGACGCCGAGAAAGAAGGGGTACGCAATCGGCAAAATGTACTTTGCAACTCCAAATTCAGGTGAGCGCTTTTATTTGTGTTTGCTACTAACAGTTGTGAAGGGACCACGATCATTTCAGTGCTTACGTACAGTCGACAATGTTGAGTATGCTACTTTCAAATTAGCATGTGTTGCCAGAGGACTGTTGGAAGATGATGGCGAGTGGGTACAATGTCTTCAAGAAGCTGCAATTATGAGCACCGGCTACCAACTTAGAAAGTTATTTAGTGTCATTCTTACGGAATGCTCTCCGTTGGAACCACTTACCTTATGGAACCAATTCTCAGTACATATATGTGATGATCTTGAACACAAACTGCGTACATTATTTTTCATTCCCAACCCTACCCAAGCCCAAGTCCTAGATTATGGTCTATATCTTTTAAACCAAATGCTTCAAGAATCAGGCAAGAGCTTAGATAACTTCCGACCCATGCCCCATCCTATGCAAAATTGGAGTACGGTTGTTGGCAACAAGTTTATTTGGGAACATAGAGTACTGCAAGTTGAAGCCCTACAAGCTCATATACAAGCAAGTATAAATTCACTTAATGATGCACAGTTATCTGCATATACTGCAATAATTACATCAGTTATGGGCGGCAAGGAAACTACATTCTTCTTGAACGGAGGGGTCGGTACTGGAAAAACCTTTTTATACAATACACTAGCAACGAAATGCCGTCGAGATGGTTTCATTGTTGTAATTGTTGCTTCTTCTGGCATTGCATCATTGTTACTGGTAGGAGGTAGAACTGCACACTCAACATTTTCCATCCCACTTGATGTGTTGGATAATTCCTTTTGTGGGTTCACTAAGCAATCACCTAGGCAGATTTTTTCAGGGAAGCAAAGCTAATCATTTGGGATGAGATCCCTATGCAGCATAGGTTTTGTGTAGAAGCTGTTGACCGTACACTTCAAGATATACGTGATAATAAAAATCCATTTGGTGGTATCGCTGTGGTGCTCGGTGGGGATTTTCGACAAACCCTACCAGTAGTACCGAAGGGGGTTCGAGAACAAATTGTTGGTGCATCGCTAAGAAAATCTTTACTTTGGAATGCCGTACAAGTATTAACTTTGAACGTGAACATGCGTCTAGATTCATCCGATATCAGAAATGTTTCATTTGCCAATTTTCTAAACGAGGTTGTCTTCTGACATGTTTTTTGTAATAACTAAGCAAATCTCTCCTTTTGACTCTTACTGACAAATAAGTCTTCTTTATTATATAGATTGGCTCCAAACCCGATGAGACCGTACAACTTCCTTCAACAATTCGGAGGTGTCACACATTGGATGAACTTTTATCTACCGTTTACCCGCAACTAAACGTTATCGGCACTGTCACTCCCAAATATCTCGCAGAGCGGACAATTCTATCAGCGAGAAATGATGATGTCAATTTCATTAATGCTGTTGCATTAAATCTTCATCCGGGGCCAAAATTTACATTTCTTGCTGCCGATAAAATGTCTGAGGAGGATGGAGTTGATCGAAACATCACCAATCGATACCCTAACGAGTTTTTGAACTCTTTAGATCCTCCCGGGCTACCACCATTTAAACTGGAGCTGAAAGTGGGGTGCCCAATCATATTGTTGAGGAATGTTGCACCAAAGGATGGTATGTGTAATGGCACTCGGTTAATTGTAGTTCGGTGTGCTCAGTCGACGCGTGTAATTGAGGCTATGATTTTAACTGGCGATAAAGCAGAAAATTTGGTCTTCATTCCAAGAATACCTCTAACCCCTAAACCTTCGTCTTTGGATCTACCTTTTGCAATGACAAGACGCCAATTTCCAGTTCGATTAGCGTATGCTGTAACAAAAAATAAAGCACAAGGCCAATCTGTTGATATTGTGGGAATAGATTTACGCTCACCAGTTTTCAGTCACGGACAACTCTATGTTGCACTCTCTAGGTGTACAAGTTTTGATCGTATTTTTCTACTTCTACCAGAAGATTGTTTGAGCTCAACAACAAACATTGTTTATCCTGAAGTTCTTTTATAGAGGTACCACTACCATACTCTCAACAGAAAATACAGGTACTTTATGACTTTGATTATCTTTCAATAAAAAAATTTCATACTCTTAACTAATGAACCTTACTTGAATAAAACTTTTTATAACTATTAAATAGTATTATGGATGATCCACAAACTATTAAATTTTCTCTAAATAGAATTAAAAAATGCATCTACCAAACTGTGCATGAGCTACCATACTCTCAGCACATCCTCTCAAGTATACAGTGTCTAAATTACATTTTAGATGATATTATATTCTTTGTTTTTCCACCACCTCGGCAGAACGATAGTATAGCAAGCACAAGAAGATTATAATGAAGTTGTTAGCATAGTAACAATAATTTCTTCATATGCTATGGGGCAGACCAATATATGCTGTTAAAATGAATGTCTGCTAACTTGCTGAATTCATTGTCTGGCACACAAAAGTAAGCAGTGTAATATGCTACTACTGAATATTACACATTTAAAATAATACTACAATCATTCCAATACTCATAGTCCAAAAGGTAAACATAATAGCAAAAGCACACTTATGTTGGCATCATAAGTCATCACACACTAAAAAAGCAGTTATTGGTATAAAAATCAGACAACTAATGTTACTGACGACGTGAATTATCTCAAGTATCAAATGCCAGTCAGATCGTAAAACTCCACATGTTCCAAGAATTGACATTCCCTATAATTAGAGACTTACATCTCACCAGGAAAATGTTTGCAAAATAATTTCATGTAAAATGCAATGAACAAAATTAATGATTGATGACAGTACCAAAAAACAGGCTGCAAGACCCCAGCGGCAAGAACTTGCTTTTTTATGTTTGGGGAAGAATGGACCAAATTACCAATCACACCTACCTAATAGGTAACCATCATAAAGAAATAATATGAAGCACATTAATTGAAAAACATAAATAAGACAACATACAGATAAGAGGTGAAGCAAGAACTTCATCACTTTTTTTGATACACATAAAAATTCTCCATTTCTAATTGCTGGCTACACTTGGTTAGTTCAAGCTTCCAAGAATGAGTATAAAAAAGATAACTAAAAGTAAAAGTAGTTTAATTCAAAACTCTACCCATTAATCAAAACACAATCAAGCCTTTAGTGTGATCATCTTTTTTTCAATTCACACTTCACAGTTACACTACTCAAATGTTTAAATCTGTAACTATGGTTATCTTAAACACTTCACAATTCACACTTCACAATTAACAATTCACACTTCACAGTTACACTTCACAGTTTTTCAATTCTTTACTTATTTCATAGAAATGGATATTAAATATAACTATGGTTATCTTAAACACAAGCATATATATATATTGAATCTCTCTTTATTTTTCTACAAGACGATGCTAAATTTTTAACTATATAGCAATTGGAGTTGCAATAACAAACAATTATTTTAGCAAAAACAAGTATCACCCTTTCTATTATTTAATGGCAAACATTAAATCAATAATGAACCAGCAAACTCTTCAAATCAATTAACTTAGAATGAGGGTTGTCTATTAACTTATTATTTTTTCTTTAATGAAACAAGACGACAAAATAAAAAAATCCATTTATATATGATAGATTTACCTTACTAAAACTTATTTTCATTGTTGTTTTACTTTTGAACTTTAATAGAACTGGGAAGCAGCTGACATGGACCTCAAATTTATAAATGCAACTACATTGCTGAATTGGGGTTGCAATAAGGTAAATTTATATTTACTACAACTACACCCTATGTTAACCGTTAATTGCTGCTAATTTAATGCTTCTTTTTTCCCAGATTGTCGTCCACACTCAAAACCGTCATGTACATATTGACAGTTTAACTTTTTGTAGGGTGATAAGGAACATGTTTGGTTGAAGTCATTGTTCTGTTTGAAAGGTAATGGTTTCAAAACTATTACTATTGTTTTAATTGTTTATTGTAAACTCTTACTATTTGATTCAAAACTCTAACTATTTTTTTAGACTCACTGTTTGGTCCTATTTTTGAAGACTTCAACCATTGGAGGACCTACAACCATGTATTTTTTTTTTTCATTCAGTTGGTTGGTGTTTAGTATGGTGGAGGATGTAATAGTTGTAATAATTGTAATATTTAGCTTTTTTGGAGATGATGTAAGTAACTGTATATAATGATGATATAATATAGTTATGTTAATACCCGTACCCGCAATTTTGTGGAGTATTGGGTTCTGTGTTTGGTTTTTTAAAGGTTTTTCGAAGGTTTTTCAAAAAATTTATTACATTTTCAAACGAATTTTTTATTTTTATTTTGTATCTTGCATTATATTCTGAATTTTTCCCCCAGAGCCTTATATATATGATGTCTGTGTGATGTTGCTCGATTGAGCCTGGGAAGGATTGATATTTATTGCCTGTGATGTCATATATTTAATTGTTAGCAGAATTCCGTAAGGAATTTCTGTAAAAGGGCTAATATTTTAAGGGAGGTTCTATCAAAATTTTTACTAAATTTTCTAAAATTTAATATGTTTTCAAACGCTTGGTTTTTATTTTGTATCTTAGTCATATGATAATATCTTGGTTTTTCAAACGAAATTTGCTGGTTGGTTAGCCTTGAGGGCTAATAAAAGGCTAAGGCCATTTCATCATCACCATAAAAGACAACAGGAATTTTGTTTGTTCATTTAATTCCTATCTAATCAGGTCAAACAAACCTGGGACATGAAGGACAACCATCTGTCAATACCATGCCAAATTCCCACAGTAAAATGAGCCACAGATTCGCAACTCTCTTCCCTTCCCTTCCCTTTCATGAGTAATGTTAGCTGACCACCACCACCACCCTTCTGCATCTCAGTTTGGGCCATGGCATGCTTATCATCCATGAAGTTAGCTAGCTCCCAGCAAAGGCTGGAGGCAGCATCCCTCAATTGGTCATCTCTTCTCTTCTTTTTTAACAACAGATCATGTCCCGTTTAACAAAAGTCGATGAATTCGATCGTTTCCTCAATCTCTGAATCTGCAGACAGAAAGAAGCCAACAAGATGTCGAGAAAAATTATGATATTGGTCTGCAAACAGAAACCCATAAGCTCCAACATGCAGCAGAACATTATGATCGGTTCCATTATTTATTTACAGCAGTAGACACAGCTCGGCTAACAAAAGATCATATATATTTTGATCCAAACATCAAATGAACTGGATATAACAACTATCCACTCCATGACGAGGCATCAATTAATTAACTTATCAAATAGGTAATCCTAAAAATACATCTTATGTCATCCAGAGAGAAAATATACAGCAGTAAAGGGTGACTTAACGCCTCACTTAATGGAGCCAGCCTGATGCCAATCTTACATTAAGAAATTCCTTTCCATAAAAAATGGCCTATATATTTTGTATCTTGGTTTCAACAAACACATTTTTTTCTTCCCAAAGCCCTATATATATAATGTCTGTGATGTTGCTTAGATTGGCCTGGGGAGGATTTATATTTCTTGACTGTGATGATAAATTTTTAATTGTGAGCAGAATTTCGTAAGGAATTGCTGTCAAATGGCTAATATTTTAAGGGAGGTTCTGTCAAAATTTTTAGAAAATTTCCTAAAATCTATTATGATTCCAAACTATATCTTTAGTCATATGAAGTTTTTTTTTTCCCAGAGCCTAATAAATATTATGTCTGTGTAATGTGGCTTGGATTGGGCTAGGGAGGATTCAATTTGACTGTCTATGATGTTAAGGAATTGCTCTCAAAGGAATAATATTTCATGAGAGATTCTATCGAAATTTTTACTACAATCCTACCTGTAAAATTTTAAATAATACTGTCGAAATGTTTACTAAACATTTTAAAGAAAGTTAAGACGTCGCGATAACGTGCCGTATGAAACATTTTAAAGACGTCGTATTAGAAAACTATTAATAACAATATAATTTCAGAGGAGGCCTGTATAGAGTAGTTGATTGTATTAGAAAGGTGGGTGTATTTGTTTACACCCACCTTTTTTGTTTACACCCACTTATTCGTTAAAATGTTTTAATTTTTTTACATGCAGTCCCGAATAAATCTAACTAAATTTAACTAAATCTAACTAAATTTACACCCACTTATGCAGTTCACCCAATCAAATAAATCTAACTAAATTTACATGCAGTCCCGAATACGTGCCGTAGGCACGTCCCACGGGCATACCTAGTTCTCATATATGTATTGGAAATTATATGTAATATTGATCGAGAAAGTAGCCTACCCGCTTTTCCAACCATAGAATGTAGGAGCGCATTTGTTGTATTATTTTTGATCCATGTGGAGTACCAGACTCCAGCAGAACCTACCCCAAAGTTTTCACCTTCTTCAGAAAAATAATAACAACGTGCTTAAACCATGATACTCAAACAACATTATGATGTTTCAACGCCTATAACAAAATGAACAACTGCTGAATGAAAATGCAAGTTAGTCAGACAATGACAGATTGTATAAATGGTCTCTTGGCCTCCAACGCACAGCACAGTCACTTCTGCGATGGTGAATAATGGAAAGATAACTAAACGCTTCAGTAAATCATGGTGATAGTTGGACAGATATCTTTTTATTGAAATTTATATTATAATTAGTTTACGAAATAAATATTTCATTCTTAGTTGATAATCACTCTTCAAGAAAAATATTTATTATCAATACTTCAATAGTAAGAAATTATTACTTATCTACCACTTTATTTATGGAGATAGCTGGAGAGACACTATTGACGAACTAAGTTCATGTTAGCAGTCATTTTCTTCAGTAATACAGCCATTAATGATAGTCCTAATAATCAATCTTAACAAAGAACAGAATATATGTTCAGCAGTTATGCTATTTTCTTACAAGTTAGCCAATCGGAAATGTGAGCTATATGGTTAACTAGTACAAGCATGCGTACTAGGTAGGCAAACGATTTACATACAAAACTACTTAAACGGCAACTAAACTTTAGTACAGATTAAAATCTTTAATGTGGCAAACAACAAACTAAGGCATTGTTTGGCATTGCTTTTGGAGTGTGTGAAAGCTCCTTTGGGCTCAAAATAGGTGTTTGGCAAACATTATTAAAAGTAAGGCTAAATTTAAAAAAAAACCCACCGAGTTTTGGGCCAGTTTAAAAAAACCGCACTGAGTTTTTTTTTTTAAAACGACACAAAATTTCAAAATACTCCCACTGGGTTAGTTAGGGTTAGAGTTAGGGTTAGGGTTGGGTTAGGGTAGGGTTTAAAAAAACCACTTTAATCTTTCATTTGTATTTAAAAAAATCACATTCATCTTTCATTTGTGTTTAAAAAAATATTATTTAACTAATCAGATGTTTAAATAAACCCCCCCAAACTAACCCTAACCCTAACCCTACTAGCCCAGTGGAGTTTTTTGAAATTTTGTGTCGATTTTTTTTTTTTAAAAACTTAAGTGCGGTTTTTTAAACTGGCCCAAAACTCAGTGGGATTTTTTTTAATTTAGCATAAAAGTAATTAATAGTGTGTTTAGCCAAAAGTACTTTTTTCGCTGAAACTACTATTTTTTACCTTTTTCTCAAAGAACCTAAAGTGGTGTATTTAGCTTTTCTCAAAGTGCTTTACCTACTAGAAAATTTTGAAGTTGAATATTATTCTTTCTAACAGCACTTTTGGTACCTTTGGAACCTGCACTTTTTAGCGAAAGCACTTGCTCTAAACAGTAATACTAAAACAGAGCCCAAGACCATCTAATACTTGTGCATTTTCCAATTAAGGGTCTCATCACACAAAACAGTAACCGCACCATCAGTAAAGTTCCAAAGAAACAAAAATGTAGGGCTTTGTAGGCGTACCAGAACATCACCTGTAAGGTCCCAAAGCTGATGTAGTATAGTTATCCGGTCGCTCAATGAAGGTAGTTCTCCTAGCGCATATGACTTCATTTGGATGTTAGCGCATATGACTTCATTTGGATGTCAATCAAAATAAACCATCAAAATCAGCTATAAAAGTTAAATATGGCATCTCAAAATGGTGACAGTTGGAGAAATGTACCAAAGAAGTCTTGAGGTTAAATAAATACTGAATTAATAGCCAATTAATGGTAACAATATCTCAGTATAAAAAGATAAAACATAAGAAAGATGATTCCTACACACTAGAATAATGATAAGCTATCAGAAACAATCAAGCACTAAAGTGCTGCTGCTTATCAAAACACACAAAATTGATCACCTTTAAGTCAGGCAAGGTTGTAAACGGCGTTAGGCGGTGGCGGTTCGGTCAAGGGGTGCCTAGCGCCTAGGGTGCCTAGGCGGCGCCTAGGCAGTGCCAAGGCGGTTGAATTTACTTTGCCGATTTAGTTAATTTCAGCCCTTATAATCATGCAATCCAATTGCAAATATTCGTCATGTTCTTGAGTAATATGTGTAATTAAAGGGTGTTTATACATAAAAAAAATTTCCTCGTGCAATTAAAAAAACAGTTGTCCAATTGTAATATGTGCAATATGCCAATATGTATAATATGTGTAACATGTACTATTGTAATATGTGTAATAGGTGTAATATGTGCAATCCATCACCAATAATACAAAAAAAAGTAAAAACAATTCCATTACTATTAAAGATCCATACATATTATATAACAGATTAATAGATTAATAGTAGTTCAAATTTTTTGTGTTATTTTATAGTACTTAAAATTTTAAAATATAGAAAACGCTTGGGCGTTTGACATCAGGCGGACGCCTGATTAGCGCCACGGATGCCTACTCAACATTAGCGCCACGGATGCCTACTCAACAAGACGGTCCCCTGATTGCCTCTAACCGCCTAGGCCACCGCCTAATGCAAAGGTGGTTCATTCTTCTCCATCTGAGCGCCTAGGCGGCCGAGGCGGACGCCATTTAGAACACTGTCAGGTGTTCAAATACTAAAAGCCACCACAGGTTCGCAACCTGTGACAGCTATACTTTTGTACTTCCTACTATTATATATAATTGGAGGAAGGGTGTGTATCATTGTCCTCATCCCATTTTCATCTCTCTTTAATTTTATTTGATTAATAATCTAACTCTACAAGCATATGCTTTCATTCTTTCCGAACAACAACTAGTTAATTATGGACATCATTATAACAATAGCTTCTTCCTATGTGGTATTGGAATCAGGAAAAACCCACAAGCAAAGCATGTGCACGTATATCAGTGTAGTCGAAGGCGTAAGCGCAAGTAATTTAATAAATTCCTCGTAAAAAACCTGAGACGCAAGGCGCAATTTGAAGCAAAGCCTCAGAGTTAACTGAGGCGCACTATTACCTTTAGGGATTTTTTAATATTTTTAATTAGATTATATAAACAAGATAACATCATATCAACAAAATATATTGCATACAATGACCATATACTTAAAAAGGTATAAAAGACGTACCTGTTCGGTCGTAAATATAATATATTGCAGTAGTGGTAGTGTCGTGGTTCGTTATCTTTTGAGTGTTATGTGATACAAACAGGGTACAAATTGGACCACATGATGCATCAGTGAACGACCTCCAAACCACTTGATTTTTGTTACACATACATATTTTGTCATGATAAACATAATGGACGAAGTGGATCTTCTATGAGGGCTCTACCAAGTGAGTATAATTACTTTGTCTGAGAAGAATTTTCTCATACAAATGAGGCACACTTTTTTCATATGAGCCTCATATTTGTATGAAGAAAATTTTCTCATACAAAGCAATTATACTCACTTAGTGGGGCCCTTATGGAAGATCCACTTCATCTATCATGTTTATCATGCGGACAACATAACCACATGATGCACAGGTAAACGTGATGAGGACATCGGTTCAAGACGATTCGTGTGTTTCTATCAGTGCAGGCGTCGTCTAGGTCATCTGCTTATTTAGTTTAGGATTTTATTTCAGTACCATATTTGTTTCTGATAATTATAGTCATATGTAATCTTTTTTGTATTTTTTAGATTTTGAAAATATTTTGATATTTGTATCAAGATGTATTTTGAGCCTATTTATAGGCCTTGAGATTAATGAGAAAGATGTCATTCTTAATTTAAAAAATTGTGTTGAGTTTTTGCTCTTCCTCTCTCTCTTTGTGTGATACAAGTGAGATCCAAATTATTAGGGTTTGTGATAAATCCTAATACAATTTTAGGATTTGTGATAAACTCTAGAATCTACCCCAAATTAAAAATCCCCAAATACAAATCCCTAATCCTAATCTCCCAAATCCCCAAATATAATTACCCAGATCATAAAATCAACCCTACTCACTCAACCGTCATCTTCCTCTACCCAAATCCCGACCAAAAAGAAAACCCTAACCCTCCTTAAGAACCATCCCGATCCCCTCCTCACTTCGCACTCTCTCTCCATCTCCCCACTACCGCAGCCCTCCGATCTAACCCCTCTCACCTCCACCCCAAATCGTGCCACCCCTGACGCGCGCCGCCTCACCGAAACCCCCCCTCCTCTGACTTCGAAGACAACAGCAGCCAAACCCCAACCAATGCTGCTGTCGCTGCTGCCCTTCTCGTCGACACCGACCACTCCGACACTGCCCTGCGTCGCCGCCATCGACGCCGTCCCTGTTCACTGACGCCAGCCCAGATCCGCCAGCCTTGCTTTGCTACCATTGCTCTTGAAGTTGTTGCTACCATTGCTCGGCTCTTCCAAGATCTACGCTGGTTTCTTCGCACTCTGTATACTCTTTCCACTATTAAATATTTGTGTTCTACTGCTCTATAATCTATTATATTATCTGATTTGCCTGTCGTCCACATAAATAATTGAGATTGAGTGTTCCACATGCTTGATTAGAATACGAATAAATATTGAATATATTACTTGATAAGAACACTTAGGGATTTAATTATTGATTGTAGAGTGAATTATTAATTGGAATTGTTAACATGATTCAGTTCTTGAAAATCTATCCAACCAATTAATTGTTTAAAATTTTCAACTTTGATCCGCACCTACATGTTGGTAAAATTAATCCATTAAGAATCTTGAAAATTCTCTATCTTAGGGTTAGTTTTACATCAAAACGATAAGGATGCTCTCAGATAAGGATATACCCAATCCGTTCCGTATCTGAATCCAAAATTTTGCGGATACGGATATGAAAAATCCGTATCCGGGCGGAAACGAATACGGATTTGGATATCCAAATCCAAAAAAAATCTGATGCAAATGCAGATATCTCTTTAAAAAGCAGATTCAAATACAGATATCTACAAATTATATATATATATATATATATATATATATATATATATATATATATATATATATATATATATATATATATTATAGAGCAAGGGTGGAGGAGCTAGATTTGGGGATATCCGTATCCTTTTTGTAATTTTCTATCATTTCTCATTCCTCTCTCTCACGCCTGCCACAAATCTGATCAAAACCAAATCCCCCAAATCTAGCTCCTCCACCCTAGCTCCACCGTCCTCCACCCTCCTCACCTTTATCGGGCTCTTCTTCACCTCCAAATCACTCAAATCTGAAACCCTAGATCCACCTTCCTCCACCAGCTCAGCCAACATCAGGCTCTTCCTCCTCCACCAGCTCGGTCAAACTCGAAACCCTAGCGCCACCAGCTCTGCCAACATCGAGCTCTTCCTCCACCCCCAAATCCCTAAAATCCGACACTTTCCTCCACCGTCGAAACACTACCCTCCAATATCTGATACGTATCCAATCCGAAAGCATCCCCATTGGCAACAACCTCTTCTGCTCTAAAGACCAGCTTTACTTTCTCTTTGCTGATGATTTTGGTGCTGGGAGTGAGGTAATTTTGTTTGTTTTTTTATTTAGTATTCATTACAGTTGTCCTTAATTTTTTTACATTTTACTCTTTAGTTGAGAAAAGGGGAAAAAGAAAGTTAGCCATTTTCACTTGTTATTGTCATATTAGGAAAGTGGTGGTAATAGGGTGGAGGAGCCTATGGTGCAAATAATTCTGCAGCGAAGCGGCTCCAAAAGGGTTTTATCTAAAAAGGTGCTTGGTTATGCAATTCTATTTTTTGTAATCTTTAAAGAAAAAGGAAAAAAAATCTTCTGATGATGTTATTTGGTGTTTATGTAGATGAGGAGCAGAATCAGTGAGAAGATGAAGGCACTGCAGAATTTGATTCCCAATTCCACCAAGATAGTTTTGTTCAAACACTAGAATCTCAACGTGACTTGCGGTGATGATTTTATTTTCTCATTAGTTTTGACATTTCTTGTTGTTGTCCTAGAAGACCGACAAGGCATCAATGCTCAATGAGGCTTTGAGTATCTTAAGCAGTTGCAGCTTCAAGTATAGGGCAGTGATTGCTCTTGTTGATAACATCATAGTTATATGTAGTGCAACCTTTTGTGTTTTGAGCTTGGATGGCTTGTGTACAAAGAGTAAAAACGTCCTGGTAATGCGTGTAATGCACCAAGGAATTGGTTGCGATTAAGAGTAAGAATCTATTGAAGTTCCAGTAATTAATGATGTGTTAAAGAAAATCTAATGAAAGTATTTGAACCCTTGTACTATAATTAGTAGGGACATAAGAAAAGTCTGAATTGTGGATTCAGATACATGGGCACATGATGGTGCTCCAACAAATCTCATTGAGTTACAACAATGTACGGACATTACAAATGTTCAATGACTACAAAATCTAAAAGTTTTTCTTTCTTTTGCTTGTTTGGGGGGCAAGGTCTAAGGATGGCCTAATCAATATGTGGGACTAGGGGAGTGAAACAGGATATAATAGATGTTAATTGTGGGAGAAATTAAACAATATTGGTTGCTTTCTTTTTGAAATTTGAATAATCCAAGCTTAATAAAACTACTATCATTTTCGAAAAGAATATATCTATCTTTCTTTAGTCATTCATCAGTCCTTTTTTCCCCTTTAGTGAACTGTATTTTTTTTGCCTAACGTTCAACAACCTTCTTCTTATGCTAACACGTTGTTTAATCAGCTTACATATAGCATTCTTAGCGTAAACTGACATTAATTCCAATATGAAGTTAGTTACTTAGGCTTTGCACTATTACTCTTGCTCCTGCTGTACTATGAGATCAAGAAAGTTTACAAATCAAGGGATCATGCTAAGTTGGATGAGCTGGCAAGATTCAGTTACTTGTACGCTTGGTTGAAGAGAAATATTTGCTTTTTATTGTATTTTTAAATTGCCTTTGCCTTAGTCTGAAGGTTAAGCTTCTCATTTATTCTACTCATGTGACACTTGATTCTTTGAGTATCGAATTTCCAGGTTTATGTAGCATTGGTATGTTATTGCCTTTATTGCCTTTAACCTGTTTGTTTTTAAGTTTCTTATTAAAACAGTACTTAAGGATTTCAGAAGTTATAGCATGGGAGATCATAAAAAGTAGGTTGTGTCCAAAAGGTTGGAGGATTTCAATCTCTTCCAGCCCACTTTTCCTAGTTGATGAAACATTACTGAACCTAAACAGTATTTCGTCATTCTGTAATTCCCACCGGAGAATGCTTTAAGAATTATAGCATATGCTCGCCAAGTCAATAACTGTTACTAAGAGCATCTGTAGTAGTTGGCCAAATTTCCAAAATTTTGAAAATTTTGGCCAAAAACAAGCTGTAGTCGCTGGCCAAATACTCAAATTTTGGGTTCGAGGTGAACAGTCGCCATCCAAATTTGAGAGAAGAAATGGCAAAAGCCAAAATTTGGAAATCGAAATATCATATCCCGTCTGTCGACAATTTTATTATTATTTTTTAATTAAACAGATAAGAGATTTGTAAAAAAAACCCAAAAGAAACGAAATCATACACCGTTCAAGAGATTCAATTCTCATTTTCAATTTTTAAATATACATTAGGCCTATAATCCATATTATGGGTCCATTAACTCTTTAATTCAGAAAAAAAAAAATCTCAGACAAGATATGATATCCCGTCTAATACTTTTTGAAATTAAAAAAAAAATTTGCTCCCATAGGAAAGGATCTTCTGTCCGTCTTTGAAAAGCCAAATTTTGGGTTTAGACGACTACAACTCATTTCTAAGCTGGAGTCTAATGACTCTATCCACGTTATCAAAAAAAAATTCTATTCATATATGCCAAATACCTAAATTTTAACTATTAACGACTACAGATGCTCTAACTAGCTATTTGGTCACTTAAAATACACGCGTCCAAACAAGAGCTTACTTAGCGAATTTGAATTCAAGATGTTATCAATGAGGAATGGTGTAACGGCTCATCCTACTCTAGATGTTATCAATGAGGAATGACGAGAAACATAAGTTGACTGCAAGCGCATCTGCTAAAATTATATCCTTTGACTGTAGCAGAACGCTAAGTTGATTGAGTCATTGACGCAGGCACAACCGTTAAAACAATTAGGTATTTGAGTATCTATCAGTAAAATTTCTTCATCATTAATAGGATATTTGGATTATCACTTTAAACCTAGGTATATGAACTAGCACAGATAAGGGTCATGACAATATTTTGGAGTAGGACATAGGCACGCAACCATGATTTTTACATGTTATAATATAACTAGATTTGCTCGTGGCCACGTGCCTACGGCACGTCTTCAGCGCGATACAACATATGAAAGTCTTGTAAACAGTAAATCAACAATTATGTAGCTGAACTTTGAATAGTATGACAATAATGAGTTGTTAATAAAAGTTCATGTTTCCATTAGTATATGGTAAAATGTAATTATAAATTCGAATATAAAAGCCAATGTTTATATAGAGAGAGAGAGAGAGAGAGAGAAATAATTAAATAAATAAATGAGTTGTTTTGGAGGGAGAATTTGAATTTGAGTTTTGGGGGAAAAATATGTTTTGTGAGGTTAGATCTGGCCCTTTGATTTTAGGGGGGATTGAAGAAGAGCCACTTGATAGCTTTCTTTGTATTTTATTATATAGATATCAAGTTTATGCATAAAAATTTTAATTTAAAAAAAAGGGTTTACGCATAAAATTTAAGGTAATGAAATGGTGCAACTGGTTGTTTGTGCTGCATCCTGTGTGTGCCACTTTGCACGCTGTCGCCCATGAATGAGTTAGGTTGATCTTTTTCCCTAATGTGTTTCCACAGCGCAGCAGTTCTTCCATACCAACTTAGCTGCCCGACGCTACTATTCTAACAAAAATCGACTCCTTTGGCACAATAGTTTTTTTATTCTTATTTTTTTCTCGAATAATAGTAGAAAGTTTTGGAATTTTTGTAGGAATTCCATTCTCGATGTGATTCACTCAATATTTCTCGGGTACCCTATAAAAAAAATAGAGGCGAAAGACACTGAATTACAACTCTATTGTACCGCAATAGGTGCATTGGTCTTTGCTTTGTTAATGCTTTTTGCCGGTTGGTTCCATGTCCCGACTATTCACGAAACGTGATCAGCAGATGAATAATCATCTGCTTCTTCGGATTCCTTTCACTAGTAATACGTAATTCACATCTTCGGGAGGATGTTCTAATACAAAATCTATACATTTGTTCCTCCGGTTTTGGTTTAATTCAATAGTTTGCAAGCAGTGCCATGTGTGCTTGCCTTAATTAGATAGTGGTTAATACTTTTCTCCCTTGTTGCAATTCTATTTTTCCTAAGTGATGTCTTGTTCGGTGGCTCATTCTCGTCCTGGCAAAAAAGTTAAGGAAGTCAGGTTCAAACCATATGCAAAATAGACAGGTAAGTGCGTACTATATTCACTTTTATACAAGTTGTACATATATGAAATAAATTTTCTAAACTTCTTTTGTTGTGTGGATTTCTATTTTGTGATTAAATATGAAAATTGATACCAGAAATTCAGTGATATACATATCTAATTACTAGTTAAGGAAAACAAATATAGCAAAAACTATATGTTTGATATCCGAATTTGTATTCATTATTCAGGAGACCGTATCCGATTCGCATTCATATCTCATATTTGCGGATACAGATATGATTTTTTTCCAAGTCATATTTGTATCTGTATCTGAATCCGTCTTGCAAATACGAATACAGATGTTGGTATAAGCAATATCTTATCTGTATTCGATCTCAAAGCATCTCTAGTAAACGATCTCCAAACCACTCGACTTTTTGTGGATAATGATTTAGATATCCGACCCGTATCCAAATCCAAAATTTTTTGCAGATACGGATATGAAAAATCAATATCCGGGAAGATACAATTATGGATTCGGATATCTAAACCAAAAAATTTAGGATCCGAATATGCATCTAGATATGCTTTGAAAAAGGGATCGGATACAAATATCTGCAATATTTTATAATATATTTATTTATTTATATATTTATATACATAATATAACATTATAGCTTATATTAGTATAGGTTTAAGTATACATTACAAATTAATTAAACTACGTTCTGACTTAAATAATTAGCAGTTTAGCACTTCACTACTATGAATAATTAATAAGTATACAGCCTCTAATTCAAACCCAGAACCCTAACTCCAATCCATACCAATTCTGGCCAAAAAAGTTAAAAAACAAAGCGGGGTTTTAAAGGAGGCAGTAGAACCCGCCAGTCCCACCTGCCTTGATCCATGTTTCAGTCGCACCCGACACTGTCCTGTAGCTGCCGCTCGCTATCATAACCACTTCACTTGATGTCGTTAGCCATCCGAAACCGAATCAAACCCTGTTGGTATTAGTCCTTCATCTCCTATCTTTACTTGTACCTAAGATCATGAAATTACTTTTATTACCTGGATATTTGAGAAAGTTGAAACTTTAAATTTTTATGCCATTGATTTTGAATTTATTCAAATTGATAATAGTTGTTTAAATCACGTGATACGTGACAGAAATTTTAGTTTGGATTGAAAGCTTTTGAGTTCTTAAACTATGACAGTCATGGGTTCTGTTGACTGCTCATAATGGAGAAGAAGACCTCTGTCCCTTCTTTGTTCATCCACTCTTTAGTGATTTTTCCAGTAATATATGCATGCTAATAATAACACCCAAAAAAAAAAAAATCATTCCTGATTTGATAATTGGTAGACTTTTGTGTAAATCCATGTTTATGCATATTAGAATTGATTGAAATCATTAAAACGAGGAAAGATTGATTGTTTTTTCCTCTTTCATGGAATAAAACCCAGATTCTTCCTCACAAATAAAACATGCTTAAGGTATAGTCCATACCATAGATGGTTGATTGATCATTACCAATTTAAACTCGTCTCATGTTTTTTTAAATTAAAAGAACAAATTTTTCCTACAAAGACAATACCCTTTACTTAAGAAAATCTTGATTTTACTAAAATACCATCTTCATCAATAGAAACAATTCTTTTTAATGCCTAAAACCCTAACTCCTTTTGGACAAAACAAAACTTGGTCTTTTCCCAAAAGATCAATCTTTTTTCTCAAAATACCCAATCAACCGATTTCCAAAGTAATCAACTTTCTTTATTTAAAAACTCTATCTCTATTTTACAATACAAAAGATCCTATCTTGCTTAAAACAAATATATATATATATACCAAAATCTTCCTTTTACAAAAAACAATCAAAAGAAGCTTTTCTTGTATAAAAACAAAACAAAACAATCTTCTTTCAAAAACAAACAAAGAGATGAGTGTTAATGCAAACAATCCCTAAATCGTACAACGATGGTATGGATTCAACCCAATAAACATAACATACAAAATACAACATGTAGTGGAGTACACAAAACTCTAATACACTACAACACAACCCTAAGCCTATTTGGTTGTTTGACATCCGAATTTGTATCCGTTATCCGGTAAACCATATCCGATTCACATCCGTTTCTGAATTTTGCGGATACGGGGATGATTTTTATTCCCGAATCAATCTAAATCCGTATTTGGAATGCGGATATGGATGTTGGCATAGGCGGTATCCAATCCGTATCCGATCTGAAAGCACCCCAATTGGGACCATCATTTGAGTAATATATATATATATATATATATATATATACATGTGTGTGCGCACACGCGTGTAGAGAAGGAGACCAAGAGAAAATTAATATGTAAAAAACATTACTTACATGTATTGTTAGTTATAAGAGTAATAATCTAATTAAAGCTCATGACTAAATTTATCTAATTAATCTAAGTTCCAAACAGGTTCAATTCAAGATTTGTTAAGCATGACAAATTGGTTGGGAACCCTACTAATTATTGTTGAAGTGCAATGTCTGTTGTCACTAGGAGATTGTGGTATTCAACCCATTAATACTTTTGAAGGATGACGTAGATTTCAAAAGGTTCCAACATCTGGAATCGCTCCTACGCATTATCACCTATCACCAGTGATTACATTATTAGGATTTCTCCTAGTGATTACGGAATGTTTTATCAAATTCTTAGTAATGAAACACCGTATACTTCTCATCCACGGTTTCTAAAACATAAGTACCACTAGCGTCTTTTTAACATGCAATTTTTAATTATATAAGTTCCATTATTTTGGTTATAAAACTTCATTGATATCGCTCTCTAACACTCACCTTTGTATCAACTAAATATCATACAAGGTAACAAGGACAAACAAAAGTAAAATAGAAGATTCATGAATATCAGTTCTGCAGAAAGAATTTACCTCGACTTTGAGCAGCTCTGCATCTCCTTCGACGGCTCCACCAAATTCACCTCCTCCAAGGACCACGGCCAAACATCCCTCGTCGCCCTACAAAGCATTCAACACATCAAAAACCACCCATCAAAAGAATTAAACCCAAATCAAAGACTGTGTTACTCACCAAAGCGCCGACCTCGGTCCGGCCCCAAAATCCAAAACCCTAGACAGCGCAAACACTGGCAACCTCCTCGTCATCTAAAATCAAAACCCATTAACCAAATAACACAAGAAAATGACTAATTTAAGTAAACAATTTCAAGAACCGAACCATACCTCTTTGAGGACGCGATAGCAAGAGGAGTAGACAGCTGGCATACGGGACGCCACATACGCCACCGTCTCGTCCTCCCGGTATTTCGAACCGATGTCGCCGTACGCCGACCGTATCTTCCACCGCCCCAACCGGTTGTCGACCGCTCTCAGCGGGTCCTCGATGAACTCACGTGACGCAATCGCCGACATCTGGAGGTTCGAGTCTTTCATATTGCTGAAAGATTCCGATAATAGCAGCACCTTCCGATACATATGCGATTTCTCTCTTTCTTAAAAAATCACCCAAGAATAATAATAATAAATTAACTAAATAAATTACTAGAAAAAAGGAAAGAAAGAAAGAAAGACATTAAGAGAGAGATTATTACCACGAAGGTATTTTTGATGGCGCGGCGGAGGGAGAGGGGCACGAATCTTGAGGCGGTTGCGGGGAGGAGAGAGGAGGCCGCCATTGGTAGGAGCGGAGTGAGGATCGTCGTCTTCGATTTGTGCCGAATTTTGTGTCGAATTTTTTGATGGCACGAAATTTGGAGTGGGCTATTGTTAGATGGGTTGGGTTTAAAGCCCTAGCAAAGAGGGGAATTTGAGGGGTGAAAGTGGGCCTTTACATATGTTGAACTATTTTGTTGGTTTTCTTTTTTTTTCTTTTGTTTTTTTTTTTTTGGGAATAAACTATTCTCTCGATTTGGTATTTATTTGATTGACCTTTGCTTGGGCTTCACGCACGTCGGACTGAACGCGGGCCGGCTCAATTCCTAATTTTTCTCAATTAATGATTTACGAAATTGCCCTTGCGTGGTTTTCAGGCTAAAATAAAGGAGGCGCAGATGAAGATGATCATTAGGTTTTTACGATATCCAAGGGACAAACATCGTTATCCGTACTAGTGTAATAATTTTTTAAAATAAAATTAAAAACTTTGAAGTCGGGAGGACGCCAACTTCAAACTTCTTTTCTATTAATTATGTACGCGTGTTGTACATATTGGTAGATTTACAAATAACACTAAAAAGTATTTTTCAATGATAATATTAGATATTGGAGATTTATAATTTATATTTATATTTATATTTATAATTATTATATCTAATCTCTAATATCTCTAATATTTGATAATAATAATAATAATCTCTAATCTGTAATCTCTAATATTATAATGGGAGAATGTCTTAGTGTTATTTTTCAATCTATCAACGCGCGTGACGTACGTACATAACTAATATGAAGGAGGCGCGCGTGACGCACATACATAACTAATATGAAGAAGGTTTCAGTTTTGAGTCCTCACTACATATCAGAGTTTTTATTTTTATTTTCTTAAAATTATTAAGACGTGCATTGTCCGTGCATAACTAATATAAAAGAGGTCTCAAGTTCGAGGTCAGACTACGTCAAAATTTTTACTTTAAAAAATATATATTTATTAAAATGTGCATCGCACGTGTAAATTACTAGTATAATCTCTAATATTATAATGGGAGACGGCCTTAGTGTCATTTGTCATTTTGTCATTCTACCAACATGTGCATGTGCAACGCACGTACATAACTAATATAAAAGAGGTTTCCGATTCAAATCCTCCCAACGTCAGAGTTTTTTTTGTTGTTGTTGAAATTATTATTACGTGCATCGCACGTGTAAATTACTAGTCTAATATTATAATGGAAGAATGTCTTAGTGTCATTTGTAAATCTACCAACATGTGCAACGCACGTACATAATTAATATAAAAGAAGTTTCATGTTCGAGTCCTCCCTACGTCCAAGTTTTTATTTTTATTTTTAAAAATTAAGACGTGCATCGCACGTGGAAGAAGATGAGTTGTCATTTGTAAATCTATTAATGCGTGTAACGCACGTGTATAACTATTATAGAGGAGGTCTTAGGTTCAAGCCCAGACTACGTATCAATTTTTACTTTAAAAAAACTACAATTATTAAAATGTGCATCGCGCGTGTAAATTACTAGTAATTATAATTATAATTATAACTATATATTATACTAACTCTATTTTGAAATAGAGAAAAGAGAACAAAAGTAGGCATACCCATTTAACTTGATACGTGTAAACCCCATATTTTTATTTTTATTTTTGATAATAGGGATAGAGTCAACAAACTCCAACTAATATATTAAAAACCAAAGAGTAATGCTACATCCACTACCAGTTTCACTACATTTCTCTTCACTATCTTAGATGGCACACTCCAATAGATAAGGGAAAATAGAGTAGGTGGAAAAACTCTTCACTAGAAGTATGCCACCTAAGGTAGTGAACAAAATGATAGTGAAATTCATAGTGGATGAAGCATTACTCAAAATGAAAACATAACAGAGTTAAGAGTTACATACCACTAGGCCAAGTCTGAACAAAAAAGATAACAGACATTAATTAGGATCTCCATATCATAGAATCATAACAAGAGTAGACGGACGAATCAAGTAGTTTTCAGGAAAAAAAAGAAAGGAATAAAGTCTTCAAGTTTGAGGATTGATGATCACAATCGTTTCCCCAACACTCTTGATCTGGTTAGCCTCATATGCAGCTTGCATAGATTGAACTAGTAGAAAACCCCATGATGTATTCTTGCTGATGGTTGGTCAATGATGATAAAAAAGACAATAGTAGTAGAGAATGGATCTTCAACATAACCCTCCAGATGATCAAAAAAATCAGCAGCTGGAGATTCATGAGGTAGTTGAGGATCAGATTGTTGATGGGTCTGCACATCTACCTGAATAACAATAGGATCTTCATAAGATAGATCTTCAGGCCCTACTTCATTACTGATGTGTAACACATCCAAGTGTTGAGCTGCAGCCGAACTAGAACCACCATCAACAATGGGAATATTGTTCTGAGGGATGAAAGTCTTATAAGTACATGAAATAGCACTGAGATCTACCTTTGCCTTTATATTTATATTGTTAATAAAATCAGATGATTTCTTTTGAAAAAATTCTAATATTCATTTTTTTCAAATAACACAAATTAAAGTCATCATGAGCATATCTCATTGAAGCCTATTATTCTTAAAAATTCTCTTTAATCTTCCCAAACTCTGCCAAGACTTACTAGAGAAAGGAATACCTTTAACTCTATAAGCCAACTTCGTAGCAGGCCAAACTTGTTTAACAAGAGAACATTGGATGAAAATGTGGTAAGTAGACTAATCAGAACAAGAGCAAAGAACATTGTCCAATGGTCAGGTTTCTTTTGTTCAAATTATCCATAGTTAGAAATTTTTTATGGACAATAAGCCAAACTAAGATTCTAATCTTAAGATGAGTAACATTTTGCCAAATAAATTTATAAAAAGGGCAAATTTTACCTCCAACAATTAAAAAATTGTAGAAATATTTAACAATGAAAGAACCAGAGTAATTCCCTTTCCTGTTAATTTGCTTTTGGTTTTACCCCATCTCATCCTCTCCCAAATTCCCCGAACCCCACTCTATCTTCCTCTCTTAAATCTCACGAATTCTCCTATGTCGTTGCCCTCTTCCTCTCCCAAATCTCACAAATTCACACTCGAACTCGACGGCTTTCCTTCCGATTCTCTCCCAAATTCCCTTCTCTCCACTGAATTGATGATTTCGAGTTCTTAGGCGGGAACTTGCAGTGACGTCATCGGTGTTATCGTCGTCTTCTTCTTCTTCTTCTTCTTCTTCTTCTTCTTCAGTTGCAGAGAATGAATAGAATGAGGAATCTATGGGAATTGGTGCTTTGCATCGATTTATCGACCTCAGTTTGGAAAATGGGACAACTCCTTCTATGTGAGCAGCACTCGATTTTGATTATCTTTTTTTCTCTCTTTTTACAATTGTTTGAAATTTATTTTCAATGAGGGTTTGGGTTGTGGGAATGGAGCAATTTGATGCTTAAGTACAAATTGATATCGATATTGTAACAAAGCATGAATTTAGATATTTATATGTAGTTATTTTTGTTGGATTTATGTCTTGCATACTATGTTGGATAAGATGATGATGAGACGATGGAGGAATCGAGATGATTAGAGACAGAGTGGAGGCAAGAAGAAGTAGTCAGCGGCAGCAGCAGAGGAGGTTGCGGTCGACCACAACTCATGTGCGGTCGACTAACCCCTGCGCGAAGTCTTCCAGAGAAGGGGACAGTCGACTGACTTGTTGGTGCAGTCGACCGTTAGCGGTGCTGATGGATTTCAGGCTTGAGTCTGGCTGATTCGTGAAAGGCCCAACTTGCTTTTCAAGTCAGATCGTACGGCTCTTATGGTAGGGTTATCTCTTCGGTAACATCTAACGGCTATTGTATCAAGATATCAAACTAAGTTTTCTCTAGATCTTTATATATTGTTGTTATTGGCCTCCATTGAGAGCCGAGAGAGAGAGAGAGAGAGAGAGAGTACCTCACTGAAGGAGAGAGTACTTCACTGAAGGAGTGAATGAGTGATTCTCTAATTGTACACAACTAGTACTTGCTGGTGAGGCTTGAGAGATGGTCATGGTGAGAATTGTAATTTTCTTGTATTTTCTCTAGTTGAATAACATCTTGGATTTCTTCTCCCCCGGATTAAGGAAAAAGCCCCAACCAAAACAAATTTCTGTGTGCTTCGGTGTGTTTGGTATGATATCATATGTGCTTGGTGGTTTGTGTTGATTTCATCGAATAACTCAACAAGATCCTAAGGGAGGTTTTCGGTTGAAATCCCTAACAATTGGTATCAGATCTTCGGTTTCAAGGGTTTGCTCGAGTTCCTTGGAGTTAATGGCAGATCAGATCACGAAGATCAAGCGGTTCAAAGGTAAGATCAGCTTTGATTTCTTGAAGGTGGACATGCATGAAGCATCGGTTCAACAGGACTTGAATATAGTCCTAGAAGGAGATAAAGGGAGATCTATCGGCACAAAGCAGGAGAAGTGGAAGAAGATATGTTTATTAATCCGGTTGTCATCGACAAGCAAAGTCAGGGGTAGGAGAAGCACGACGAGTCTTTGGGCAAGATTCAGAACTGACAACTCGAAATCGTCATTACATGGTCGGATGTACCAGCAAAGAAAGTTGTGGGATTTCTCTATGAAGGAAAGTACCGCTCTTCTAGATCATGAAGTGGAGTTCAATATGGAGTTATCTGAACTGAGGGCGTTCAATGCAGATGATCTAAGGGTTTTCAACTCGATATATTCATCACCAAATCCATCCAACATGATAACCATGCTAGATGAGAAATCTACCAAGGAGAAATTTTTCATAGCAGGTATGATCAAGGGGTTGGAGGAGGGTGCACTTAGGAAGGAGAGTCAGAAATCGGAATCAACTTCTGTAAGTTACTTGGAGGTGGATTGTACTTTGATAGAAAGGGAATGTGTATGTAGGGGTAAGGTCTGTGGCCATCAGTACAAAGGGATTGAGCATTACACGAGAGACTGTTGCAAGTAGTTGAGTCAGAAGGATGCCAAATCCAGTGCCGCTGAATCAGGTGATGGCTTAAACAGTGCTTTTGTTTCAAGTTCTTTATATGTGAATTCCGGTTGTTCTTTTGATTCGGTTAGTTCTTCTCAGGTTTACTCCGAGAGGGAGATGGTTTCTACTTTCAAATTTGCATCATATCGTTGTGTGAGAATGAAGTTTGATAAGATTTGTGAAGTAAGAGTTTCTACTTACAAGTTTGCCTCAGGTCGTTGTGTGGGAACAAAGATTGACAAGACCTGTGAAGTAAGGGGTGAGAAAACTAATGAGTTGAAGATGATAAACGGAATGGGATACACACTAGAGGATAACATGTATATTTCTTTGATGAAGCGGAGACGTATACATGAGAACTCTAGAAGCTTGGGACTGCAGGTACACAGATCCAGGTGGAGTTCGATCAGTTTGGGAAAGTTGTCGTGAGGTGATGAAGGGTGAGAGGGGGATTGAGCAGGGTCAGCACAACCTCTACTAGCTTTGGAGGAACAGAAAAACTTGCGCCAGTGTTTCGAAGCCCATTTTTTCCTAAAGCATCATCTAGTATGCCGTCACTAGAATCATCCGAGCGAGACTACGATGTTCGAATATCGTCGGAAGGTAGAGAGAGCCTTCAGGTAGGTGGAGTTTGTATGGAGGGTGGCACCTCCATGATTACATCTACTAGGGTATGCCCTTGAGAGGGGTATACAGCAGGAGAAAAAATAGGTGGAGATAGATTCAACTAGCAAAGGAAGTCATTGAAACGAGTTGTTTGCAAAAAGAGAAGGAAAAGAGTCTAGAAAGTTTTAAATCACACAGGTGTGGATTCATGAGTATGCAATCCAAGATGGAGATTGTTGGGTTTATGTCTTGCATACTATATTGGATAAGAAGACGATGAGATGATGGAGGAATCGAGACGATTGGAGACGAGTGGAGGCAAGAAGAAGTAGTCAGCGGTAGCAGCAGAGGAGGTTGCGGTCGACCGCAACTCATGTGCGGTCAACCGACCCCTGCGTGAAGTCTTCCAAAAAGGGGGACAGGCGACCGACTTGTTGGTGCGGTCGACCGTTAGCAGCGCTGCTGGGTTTTGGGCTTGAGTCTGGCTGATTCGTGAAAGGCCCAACTTGCTCTTCAAGTCAGATCGTATGGCTCTTATCGTAGAGTTATCTCTTTAGTAACATCTAACGGCCATTGTATCAAAATATCAAACTAGGTTTTCTCTAGATCTCTATATAGTGTTGTTATTGGCCTCCATTGAGAGCCAAGAGAGAGAGTACTTCATCGAATGAGCGATTGAGTGATTCTCTAATTGTAAACAACCAGTACTTGCTGGTGAGGCTTGAGAGAGGGTCATGGTGAGAATTGTAATATTTTTGTATTTTCTCTAGTTGAATAACATCTTGGGTTTCTTCTTCCCCGGATTAAGGTGAAAGCCCCAACCGGGACAAATTTCTGTGTGTTTCGGTGTGTTTGGTATGATCTCATATGTGCTTGGTGGTTTGTGTTGATTTTATCGAATAACTCAACAAGATCCTAAGAGGGGTTTTCGGTTGAAATCCCTAACAATTTTTTGTTTGATTTCCTTGAGAAATAATTCATAAGATCAGTGAAGTGTACGGCACGACGACATGTCCAAGCTCATTGTCAATGATGTCAAAGTTACCAACGTACGATTCTTGCATAAAGTTGAGTTTTTTATTATAAACCCTAACCGTGATTCTAATCCTGGATTTTGTTTTAATGTAGATTAATTAGGGCTGGTGATGAACACGGAGGAGGAGAACGCCAATGCGACACACTTGATGACGACACGGGTCGGATCGATATCATTAGATGGTGAGAATTTCTTTCTCAGAATTCAATTTTGATTTGGGTGTTTTGGTTCTTGATGTTTGAAGCCAGACTACCAACTCACATAAATAGTAGCCCTATAGAAGTACTTAAACATCTCCCAAGATCATATTAATATCAGTTAAGTATATATACACTACACTAACAAAAGTTGCACAATCATATGCAACTGACTGTAAATAAAATTCATGATATTATTTTGTTAAGGATAGTCAAGTTAATCGAAGGATTACATGTATCATGATTGAAACTTCATGTCTCTCGATTCCTTTTTCTATGCTCAAGGATTTTTATAGAAGAACGATGTTGTGAACTAGATACCAAGTACATGGTCCTATATTTTTCATAAATGAAAAGAACCTCATTTTTTATTTTTTATTTTGGTTTAATGTATTTCTTTAAAGGCCCTTGTCTATAGAGAAAAATATATATCAAAACTTAGATGATTATCTAAGTAATACATAAAGGAAACAAAGCATATCACATAACTTAACTAATTTGAAAGAATTGCTTCTCTTTCTACAGTAAGATAAAAGAAAGACGACACTTCTAAAATGAATGAAATGGTTGTGATTCAGTAAGTGATTAGAGTTTTCAGTGGTTTGATTGGTTTGGGATTGGTATGGAGTATGGTTTATTAATTGGTTTGGTTTGTTAGTAGGCGATGTGTATTTTGTTATTTGTTTTCATTAATGTCTTAAATGGTTCATTTGCTTGTTATAGAAGTCGATCTTGATCATACAAATATACAATTCATGTGCAAAATGGTGGAAGTGATGGTGGATTGGCACACTTTACAAAGTTTAGTATTTTGAACTAAATGAACTAATTTGTCAAATATATATCTCTTATACATAATAATTATTCATCATGTTTTGTTTTGCCCAATGTGTTCCACTTAATATCAAGAATAAAATGGATCTGTATAGGGACATAAAAGGATCAAAGTGGCAATTAATTTCAAGATTTCAATGCATTAGAAAAATATAACTATAAAAGACAATTCTTATTCTCTCTCCATGTTTTACTTTTTCTCTTTTAATTACCTTCGATTCTTTGAATATGAGCAGTGATCTTATTGTTAGAACTTGAATTTCATAAAACAAGAAAATGCTAACAATATTTGTGAAAAATTACAATTACAGGAAATAAAGCAACAAACCATACAGTACAATTCAGAGTCGAAATTTAAGATCTCTGTCCTTAAAGCAAAATTCGCCCCGTAGTGTGACGGTGGTTGACGAATTGCCTCCCCGGATACAATTGTATTACCTTTTCCTGAAGAGTAGCACCCTAACTCCAGATATCTAGTGAGCTGGTGCTGTGTTGTATTCTCAGGCTGTGACTCAGAGGAAGAAGAAGAAGGAGATTCAGAATGTTTGAAAACTGTGTATTCTGGCAGGCAAAAGTTGCTGATCTTATAGGAGAATGGGAGTAACTGAAGGGTCCATTTCTCTGTAACAACAAAGTAATGGTTCAAAAACATAACTGATGAGCCATTACTCTGATGTTACAGAGTAATGGTACCAGTAACTCGGGAAAATTTGGAGCGGGGCAAAAAAAAATATAGGCCAGAGCCAAGCCAGGTCAGACCGAGGCCGAGGCCGGGCACGCGCGCGCGTGTGTTTGTTATTTTGGCTTGGTTCTCTCCCTACTACACGTTAGTGGTAACCCCAGGGCTACGCCCTTTAGTCCATTTCTTTAGTTTATATACTAGAGAAAATCTTTCCCATCTTCCGATGTGAGATTATTCATTTCAACTGTCCAAGTTAGTACATATCGAGTACCCAACTTTGGACCTACCTTTTTCATTCATACAGAAACCATTTTTGGCAAGTGATTACTAGGGATGGCGAACGGGTCGAGTGGGCCGGACTGGGCCCAACCCGTACGGGTTGGCACGAATACTTAGCCGGGCTGGGCCGAGTTGCACCCTTATACGGGCCGGGCTGGGCTAAGTTTTCGTTTGGGTGGCCCGCCCAACCCGTGAACCCTTTAGGGTTCAACCCGGGTTGGGCCGGGTCGACCCGCGGGTTGGCCCGTTTAATATATATATATATTTTTTTGGTAGCTTAAATTAAAATAATAATAATAATAATTTTACAAATGATGTATACAAAGAACCATATCTTTGTTTGATGAATACTACAATTCTTCAAAAATTATAATACTAAGTAAGTAATAATACTACAATTCTTCAAATATCCTCAAATGATGTTTAATTATAATACTAAGTAAGTAAGTAATTAATAATACTAATAAGTAATAATACTACAATTCTTCAAATATCCCCAAATGATGTTTAATTATAATACTAAGTAAGTAATAATACTAATAAACAATAAAAATCGTAATAATAATAATAAGATTGAAAGAGTGAAATTAACAACAAATTTTGAAATATTATTCATATGAATTTAAGTTATACAATTTGAACAATTTATAACGAAATGAAGAATTCAATTCACAAATAAGTTTTATACAATAACATATTTCTTATATACAATTTTAATTGAGTACAAGTTTTCTAATTTGACATAACAAGCAAAGCTATTGTTGTTGTTGTTGTTGTTCTTCGGGCGAGTTGCTCCCACTTGTGGAACTTGATAGTGCTTCCCTTGCGTCCTATCTTCAGCCTTTAGCCAGTCTTCTGTGCAAACGAGCATCTCTAATGCCTCGGGCTTCAACCGATTCCTGTAATCAGATAGAACCCTGCCACTTGTAGAAAATGCACTCTCAGAAGCAACTGTAGAGACAGGAGGAGTTAGTAAATCTTTAGCCATAATTGACAGAATACTAAAAGTGTGTTCATGTTCTTTCCACCATTGTAAAATATCTAGTGGAGAAAGAGTAGGCTCAGTATCCTGTTGGTTATACCAATTTAATTCATTTGGTTGATTAGTCCTAGGTTTTTTAGATTGAATTTGTTCAAGTAAACTAAATGTTCTATCACCAATTCTACTTTTACCCTTACCTTTAGAACTACCAGAAGAAGAACTAACTACAGAAGTTGTACTACTAGAAGCAAAACGTCTATCATAATAATCATACAAGTTATTTAGCGTAGATTCAAACTGAACTAAAAAAGTAGCGCAATCAGTTGTTAATTCTACATTGTCCTCTAAATATCCAAAAAATATTTCTATCAAATTCTTCGTACCTTCTAATTTGATACGGGGATCCATAACAGTAGCAACACAAATCAACATAGGAGGAGAAAAATAATACTTCAAAAAATTTTGAAATGCAGGTATTACAATGTCACTAATATAGGGATCATTTAACATTTCGTTAAATATTTGCATCATGCTAACTAATTCAATAAAAATGCTACTAGAAGTAGATTCATATGTTTTTGAAAATTTTAAAGTTGCGGTTTTAAAAGGTTCTAGAAATTTCAAGAAAGATTCGGCAAAAAACCAATCGGCGGGAGTCATTTCAAAATTGTGCATATTTTTTGCGATACAAAAATCATTTACAACTGCTTTATAATCGGTGACAACATTTAGTAAATCAAAAGTAGAATTCCATCGATGTCTAACATCCTTTGGAAATTTTCTAAAAGGAACATTTCTAACCCCACACCAAGCTTTCCATTCTTGTAAAATGCTTGGACTTAATGCAATGAAATGTACACAATTTCTAATTTTATGTATATATAGATCAGCTATTTTTAATGCATCTTGAATACATAAATCTATAATATGACATGCACATCTAACATGAAAAATATTATCAGATGGAGGGTTTAATACAAATTTTAAAGTAGTAATTGCTACATTGTTGTTAGATGCATTATCAAAACTAATAGCCATAATTTGATCGCGAATATGAAAAACATCACAAATTTCTATAATACGGTTTGCTATTTCAGCGCCACTATGGGGATACGGCAACGCGGCAAGTGATATGATTCTTTTTTGAAGAATCCAATCATTGTCGATTCAATGACAGGTTATTCCCATCGTTGGAATATTGTTGACACCCGTCCAACAATCTGAAGTTAAACTAACCCTACAAGTTAAACTCCATAAAATTGCAATCAACGCGTCCTTCATTTCAACATACATTTTAAAACAATCCGATTTGCAAGTATTTCTTGGAATTCTTTTAAAATGAGGGTTTAAGGCCGTTTGATTAAAATTTTCCAAGTTCCTACTCTCGGGATAGGAAAATGGCAACTCTTCCTTAATGACTAATCGGGCCATTTCCCGACGAACAAGTTCAGGATCATAAGGGTGGCTATCTACTTGACCGGTCCTAGGATTGATTTTTTGTTGGCCTTGTATTTGATCAAGAAGTTCTTTATGATTATGTTGTATGTGCCTACTAATTGTACCGGTGCCGTCACCCCTCTTGAATTTGTATGTTTTACTACATATTTTACACACTTTCAAACCTATACCCGGAGTATGTTCGTCCGGGATATAATTATAAAACTTATGCCAATCGCTAGTTTCTTCTCTACTTTTCCTACTACTGCGGGGTTGTGTGGTTTCGGTTTGTTGTTGTTGTTGTTCTTCTTCTATTTGTATGTCACCTACAACATCGTCGTGTGTACCCCATTGTTCCATAGTAGGATCAATGTAATCTTGGGCGGACTCACTAGTTGGGACAATTGGTGGCCTACGTGAAGAGGAGGAGGAATCTTGTCCGCTACGACCGCTACCGCGTGATCTAGACATAATGTAGTAATGTGCTAAAGTAAAGTATGTAAAAAAAAAAATATAGAATGTAGGAGCGGTGAATTATACAAAAAAAAAATCTAAAAAACAAGAGGGTTGAGATAGAGAAGTTCAAAAAAACGAATAATAATTTTAACTACAACACAAAAAAAAAATTTAACGAGAGAGATAGAGATATTTTGATACCGTTCACCGTGGAATACGCGTATGTAAAAAAAATCGTTAAAATAAGAATAGAATAGAAAAGATGGAGGAGCGCTTTGCCGATTCCGCAATTGAAGAGTTGAGAAGAGGTTGAAGTAGATTTGACGAGGGTTGAAGAGAGTTGAAGACGTTGAATTTTGATTCCGATACGACCGAAATTTGATCGTGTATATGCCTCCTTGTACACTTGTTTGATGAATACTACAATTGTTCAAAAATTCTTTACAAATGATGTATAATAGTAGAGAGAGTAAGAGAGTGAGGTGTGATTTTTTATGAGATTTTTGGGGATATTTATAGGCTAAATAAGTGGGAAAAAACAAAAAAACAAAAAATGCAACGGCTCAAAGAGCCGTTCACAACGGCTTTGTCTTGGGACAGAGCGCATCAGCAGCAACGGGGTTTTTTTCGACCGTTTGACCCGCGGGTCAACGGTCAACCCGTCATGGGTACGGGTCGAACGGGTCGAAACCGCGGGTCGACCCGCGGGTTGGCGGGTCCAATTCGCGAATTGGGCCGGGTTCGTGGGCCGGGTTTCGCGAATTCAATTCGCATAAATTGCGACCCGGGTCGACCCGGTACTGTTCACCGGGTTCGACCCGAACCCGCGGAGCAAATTAACGGGCCGGGTTGGCGGACCGGGTCGCGGGTGGGTAGCCGGTTGACCCGGCCAGTTGCCATCCCTAGTGAGTACATTACGGAATAGTGAGAAGAACATGATCCAATCAATTTTCGGCGCCGCCGGTGGCCGGAGCCCACCGGAATCCGGCCCGAAAAATATGCAAAAACTTTTTCCAACACTTAACATTCTAAACACCTTCATTTGTAAATTCAAGATAAATTGTATGCATTTTTAAGAGAGCCTTGAAGGAGAATAAATCAATATTTAGACTATAAGAGCTCCTACCTTTGCAGTTCTCAAAGGTGTACATTTTCATCTAACTTTTCTCCTTATTGTGTATATAATGAAAGCATTCTAAATGTATAGCTATCAAACATGTATCATGTTTTTCATTGTATGAAACTGTGAATCATGTCTCTTTTATGGTATGGTAACGAATAATTTTAAATTTCTTATTATTGCCCATTTTATTGTTATATATTGAATTTTGCAAAAATTATATATATACATATATGTAGTCATGAACAATCTTGCATCAGTCTGTAATAACATACAATCAATATGACCTAGATAAAGATATATGGTTGATGCTATGTATATACTTTATTCCAAACTATAAAAATATTTATCTAAAAAAGTATTGACTCTATGTAATTTTATAGGTCCATCAATATTATGTTAGTCTTTGCAATTTACAAAGGGTAACACTTGTAATTATTTAATAAACTTTAATTATTTTACTTCATTTTTTTTAACAAATGCATTTTTAAAAATCACATTTACATAGCACTCACATTTAGAACTCAAATTGGATATCCAAATGCAATGTCAAATTTTTTCCCAACATTTTTTTAAGCTATAGTGAACTTTTTTCTCCTAAAATGTATATCCAAATGCCCCCTAAATAAAAAGTGATAAAAGTATTTTAAACTTTTTTTTTTGCATATTTTAAAAAATTATAGCTAAGGTGGGTGTGGATGCAACATTGCACCTTAATCAATTAGGTATTCATTATGCTTCCCACTCGCATGGGATGACACTATCCTTGTGTTAACAGGATTTGTTTTATTATTTCTCTTTAATGAAACACAGTGGTCAGGTGATGCTATAATTGATGCTACAGCTGTTTATGCTTCTACTAAGCAAGCTCTTAAAGAACTTGGTTGGAAGTAAGTTCCTTCAACTGTAATGATAGACTTTTCGGCAAACTGACACTCTTCTATATAATATACTAGTGTAATGCATGTGCGATGCACGTGAGAAAAATGGGGAGAGAGAATGAAAAGGACAAAAAAAAACTACCAACACGTGCGCTGCACGTGTTGACACACACACTAATAAATAAAAAATTGTTTATTTGTATGAACCCCAACTCTCCCATTAATATAGTAGAGATTATACTAAACCACTTTTGGTCTAAGAATTTATCTAATTTTTTCTTTAAACAAAAAAAGTTGAGCAAATGTAGGAGACAACTCTCCACTCTTTCTCCATCTAAATTTTAAAGTACAATTCTATCCTTTATTTAAACCTAAAAAAGCGTGCAATATTATTTAGAGAAAAATTTTAAAAATAATTTTGTTATTTTCTCTTTTTTTTTAAATTGTGTGCAATATATTGCACAGGGTTATACTTGTGGGTTTTATTGTATTCCTATGCAGTTCTGATGTTTGTAATTTGTCGTTAATTTTTCTATTACTCTGCTGCATCTTGGATTGCATTATTGCTCTGTGTTTGCAGGTGCTCTCTTTGCTGCAGGAGTGTGTTTTCACGCTTTTGTTTGCTTGCTATCCGATGTTACTGTATATCCATTTACGAGTTTTTTTTTTTTTTTTTTTTTTTTTTTTTTGGCCTTGCCTTGCCTTGTTTTGTATGGCTTGTAATTTTCTTGATCCTTTGGTATTGCGGCTTCTGTTAGCTTGGGGCACATCTTGTGCAGCCGGCAAAACGGAAGAGTATTGTTTTCGGCTATTATGAATGAATTTTCGATGGTTGTTACCATCTTAAAATCAAAAAAAGGGTAGACTTTTTCTAACTATTTTTTGATGCAGTTGATAGTTGATTGAGTAAAAAAAATCTTTACATTGTTTACAGAGCAAAGTATGGCACAGAGGAGTGCCGAGATCAATGGATGTGGGCAAGCAAGAACCCATATGGTTACCGGCCCAAGCCATGGACTGCGAATGATTACTGTTGGCTGTTTCTTTTCAAAACCAAAATTCCCTTCCTTCCTTTTAGTCCCACATCGGTGGGAATGTTTGCCATGTGAGTGGCTATAATACAATCCATCCTTAATTCCATTGTAGACTTGTGTGGTGTGGAGAGAACCCGTGGGCCACACACGCGTGCCGCCGCTGCCGCCCGGTTCGGTTCGGTTCGGCGCGCGTAGTGGGCACGGGTGTGCGCACCCGCATCTGCGGACACGAATGCTAATCCGAAATTGCTCTTCGGGTTCGGGTTGATATCCAAAACTTCTTTTGCTATTAATAGTTTTTTACCTTTTGACTATTTCCTTCTAAACGTTGGATTAGTTCTCAGATCCGAAAATCTGGCTTCCTTCTCTCCACACGTTCCGCTCAACGTTCACACATTCTTCTCTCTATATAACCCGATCCTCCATTCCTTTTACAACTACTGAAAAATCTTTATTCCACAAAAGAAATCTCCTTTCTCTGGTTCGCTGCTTCTGCAGAGAAAACTCTCCCTCTACTTCCACTCTCTGTTTTCGCTTTCGTTTTGGGCAAGAACAAGTTAGGGTCGATCTCTCGACGTTGTGTGCGACAGCGAGACGCCGGTGATACCGGGGGTTTTACCACTAGGAGCATCTGCGAAGAGTCTGCACATAAGATCGCGGATCAATTCTTAGAGCAGTGCGTTCCGCGCGACTTCCCAATAGGCCGGTAACTCCGTTTTAATTTCTTTTGTTCCGCCAGATATCAAAGATTAGAGACAATATTTAATAACAATCTAAGAGTTGAGCCGTATTGTTCATCTGATTAATTTAGCATATATTGTTAATTAAGCACATACATATTGTTCATCTAATTAATTCCGCACATATTGTCAATTTAACAACTATTGCTAATATGTGATCTGCTTACTGATTAATTAGCACACATATAAACAGAATTGCATATTGTTAATCTGTTAATTTGGCACATACTGTTAATCTAACGCATATTGTTAATCTGATTAAACTGCATAAACAAACACAAAAAGAAAAACAAAAAGAGATTTTATCAGCATAACAAACACAGTCCAACAAAGAATAACAATGTTATGAAGATTGCATCTGATTAATTGGATAATAATTTGGATGAATGTACTGAAAGCATTGTTATCCCAATCAATTAGACTTACTGACATTAACCAAAGTCGGTTTTTCAAGAGTCAGATTCAAAAGTAAAAGATCACTCTCTTACAGTCGGTCATTACAATACCCTTCAATAATAAATCCCAATAAACTGATACTTCATTCTCAGTAATTACACATATATTGTTAATTTAGCATATGTTGTTAATTTAGCACATATATATACACATGGTTTCCTTTTTATAAAGCGTTGTTCGTATTAATTATAGACCACATACCTTGTTATTGATAGATCACCATAAATTCCCACATTATAGAATGCCGGGGTAGGTATTATTATTATTATTATTATTATTATTATTATTATTATTATTATTATTGATAAAAATTATTATTATTATTATCATATTTTTAAAGAAAAATTGTGTGGTGGTGGTTTTTTTTGTCCATTTTATCAAATCAAACACCTCTAATTCAATTCAGAATCATTTTTGGAAATTCATTATAATATAAAAGTACTTTAGAACACAAATTTATTCCAATAATTTAACAATTCGATTCAAATTATCCACAAATTATATTAATTCTAATAATTACATAGGTCTTGCTGCATTCACCTGATAACATTACACAACCTCCCACAATATGCACGGAGTTTTTCGGCCAAAGATTGCTAGTGTTGTCTAGATTCTTACCAAGAGATGAAAAATTCAAGACCAAGTTCCTCAAGTGGTCAGTAAATAAGCAAACGTTGATTACACGGTGGTTGATTTCTTCAAATGGTAAGTAAATTATTTAGAAACAATCATTTCACTACGTAATTCCAAGCTCCGTTTAAAGAATCGCATATCACTTCTCCAATCCATATCGGCATTGCACTTGTTCTCCTTCTACAAACTTCTCTAAAGAATCTTAAGGGAGACCAATCATTTCAAGTGTCTTTTCCCAGACCCCTTGAGAAGTTTCTAGATTGTGGGCTTCTTCTGAATCATTCATTGGTTGGCAGTCAAAATTTAGGTGGGGACATACAGGCCATTCGTCGGCCTTAGAGTGTCCTTATCCACCATCCTTTTTCTCATTAACAAGTCAGACTTCTCACTATACACATTGCCTAACAAACTATCCATTTCCCGATCCCTTCATCTACCCCTATCCCTATCTCTATCCCTTTCACGATTACTCCTACCAAAACTACTATATGCCCCCTTGCGAGTTCTGGCAACAACAACTGATCGTTGGGGGATGGAGGGTTTTGGGTGCTTTTGAAGCTGTCAAGCTTAGCTAGTTGACCCTCTTTTGTATTAGAGACTTGATGTATTTTGTGATTTTGTATTTTGTGGTGTTGGGCTCTTTGTATTTGAGCCTGGATGTATTTTGGAACTTTGTATTTTGTGGTGTTGGGTAGGAATTTGGACTGTGGTTGTAATTGCTTTGGATATATATCATATTGGATGGCATTTCTCTTGCCATCTCTTTAGTAAAAAAAAAACTACTATATGCCCCCGAACGTCCGTAACTATCCCTCGGGTGGCCTACAGAGCCATTACCACAACCTTCCTCTGAGAAGAGGATGATGACGATGATGCCCAGGAAGTATCATGATCAGAAAAATTCAAAAATATGTTTCTGGACAAATTCCCATTACCGTGTTCATCTGTTATCAATCAAACATCGACGTGTGAAGACAATGTAAAACTATTGATCAACGATAAACGACTGCATCCCTATTAAATCCCAGTTCAACTACAAGTTGACATTAAATAACAAAATCCTCAAAATAAAAACATGAAACAAGACTCCATACCTGAATTTGAAGAAGACCCGACCTAGTTGTTCCTAACCACTGTGGGGCTAAAGTTGGCTCACTTCGATCCATAACATGCACATATTATCATCTATTCAACTATGAAATAGACAAGATTCTCTTGCAAAATTCAACTGTCATACACCAAAAGAAAACCCCAACTCCTGAATCTTTTTCCCACCAACCCGAAATCCAAAAAGATCCCGACGCCGAGAAAGAGCCCAAAAAACCGACTTAGCCAAAACTCCCCGGCCTCAACCCACCGATATCAATTCCTTGAAACACTTGTAATGCTGCATCAATATTACCTGCAGGTTATAAAAGAGTTAGGAAAGGAACATTAATGGAGTGGAAAGTTTGATCACAATAGGCAAGAAACCCTAGCTCCAAGGTTCAAGGAAGAATTTCGTTTAGTTTAGTTTGTTCTCTTTCAGTTTTGTCAACTATTAAGAGCACCGGTCACCTACCAGTATTGATTGGTTGGGAAGAATTAACATATTAAGCATAGAACACTAACATTACCTCTATGATACTCCAATCGACCCAACAATGCCCGGGCCTCCTGTTCACCAAAAAAAAAACAAAATTTGCAAAATAAAGTCAAGATTTAAGCAAACTAAGGACGAGAAATTTATCTCCAACTAGGGGGTATATAAGTAAATTACCTCATAGTTCAATGAGAGTGTCTCCTTTAATGTAGATTCTATGTCATCCACTTGTTTGTCATCAAATTTGGACTCCCAATCTCTTCCATATCCAGAAATTTCTTGTGCCAAGGGATTCCGGCGATTCCGGAACCTCTTCAAATTGGAACTGCTGCTCTTTGGAGCAAGCACACAACATTCGATTGATTTTTCTTTAATCTCTCAATTTATGAGTAGTATTGGGTTTCCACCAAATCTGTTCTTCCTTCTTCAGAACCAGCTAGCTGAGTTACTGAGGGTTTGAAACATTACCTAGAAAATATGAGTGATCCAGAAACAAATACTAACATTTATGCCAGAGATAGAAATTTAAAAAATTACCACCTATGGCTATGATTCAAAAACAATCGAAAACATAATGAAAGGTGGTCTAAGATAAAACTTCAGCAGCTAAACTAACCCATTACCCAAATAAAAGCAGACAAACAACAAACAAATGGAATCAAAATTCACAAATTATAAATGTATACAAACCGCCTTGCCATGTCGTAATCTCTCATAACCAAACTCACAAATTACTAATAAACAATCTAACCTTCAACTTGTAGGTTATAGAAGAGTTAGGAAGGGAACATTAATGGAGTGGAAAGTTTCATTTTTAACAGCTAAAGCTTCTTCTCAAGGAAGTGCTGAAACAAATAATGAGCAACCAGATTAAACGTCACCTAGAGTTTCGGAGAGATATGGCAAAGGCGGCGGCGACGAGAGCGAACATCGGCGGGAGGCGGGGCCAGCGACGGCGGCGGCAATGAGAGCGAACAGCGGCGGGCGGCGTTTGGCGAGCGGCGGCGGTGAGAGCGAACGGCAATCCGTCGGTGCGAAATCGAAAAAAGAGAAATAGCTAGGGTTTTGGAGAGATAAAGGCGCGAATAGGGAAATAGAGAGAGGGAAGTGGGGAGCGTGGTGTTTTAGAAAGGAACATTCCCCGGTGTTTTTTTATAAAAAGCTGGGGAATCTTTGAACCCCGCTGGCATTTTTTACAAAGCGCCGGGGAATGCCCCAGCGAAACACCCAAATGCCGGGGTAGTATCGCGGGGTATTCCTACATCTTTTGTAGTGCACCCAACTATCTCTACTATTTTAATGGGAGAGTTGGAGTTTGTAACAAACAAACTCTAACTTTGTAACTATATAAATACGTATAATACACGTCCAAACTATATCCAACAAATATAAATGTGCACCGCACGTGTAACCCAAATCAAAACATTCAAATATAAACTATTTTTTTTTCTTATTCAATACATATTCATTTAGTTTGATGACTTTACTTTTTTTAGATGTGCATCGCACGTACATTATACTAGTGTTTTTAACACAATTTTTGTAGAAAAAAAACCTCACTCACCCATGCCTGAAAAACATAGTTAGGTGAGATTTTTTTTTTATAAAAAAAGTTTGATGTGGTTTTTTTTAAATGCACAATAGTTGGGTGAGGTTTTTTTATATTTAGCCAATGTTTGATGCTCCAAATTTGATCAGGTAAATTGTAGAATGAATGAGAATGGGGATGACAGTGTTCACAAGCATGTTTCTGTTGTTTGATGGTGTAAATTTGTAACTGTAACTGATTGTGTGAAATATAGACAATGATTAATCTGAAACGAGTCCTGATCATATGAGTATATTGTACATCTCTACTATTATAATGGGAGAAGGCCTTAGTGTCAATCTATCAATGCGTACAACGCACGTACATTTTCATCCTCATTCTCATTCACTAGTATTTTTCATGTGCGTTGCACATTTTGATAAGAGTTGGAGGATTGTCACGTGCAATTTACGTGTTAAGAAATAGTTTTGGAGTTGGACATGCGTTGCACGTAATTGGTAAAAATATTTTGAATAAAAAGCTATAAATTTGTACGTGCAGAGTTGTACGTGCAACATATGCGTATGTTTAGTGTTAAAAAAATTTTGTAAAATTGTTTTGCACATGCGTTGCACGTTTTAAATATGTTGAATTTTTTTTATTTGTTTGTTTTTGTTGTAATTAATGGGAGAGTTGGAGTTGCATGTGCAATGCACGAATTTGCATGTCGACAACATTACAACTCCAACTCTCCTATTATAATATTAGAGATTGTACGATTTACATGATCAAATTTGGAGCATCAAACATTGCAAAACATTTGTATGTTTTTTTAAACAATGGCCCAAAGTTTTGTGCGTTTCTTTTATAAATAAGAAAAACTTAGTGCGGTTTTTTTAAAATGACACAAAGTTTAGTGTGGTTTTTTAAAATTTATCCCTGATATTTATGCAGGGGTATTTTGGTCAGAAAAATAGGTCACGTGCAGCGCACGTGCAAAAAAGTAACGGATTGAAACTTTGTTTGTGTGTGTTTTATTAAACTGAAGTTTTGTGCGGTTTTTTTTAAAACTTAGTACGGTTTTTTTTAAATGGCCTAAAGTTTAGTGTGGTTTTTTTAAATTTAGCCTCAAATTTATTATTGTCATCCCCTGCTTCCCAAAAATACGAAATACGAGCACATGACATTGACCCAGCGAATGACTAATGTCACCCATTAACTGTTTAATCGATCAACTCAAGAATATAATCAATACAGAACAATTGCGCAAGCAATAATAATAATTTTATGAACAATAATACTTGAAAAGAAGTAATATATAATATCCAAATACAATAATAATTCAACATCTCGAACAATAATAGCAATATTCGGGTCAAAGGCCCACAATACAATGAAATAACAATAGTTCAATAATCAAGTATTCATGACAAAGCAATAATTTATTAAGCGGTGATGCAATCAATTCATTCACCAATGTTGTTCTCCCAATCCATCAGGCAATTCTCCATCAACACCTGTTAACACTTCATCTAAAAAGAGTAGAAAAATTGTTCTTAGAGTAAGTCATGGACAGCAAGTAGATAAAGTAAGGAACAATGGAATAATGGTATAACAATGAATCAACGAATCAATAGGAATCAATAACATGGCATGACAGCAATAATCAATAACATGGTAATCGCTGCAATGGTGTAACAATGATTCAATATTCGGTAACAATAATCAATGATCAATAACAATAACACTTAGCCAATATTCCATATCAATAGGAACAATGAGAAAAAATATAGAGTGTCGATATGGTGTCAATCATTACGTCTATTAATCATTTTAATCCTAACTAATGCACGTACTACTGTATCCTATATTACAAGTTCGATGCATACAATTAATGTCATTTAGACTCTAGTGGTGAATTCTATAGGTCATGTGTCGGTACGATAATCATTGATACAATATTGTTGCTTGATACATTACGGTGATTCATTGATTCATTGATACATTGATACATTAATAAGGGAACAATAGGGTGATAACATGGAGTGGAGCAATTAGAATGGTGACAATAACTCATCGGTAACATGAAATGTGACATACACACATGAATTCATGCAATAGTACGATATAAGAATAATTAATTCATTATTACTGAAATATACAATTCTGAACAGCAAGAGTAGTCTGTACAAAAATGCAGTTTCTCGTTGTTTTAAAACTCAAAAACTGAATCCGTCTGAAATTTTAGAAACTAGACTTCCACACGGTTCCAACGCATATTTAAAGTTCAAAATCCAACAACAGTAACTAGATCAAATACATTGTTCTTTACAGATTTCATGTTCAGGCAGAAATTTGACATTATGTTATTTTATTTTTAGAATCAGCAAAAACTCATTAATAAATTCATTAAAAATATTAATTACGCTCCTAAACATGGTAAGTAACAATCTGGAAATTATCAGATCAAAATTTTATCATTTGATCGGCATATTTACTATTTGAACATGGAACATACAATAATCTGAGAATCTGGAATTTAAAACAGAGCCGTAGTAAAATGGGCATTACTTTTGCTACACAACTCGGAATTTAAAAATTCAAGATGTTCTGAAAACTAGAAAGATACGGCTACAATTCATACTCAGGAAAGTAATTCAATTTAAGATCATTTACTAGTTCAAAAACAACAGTTAACATACTGGCCAGCAAGCAATATACAGGATTTTGGGTAGTTTTCTTGAAATAAATTAATTAAACATGATGAGTATCAATTCTACTAGGCGATAAACTTCTCAATCAGCATGAAGGGTATAAAAACATGGTAAATAATATTAGAACACATACATACACTAATTTATCATCAATCAACCATCAATCGATCAAATAGCATATAACATAGCAATTGTCTCTACAATAATTAATCGCGTTGTGAGATGCATGAAAATTTCCTATCATTGATACTATATGATGTATGCAAGATTCAATATTTTTAGATTCAAAGTGGCACGATGTCAAGAAGATTGGAGGTTAGCTCGTGTAAACCCTCAATAGACCCAACGAAGATAATTAATACAGCGATATGATAATGAATAGGATCTACTTGCAAGAATTTCAACAAAACTTGAATTTGATATAATTAACAATTCAAGAGGACAGTGACTTGCCTTTAGGACGATGTTAGATCCAAATATATTAGAAAAATGGGATGAGAATCCCGGCGGCAACGGCGACGATTGCAAACCAAGCAAACGTCGATGTGACGATCACGATCGGGTATGGATCTCGATGACAATCGATGATCAAGTGCAAGATCAAGCAACCAACGGCCAAGATCAAAGGATCAAGAAGATGATGATCATGATCAGATCGAATGGACGGCTGATGATCAAGGCCATGATCAAGCTGTAGATCTTGATGATGATCATGATCGTGATGGCGATCAGACGGCCCATGATCAAAGGATCACGACCAATAGTAGCAACAAAGAGTTCGGCTCTGGCTCCGACTCCGATGGCGGTGGTGTGCGGCTCGACGGCGACGCGACAGGTGGGCGTCGACTGGAGGTCGACAGGTGGTGGTAAGGGCTGTCGACGACGAACTGGTGGGCGATTGCAGGGTCGACAGTCAGTGGATGGCAGAGCTCGGGGATGAGGGTGACTGGCGATAAGTTCAGCGGCAAAGGTGGAGGTGACGGGGAGACAGTCGGCGGTTGGAGTCGTAGTCGAGATGAAGATGGAGGAAGAAACGATGGCGAGGTCTCTGTTTCGTTTCGAAATAGAGGAAGGGTGAGAGGGCGGGGTCAAAGCCATGGCAGGGTGGCGCTCGCAGTCGAGAAGCGACGCATCGATGAGGATCGACAGAGGGGATACGATGGTTCGTTGAAGATGAAGACAACAAAGGAGCAGGGGACGGCGACGCTGGCAATGGTGGAGGGGACAGAAAGGCGATGGTGGTGGGGGGAAGTCGAGGGCAACACAGGCGAAGTGAGGTGATGAAACAGGGGTGAAGACGGAGGTCGAAGACAGAAGGAGGAGTGGGGGAAGAGGTGGGGTCCGCTGGTTTCGGAGAGGGAAACGGGGGAAAACAGTGAGAAAGAGGGGAGGTTGAAGAAGAGGGGTCTGCACAGTATATGGTAGGTTTGGCGGCTAGGGTATTGGGGTCTAGGGTTAGGGTAGGTTAGGGTTTAGGTTTCAGGTTAGTGTATTTATAGGAAATATTGAGATATTAGGTTTTTGGGTATCGGGACGGATCCAATAAGATCGGGTTTAAAGGGTATGGGTTAAAAATCAATTAGAAAATAGACTATAAGGTTTTTAAAATATACATGTAAACATAAATTAAATCAAATATTAAAATACGAATAAATAAGTATGTTCGGGCTTTACAATAATAATAATAATAATAATAATAATAATAATAACAATAAGAACAATAATAATACTAATAATTACAATAATAATAGTAACAAAAAAAAATTTAATATTAATAACAATACCAATAATAATAATAGCAATAATAAAGATAATAACCATAATTAAACTAATAACAATAATAATCAGATTAAAATGATCCAATAATAATAATATATATGCTTTAGACTCAAATATAAATATCCAATCAATAAGAAATATGAAGTAAGATCAAAACACACCATTATTCGAAATAAATAAAATTTTTGTTTAGAAAATACTTTAATGAAAGATCCGAACAGAATTTAGCACAAAATAACTTTATGAAAAACAAATTATAGCAAATACACGGAAAATACTAATTATCAGGAATGTGAGTTACAATTATATTCACATTATGGTAAGAAAGAGAATATGTTAGTTTGGGATATTGCAGTTGCAGCAACAACGTGAACCCTATTGCCTGATCGTAATGATGCTTTTTTTAATAATCGTATTAATAGATTTCCAAGTCTGATGCATAAAATCTTCTATTTAATGAATGCCTTGATATGTCAGGTATGAACAAGGAAGAGACTCCACATGGACGAGACTGAGTAATTGTCATGAGGGCCCTCGAAGATCGCGATAGGTTTGGAGGAAGATTATGATGTATCTATACCTGTTTTATTTTATGTATTACTACTTGCTTGTTGTATCTTATTATGACTTTGAAATTGTGTAGTGGTGGGTACGTATACGAGTACGATGACGTCGATGAGTACCCATTGTATTTGGTATTTTGTGTATTTGATGACAAATTTTTTGCTACTTTGAATTGATATTTTATTAACAGCTTATTAATGAAACTGGTGACTGTGGACACTTTTTAAAAGAGAATGATTGAAAAATCAAGCTCGGATTCATTCCTCTGCTTTTCAACAGGAAGTTTTTGCTCACTCTACCATGGATGCATCTAATGTAGGGATGGCAAACGGGCCGGGTCGACCACCTAACCCGGCCCGTGAGTAACTGGTTCGGGTTCGGGTCAAACCCGTTAATGAAAATGGGTCGACCCGAGTCTTAAAAAGAACGAATTGAACCCGTTAAACCTGGCCCGATAACCCGCTCTATAGTACCCGACCCTCTCGCCTAACCCGCGGGTCAACCCGTGGGTTGTAGACCGTTTGACCCGACCCGCGCGGGTCAAACGTTCGACCCGCGGGTCCAACGGGCCGAGAGCTCATTAACGACTCTTTTAGCCGTTGATTTTTCCCCCCTATAAATACCCTTAAACCCCAAACTAAAAATTCACACCTTACTCTCTTACTCTCTCTACTATTATTACTCAATTCATTTCAATTTTTGTGAACAATTGAGCAAAGAAGGTAGCAACATATAAATGATCAAACGACAAATTCTGATCGTATCGAATTCAACATTCAACTACATCTTCAAGTCTTCTACTCCAAGTGATCAAACAAAGAAGCTCTCTTCAAGTCTTCAATTCCGGACTTCTACTTCTACTTCTAATTTTATTTTTACTCTCATTTTATATACGACTATCCGTGGTGAACGGTATCAAAATTTCACAACCATCTTCTTCTATTTTTATTTATTTTGTAGTTATAATTTTTTGTATCATATTTGTTTGTTGGTTTTTTGATCTTCTCTCTCACAACCCTCTTGTTTTCTAGATTTTTTTTTATAACTTATCACGCCTACATTGTATTTAATTTTTTCACATACACTACTATATATCAACATGTCTAGATTACGAGGTAGCGGTCGTAGCCAAAGTGGACAAGATTCCACTGGCACTTCCCGTAAGCCTCCAATTGTCCCAAAAAATGAGCCTGCCGAAGAGTACCATAATCCTATGACCCAACACAATGGTACACACGATGATTTTGTAGGAGACATAAAATTAGAAGAAGAACCACAAACACAAGCAACCAAAACAACACAACCGGCTACTAGTAAGAAAACAAGAGGAGAAAGTAGTGATTGACACAAATTTTATGATTACATTCTGGACGAAAATGTACCGGGTGTAGGTTTAAAAGTTTGTAAAACATGTTCGAAGCCATACAAATGGAAGAGGGGTGGGCGCGGGTACAATTAGACGACACATCCAAAATGTGCATAAAGAACTTCTTGTTGACCTACCCGGCCAACAAAAAATTCACCCTATGACCGGTGTAGTTGATAGCCATTCTTATGATCCCGAACTTGTTCGTCGGGAAATGGCCCGATTAGTAATCAAGGAAGAGTTACCATTTTTTTCTATCCCGATAGTAGGGACTTAGAAAATTTTAATCAAACAGCCTTAAACCCTCATTTTAAAAGAATCCCTAGGAATACTTGCAAATCGGAATGTTTCAAAATGTACAATGAAATGAGGGAAGCTTTGATTGCAATTTTATGGAGTTTAACTTGTAGAGTTTTGTTTAACTTGCGATTGTTGGACGGGTTGCAACAATATTCCAATAATGGGAATAACCTGTCATTGGATCGACAGTGACTGGATTCTTCAAAAAAGGATCATATCACTTACCGCGTTGCCTTATCCCCATAGTGGTAATGAAATTGCAAACCGTATTTTAGAAATTTGTGATGTTTTTCATATTCGTGATAAAATTATGTGTATAAGTTTTGATAATGCATCTAACAACAATGCAGCAATTAGTAGTTTAAAAACCACATTAAACCCTCTATCTGACAATATTTTTCATGTTAGATGTGCATGTCATATTTTAAATTTGTGTGTTCAAGATGCATTAAAAATAGTCGAACCATATATAGTTAACATTAGGAATTGTGTACATTTTATTGCATTAAATGACACCATATTTTAAGAATGGAAAGCTTGGTGTAGGCTTAAAAATGCACGTTTTAGAAAATTTTCAAAAGATGTTAAACGTCGATGAAATTCTACTTTTGATTTGCTGCAAGTTGTTACTAAATATAAATCATGTACATAAATGATTTTTGTCTTGCAAAAATAATGTCAAATTTTGAAATGGCTCCCCAACATTGGTTTTATGCCGAATCTTTGTTGAAATTTTTAGAACCTTTTAAAACCGCAACTTTCAAATTTTCAAAATCTTATGAATCTACTTCTAGCAGCATTTTTATTTCAATAGTTATTATGATGCAAACTTTCAAAGAAATGATCGATGATGCTTTTATTGGTCATATTGTGAAACCTGCATATGTAAAATTTTTGAAGTATTTTAATCCTCCTCCTATGTTGTATTGTGTTGCTACTGTGATGAATCCTCGTATCAAATTTGAAGGTACGAAGAGTTTGATTGAAATGTTTTTTTTACTTTACTTGTGCCAGATGAATCTGAAATTGATTGCGGAACATTTTTAGTTCAATTTGAATCGACATTAAATAACTTGTATGATTATTATGATAGAAGTTTTGCATCTAGTAGTACAACTTTTTTAGTTAGTTCTTTTTTTTCTACTTCTAAAGATAAGGGTAAGAGTAAATTAGATGATAGAACATTTAATTTACTTGCACATATCCAGTCAAAAAAACCTAGGACTAATCAACCAAATGAATTAAATTAGCATAATCAACAAGATTCTGAATCTTTTACTTCTCCAGTAGATATTTCAGAATGGTGGAAAAACCATGAATATACTTATAGTATTCTTAAATATATGGCCAAAGATCTACTAACTCCTCATGCCTCTACAGTTGCTTAAAAAAGTGCTTTTTCTACAAGTGGCAGGGTTCTAACCGATTACAGGAATCGCTTGAAGCCCCAATCGTTGAAGATACTCGTCTGCACAGAAAACTGGCTGAAGGCCAAAGATAGGACTCAAGGAAAAGCGTTCGACACGTCCACAAGTGGGAGCACCTCGCCAGAAGAAGAACAACAACAACAATAATAGCAACCAAAATGAAGAATTCAAAACCAACAACATCAACAATAAATTGAAGACCATCAAATTGAAGACAATTGTAAATGTATAAAAAAATGTATAAAATCTTTGTTTGTTATTTAAAATTAGGAAAATTAAAGAAAATTGAAATTGTATCTAAGAAATTTGTTATTGTATAAAACAAATTTGTAGAATTTTTTTATTTCTTATTACAAATTGTGAAACTTGTATAAGTTGAAATCATATTAATAATATATCAATTTTTTTTGACAATTTCACTCTTTCACTCTTATTATTATTATTATATTTTTTGTTTATTATTAAAGTTACATTACATTTTTTGTTCAAGTAAAAAAAAAAGTTAACTTTAGACGGGGTAACTCGCGACCCGACCCGACCCGACCCGGGTTGGACCCGAAAGGGTTCACGGGTTGGGCGGGTCGTGAATTAGCACTATTGACCCGGCCCGACCTAGTCCGGTTAACCAAAGGACTCAACCTGAACGCGCCCAAGTTGGGTTCCAACCCGGACGGGTTCGACCTGACCCGGCCGTTAGATCCGTTTGCCAACGCTAATCTAATGATACTGATTAGCTGCAACTTTGTAAAAGTAGTTTATTCCCATAGAATCTACCATTAAAACTGGATGTATGCTACATCAAACTATAGGGATACAACGAACCTTCATTTAACTTAATACCACGGGTTGTCTCCAACAATTTCATTTTTATTGCAGCGTTTAGACTTTCAGTACGGATTAATTTGCCTTACCTCAATGATGTTGGCTTGGCATGAATCTCAACACTGTAATGAACATTTAAAATCTTGTACTCCAGATCCTACAATAAAAAAATTGCTAGAATTATCTTAACCGGCAAAAAATATTAAAATGTTTCGCATTAAATCATCAACAAAGTCGGCATGAATCTCAAAGCAGGCTGGAGGGTTGGATGGAGGTGCATCTCACTCCCTTTTTTTTTTTTCATCATAACTCATAAGTCATAACGGTATCGGGTCCTATCGGTTTAGGTCATGCACTATCCGGCCGGACCCGATACTCTGTGAGTCCAAAAATTGAACCCGGACCCAATCCGTAAGAACCGAATCCGAGTTCGGTTCTTACTTAAAATAACCTTACCCGTCTGATCTGGTACCCAGTTAAGATATTCAAAATTTTACACTTAAACACATGAATAAATATTATATTTACACACCTATTTTGAATAATTACTATTTACATATATATCTCTATAACTCTATTATTTAAATTTCATATTTTTGGGATAATTTTTAATGAGTCCGGGTCAGGTATATTTTGAGCGGATCTGAACATGAATACGACGAGCCTGCAACGGACCTTATTTTAGGATCCGGATCCGGATCTGTATATATCGGGTAGGTTCTAATCCAATGCCGGGTCCGGATCGGATCTGAATCGGTCCGACTATGAGGTCAAAGTAACAACACTAGATAGACTACTCATTCCCTTATCTTTTCCTACCACGAAAAAAATTAACGAGTCAGATATGACGACGACGGCGGCGACGAAGAATTCGTCATCCTCATCGGAAAACCAAAAGCCGGCGTACGTCATAGGAACCGAGAATTTCTTCAAGAACAGCGGAATCTTCTCGAACTTTCCAGAATCTTCCTCCACCAAAGATTCCTTCTCCCAGCTCATCCGCGCCCTCCTCACAGTCGACCGCCTCGATCGCGGCCGCGTCACCGTCTCTTTCACCGTCACCCCCGTCATCGCCGTAACTAAAACTCTCTCTCTTCTCTTTTTGTTTTTTTTCTTCTATTTAGCCCCTTCGGTTTTTAATTAATTGCAAAAGAAATCTCAAAAATTTGCAGAACACGTACAATACTTTGCACGGGGGATTGGTGGCGGCGGTGGCGGATGCGGTGGGTGAGGCGTGCGCGAAGACGGCGGTGGGGGACAAGGAGCTGTTTCTCGGGGAATCCACGACCTCTTATCTCTCTGCTGCGAAAATGGACGTGAGTATTTTTTTTTGACATTTTAATTGTTAGGGTTTATATATCTAATTTGTTATTTCTGTTGATTGTTTAGAGTCCGTAACTGCTTTGTTTTGTTTTTCTTGTTTGGTTCTTGATTTGTCTGTGATGATTACATTTTTTTTTTTTTGATTTGGGGGATGTGTTTTATGATTTAAAAGAGTGAAGATATGGTACGTAGTATGTAGAAAATAAGTGTTTATCTTAAAAAGAAAAGAAAAAAAATTGTTGGATATATTGGTATATTCTCTCTATATAAATATTGCATGTGCATATGAGTAACACGTGTATTGAACGTACAATTGAATGGATATTGGAACGCGGGTTTGTGTGCTTATAACCCGATACCCAAACCAGTATTTAGAGATAAATACTGGTTTGTGATAGCAGTCTAGGTATTCCAATCTTGATATCTAGGGTGAATATCTCAAGCAACTTAGATCTAGTGATAAACCCTAATTTCCAGTTGTTAATTTCTCACAAAACCTAACAAAAATCAGTTGAGGAATAATGAGGGGGGATACTACTAGTGGAGCTCTAAAACTATAAGTTTGCGAGTTTTGAAGAGTCGAAGGATAGTAAATTGATGGAACAACATGGGATCAGAGTTGGTCCATAACGAACATGATTAGAGACAGTGAATAAGGATGTTATAGTTGGTTTCGGAGAGGAGATGACTCTTAATCGAGTCGAGCGGAGAAAAAGATTTGGGAGAAAGCCTTTGTTGTTCTTGTTGATGTTATCGGCAACAATTGTATATATTCCAAGATAGTTATGTGATTTGTGTTGTATAGGGACACATGATGTAAACGGAGTCAAGTCAAGAATGTCCGATCAATTGGTAGTAGGCCTTATAACATATTTCAAAACTCGCCATAACGTGTCTTGCTTGATAAGCGGGTATTGCCTATAAATATATACTGCCTAGAAGAAAGTATGTTATGTATCCCAAATATCTAGGTATAATGCTTAAGCATAACATTGCCGCCATTGCATAGATCCTAATTTCATATTCTTGAACTTTACAACTCTTGTTCTCTCCAGTAAATATACATTATGGGCTAAGCTGTTAAAATCAGAGAAAATCGCCGATTAATCACTAATTGGACCTAAGCCGATTACATTTCTCGCGATTTATAATATTGCTATCTGTAGCTGTTTTATCGGGAATAATCGCTGATTAAGTCGGTAATCGGCCGATAATCGGTTAATCCGATTAACCGATTAAATCAGTTGTAGGTTTGTTTCACTTTGATTTGGTCTTTTGCGTTTTAGTATTAAACATGACAATGTGTGGAAAACTAGAAATGTTTATTAATATTTAGCTTTTTTTTATGTGACGTTAACATGAATTATAAATATGTAGATGGATGTGGATGTGACATTCAATGTGAATTATGAATATGAAGATGGGTGTGGATTGTTTACTATTTATTTATATTTTGAATGTGCTATCTCTGAGTTTTAAGGTATACTTAATTAGTGACATTAAACTTGATATTTCACGTGTTAACTTGTCTTTTAAAATAAGATCCTCTTGATCATATACTTCGAAGAGGATAGATCAATTTTTGTATATATGCAATTTTTTCGATTTAATCTCCGATTATTTTCCAACTAACCGATTAGTTTCAAAAACCGATTTTTAGTTGCCTAGATTATGGTTTATTCGATGTTTTACTGATGTATTACAAGTAATCAAGGCATATCTCTCCATGTATATAGATGCTTCCTCTTTGACAAAAGTTGAATGGAAAAAAATTGGTAAAAGTAAAGAGAGAACGCAAAGAAATGAAAGGACAAAGGAATTGATGAGTGATGGGAAGAGAAAGAAATGGCGTTCCAAAGAACCAAAGCAATGAGAAGAAATGGAAACCGGGGGGGGGGGGGGGGGGGGGGGGGGGGGGGGCACAGATAATCCTGTGTAGCTAAATTTTGATAAATTGTAACTGACGCTTGCGCCGTATCTCCAAGAGAAACATGTTCGTGTTGCGACGTTATCTGTTGACTTACTACCTTACAACAAGTGCTAAAATGTGTGGGTAATTTCTTGTGTTATTATTGTTTCTAGCTAAATCATACTTTTCTATCTTTATAAGGTTGGAATGTCTTGTTCTAGCATTTCTCATAACGACGACTCAAAACCGTGAAACATTGAATAATTTCCAAGATATAGTAAACGGCAGCTTTCCTTTTGGTTTGGATAAGTGTGGAATGTCAATGTGATGATGTTTAATTATTGTTGCTATGGTGAATGGAGAGGAAACTCATAACTTTCACTTTTCTCTTACTGTGACATTCCTACTATTCTTTCACTTTATTTCTCTACTTAATTCTGAAAAACATTGAATGATTATCTTAGTGCTTATAGTCCTTTTAAAACAATGGACACCAACATTTTTGGCAACATTATTTAGAATGTCCTTACTAGCATGGAGAGTTAAGGAAAAAACTTTGTACGAGAACTGGTCACACCTTGAATTTGTACCCAAGCACTGGTGGAGTGAAGAAAGGGGAGCAAGCAGGAAAGCAAGGTTCAAGCTTTTAAGGAAATATTAGAGAACTCAATAATTAATGAAGTAGACTATAAAATTAACACTAAAATTTGAAATATAACTCAAAAGGGCAATTATAAAAGAGAATATATAAATTATAACTGTATTACAAATTTATAAGGAAAATAATCTTAGAACACTATATAATGTAAATCTTGAATGATGATGTGTCCATGCTCTAAGAAGGAAAATCTGAAATGGATAATGAAAGGAAAGCTTTTTCAGCTATTTACAACGCCTAGTAAATTATTCAGTTTCCAATTCTGCCTTTTTTACTCTTTCAGCTACAGGTAGTACCATGTAATATTAATACCAATCTTTTAACAAAAATTTCGTCTTTTCTTCCATTCATTTGTGCTATTCACTGTATACAGAATAAGGTTTTCCCTCTTATGGTATGAGTATCTGAAAACAACTCTCCTGCTTTATGCATAGCATGTATCGGAGTATTAGTTTGCATGCACTTTTGTTTGAAAACCAAGTCTCGTTGTTAGCCAGTAGTTTATTATGGCTGCAGTCACCAGTCACCCGACAGAGATGTCTACTCCACTCTACCTTCTCTCATTCTGCATTCAATTCTCTAATCAAAAGATTCATGGCAGTTAATCCTGGATGTTTATTTGCAGGATGTGGTGGAAGTTGATGGATCAATACTGAGACAGGGGAGAAGCGTCGTAGTAACTTCGATGGAGTTCAGGATAAAGAAAACACGAAAGTTGTTTTACACATCTCGTGCCACCTTTTATGTGATGCCTGCTGCAAGCCTATAAATGCACGTTCAACTTCGATTTCAATATTCACATTAATCCATTTGTGCTTCTATTTCAGTTTCATCCGATACGCAGCATGGAGTTATGTGTTATAAAACTATAGATAATAATAATACATTCAAGAAATCTTGTAATTCATCCGATGATATATGTATGAAATGCAGGCTGTTTGTGCACCCAAGTAGACATAAACCTACAGCACCATCTCTTACTGTCATGTTAAGCCTTGTTTAACTTAAGAAATATATAGTTTTGAACTACTTGCATTCTCAAGGGTCAAATTAGACAGTTAAAGAAGTTGAGGCACAGTTTTTTCTCGTGCTGAATCTCATGTTTTTATGTTGTCTTTTCTATCAAAGATATGGGGATATAGTAAACAAGACTCAAAACCTACTGCTTTAAAATTTTCTTCATTTTTTAATTTACAGTGAAACTGCATTACTCCGATTTATTGAGAAATTGAAGTGGGAATCGAAGATGGGTACAAGTATCTCTAATACTATAATGGGAGAACCCCTTAGTCAGTAACCCAACCCGTGCAACGCACGGGTTGGGTTACTTTGGTAAATATTTTCGAAAATGGACCTGTTTGGTAAATATTTTCGAAAGTGGATCAGTTTGAAAATTATTATTTTTAATTATGGACTAACTTTGGTAAATATTTTAGAAAGTGGACCTGTTTTGTAAATATTTTCGAAAGTGGATCGGTTTGGAAATTATTTTCTTCTTACCCTTTTCATTATCCTCCAATTTTTTCCACGTGCACGTGTGCACGTGTCTGATACTAGTAACAATTAATGCTCAAGATTCTAAACCGTCGGATTATGATGTCGTGTGACTGGGAATTTTCATTTCAGATTTTGGATTTTTTGAAATTTTAGAATATCTCTAATCTCTAATATTATAATGGAAAAATGCCTTAGTGTCATTTGTAAAAATCTATCAACACATGCGATGCATGTACATAACTAATATGAAGGAGGTTTCAGGTTCGAGTCTTCACTACGACAGAGTTGTTATTTTTTTTATTTTTTATTTATTAAGACGTGCAATGTGTAACACCCAGCAAAATTGAAATGACAATTTTGCCATTCGTGTATTACGCACGTGTATTTTGTAACATATTTCACTACGTATTTTGATTTCCGACTATTTATGCATTTTTCGTATTGATTTTATCACATTTTGAGTCAACTCGAATATATATTTCAATCTGGATATTTTACGTGCTTTTTACGTGTTTTTGATGCACGTATCGATTATGTGTTTCCACCGCTACGGTTGATATTTTTTGTGTTTAAATTATTTATTTTATGTATTAAACCCACTTTATAAAACGGAAATTCATTTCTCGCATTTTGATCTGAACATTTTTTTACGTGTAATGCACGTGTTTTCTATGTACGTGACGATTACGTCGTAGAATATATAAAAATTAGTAAATATATTTTCTTATATTGTATTTTTATTTATCTTTAACATTATTCTGTTGATAACGTCAAATTTCGTATTTTTGATATTTTACGTGCGACGCACGTGTTACTTTCGGTGCGCGTGCTTAAGAGTATTTGTTTTTTAAAATAAATTTTGAAGTGTGTATATATTTTATTTGTGCATGAAACATTATAGATTTTAATTAAACTAATTTTTACGTATATATTACGTATATATATGATTTGTGTTTTTTTTTTATAAAAATAATTAATTTGAGAAAAGGGTGTGTTAGTGCATGCACGTGCACGTACATGTTTGGGGATGAAGAGGAGGGAAAATCCGGCTGACATTTGGAAAGGAGGGAAATTCAATTTTTGAATTGTGTGAGAGTGGAGTTAGTGGTGATGCTAGTGGGAGGTGGTTTTAATAACTGCCCTACTACTCTCCTTATAAAAGTACCCCTACCCCTACACCATTTCCTCATCCCCTTTTCTCCTTCTTCAAGTTTGCCGAAAACCAACAAGAGTCCAGCTCTTTTGCTTTCTCCACCATGAAATGAGTGTATACATATATGTAAATGTATATATATACTCATATTATTTACTCCCCTCACATCACATTGTCCTTCTCCCATTCTTTCTTGCTTGCTCTGTCAACTTCCGAAAGCAAAGCCAGACCATCATCAATATCCAGCATGCTTTGCTTCTCCAATTATCCATTATACAATGAGTGTATACATATCTATAACTATGTGTATACATATATACCTATTTCTTTCTTTCATTCCACTGTGTATTCCGAAACCCCTTTCTCTCTCTCTCTCTTGCTTTCCCTATCTTTTCCGAGCCCAAACGTCCAGCAAATCCTCTTTTGTGTCTTTTCCGAGCCCAAACGTCCAGCAAATCCTCTTTTGTGTCTTCACTTAATCTCACAATGCAAGAGCGTGTGTGTGTGTGTGTGTGTGTGTGTATATATATATATACACACGCTCTTGCACTGTGTATATATACACAATGCAAGAGCGTGTGTGTGTGTGTGTGTGTGTGTGTGTATGCAAGAGCGTGTGTGTGTGTGTGTGTGTGTGTGTGTGTGTGTGTGTGTGTGTGTGTGTATATATATATATATATATATACACACACACACACATTTATGCGCTCTTTCACTATCTCCTCATTTCCTTTTTTCCCCTCTCCTCTGTCAACATTCGAATCCAGCACTCTCTGTTACTTCTCCACCTACTCATCTTGATATATTCACCTAATACACACACACACACACACACACACACACACACACACACACACATACATATATGTGTATATACACCTAAACTCTCCCCATTCAAATTATACATATATAGTTAGATATATAAGTGCATGAAGAATGAGATGTTTCACTGTGCAAATGAAAATGGAGAGTTGGGGAGCTTTTTCCTACGCGCAGATTTCGAGGAGGCGAAGAGGAGTTTCTAGGAGTGTAATTGCTAAGAATTAAGTTTTCTTGGGTGGGTGATTCTAAAATACTTTCTAAATTATGAGTAAAAAAAATTTGCATACTAGTTAATGTAGAAATTTGATTTGTTAAAATTAATTGATATGCTAATTCGTAGATTGCTTAATCTTAATTATTTTATGTCATGAGGAGTGAATTGATGATGTGATTCACTTAAGCAATTAGAATTTGTATTAGATTAAATGATGTATCGTTTGGAAAATTGTTGGTATGATATTTTTAGTCAGAAGAATGCAATATGCGTGAAATATGAATTTTAACGCTAATGTGATATAGAAAGGCAAATTTTGTCTTATTAGTTTATTTTATGAGTATAAGAAATTTTATAGAAAATTTTTGATGAAAGACAACATTTTATTTGGAAAAATCGATTATATGTGTTTTAATGTATTTTGAAGAAATTTTTTATTATATTGCAAAAATGAAAAACTTATGAATTTAAGAACAAGTATGATATTGTTTTTCAAAGGAATATATTCCGGAAATGATTTATTATTTTATAGAAGTACAAATCAAATTGAAAGATCGAGTTTTAATAAAACACCCTTTTTGTGGAAGTGTGTTGTCAAATTGTGAAGAAATCATCGTTACTTTTCAATGTCGAAAATATATTTACGATCCACTTTAACTGCAACATGGTGCAATCAACAGTTGACCGAACTAGAGTCGACAGACGACTGTCAAGTATTAAATTTCGGATTTTGTCAGCAGGACAGTCTACTGTCTACTTTTCCACAGTCGACTGTTATTGTCTTGGCTATTGGTCCTTGAGTTTTGAAGTTTCGCAGAACAGTTGACTGAACCTTTGTCAACAGTCGACTGAACTGACTGTGTTTTTGAGTTTCAGAGTTTCTTAGGACGGTCGACTGGATGTTTTTCCACAGTCGACTGAATTGGCTTTTGGTTCTTGAGTTTTGAAGTCTCGCAGAACAGTCGACTGGCCACTTTCTAACAGTCGTCTGCTACTGTCTTGGCTAATGGATTTTCTTGAGTTCGGATTTGATTTTTGACATGTGAAAGTTGAGTAAGATTAAATATGAGATTTTATGATTATTAATATTTGATTAATATTACTTAATTTGAACATGTGATAAGAGATTAAATTGATAAAGAGATTGAATTGATTTATATCGTGTTATGAGATTATAAAAGAAATATTTTGAGAAAGAGTTTGTAAATAAAAGAATTGAAATGATTATTTTGAGATTGACTATAACTAATTGTTGATCTCTAGAAAGAGATAGTTGTTGGAATCTAGAGGCTAGGCGAGACCCTAGTGACCGACAGTTTTTAATTATGATTTAGAGAGCTAACCAGTGCGGGTTGAGCATCTCTTGAGAAGTAGCCAGGTAGGCTGACTGTCTCTGTTATTTTGATTTAAGTTCGGTAAGGTAAGCTAGCTCTAGGTTGTGATGATTTTTTAAAACAAACAAAATTGTAAGGATTAGATACATAGTGAAGATGTGATGAAAGTAAGAGAAAAACACGAGTATGAGGGCCATCAGATTGGCGGTGTAAGAATGATTCACAGATTTCCTGTCATGATATGGCGTGAGCACTACTTCGGAATTATCGTCTCGGTGGCGACGCTTATGGGGTGTTTGGTGACTACGGATGGTGCCATCATTCCATGACGGAGGCTGAATTGTCCATAGATTACCTGCATGATGCATCATGTCAGTGCGTGGAATTTCCCTCCAGATTGTCTGGATATTGGCTCGTAACTCATAGAACATCTAGGATACTTACCGTAGTTACCGTAGTAGTTTAAGTCTTGGCGAGGGACTGACCCTATAAGACGAAGAACAATTAAGGGCTTGCCCTCGGACCTATGTAGTATGGGATGCATAGAATCCGAACAACTGCACATTAGTGTCAAATAACTGCATTAAGGACTAAGTGCACAGCACAACACGACATCAATAGGATAGTCCCTTTGTAGCTTTGTTTTGTGATAAAGTTTGTGGTTTGTTAAAGTATTTAAGAATCGTTATACTATTCGGCATAGCGAGGATGGCCGTGTATAATATTTCGTCGGTTGTAAGCAACTGACGTGCACACAGTTTTACATGCAGGACTTGGATTTTACAAGAAGATATAAAGATGAAATTGTTGCTGATGATTATTCAAATGTTAAAGTTGTTACAGTTATACATTTATTATTGTTGTATTTTATTTATTTCGCTGTTTGTTAATGTAAAAGTCTCTGATGTAATCATTGTTATATAAAAGTTTTAAATTCCTTGTAAAATTGTACGAAATGAAGTGAAAAGATCATGTGGAACTTCGAATTCAGTCTGTTTTGGAATTCGGGGTGTTACACATTGTTCATGCATAACTAATAGAAAAGATGTCTCAGGTTTGATGTCAGACTACGTCGAAATTTTTACTTTAAAATATATATATTTATTAAGATGTGCATCACACGTGTAAATTACTAGTTTAATATATGTCAGGTTGTCATGTCGGTTTAATATATATATCCTAAATATGATATATATATAATCTAGACACCCACTCTGCATCAAAATATACTTTTCATAACTTAAGCAATATCTAATCTTCAAATCTTCTAATTTCTAATATCTAATATTATAATGGGAGAGTTGGGGTTGTCATTTGTAGACAAACAAACTCGTTCATTGCTCGTGCATAACTAATATAAAGGAGGATGTCTCAGGTTTTAAGGCCAGACTACGTTGGAATTTTTACTTTTAAGTAAATATATTTATTAAGACGTGTAGTGAATGTGTAAATTACTAGCAATATTTTAATGAGAGATTTGGGGTTGTGTTGTAGACAAACAATTCAATATGTAGATGTAAGCAAATCAACTTACGTACATCGTCCGTGCATAACTAATAAGGGATTGGGATGAGTAAAGGAATGTCTCAGGTTCGAGGCTAGACTACGCGTAATCTTTACTTTTAAAAATAATTTATTAAGATGTGCATTGCACGTGCAGATTAATAGTTTAACATAACCCCAAACATGTGATCATTACTCATTAGCACTAGAGTAAATAGCGGAAAACCCGCATGAAACTTTGTTCAAACGTAGGAAACCCCTACAATTTTTAGTCAACGCACAAAACACCCCCAAGTATCACTTTTTTTAAAAAAATTGTAACTAAAGGGTGCTAATTATGCACGTGAACTGCACGTGATTTATTCTAAAAGAATTCTCAAAATACCCTCATATTCTTCCTCTATTATTCATCTCCTCCTCCCACATCTTTGCCACCGCCGCTGATCCTTCTTCCTCCTCCTCCCCATCCTCCTTTTCGCCTCCATTCTCTCCTTCTGAGATCTCTATATTCCCGAATGTTTGTGTTGGAAAAAAATGATCGATAATAGTAGAATGAAAATATCAACTCAAACCACAAATTGAAATATGTAAGGAAATAAAAGAGAAAGAGATGAAGAACACCAAATATAACGTAGTTCAGCAAGGTGCCTACGTCCACAGACCAACAAGAACCTCCACTATGAAAGTAATTGGTACAAAGAGATCCAACTTCAAGAACACCACTTGAAGGAAATACCCTCTCACAATTATTTTGCTACTATAATACTCAACACCTCAACTTGGAGTGGACACTCTTTTGTCTCTACTTAGATGAAGATGATTCTCTCACCATGTGTTGTTGGAATGAGCAAATGAGCTATCCTTATATAGGCCAACGAGGAAACATCTAGATACATTCATTAATGTTCATTCATGAATCTTCCTACTTCCTTTATGAACCTTCCACATTGATCTAAGTTAATGCACTTGTTAATGAATCTAGAACCACTAGCATGTTCTAGAAAAGCCCAATACTTATGAAAGTCAACAATATTATTTATGGATTGCTTGATGTTGGGCCTGGATATTTTAAAATCTCCCCCTCTAGGCCAATCAGGTCAATAAGATGAGAGACTTCTACTTGAAGTCCATCCCAACGGACTTGCTGCAATACTCCAGCTTCTACGGCGGAACGACTTTAGTCAACAAGTCAGAAGTGTTCTTGTTGGTGTGGATCTTTCTCAACTGAAAAAACTTCTTTGACACTACATCTCGGTTCCAATGATAATGGAGATCAACATGCTTAGTGCGAGGGTGATATACTGAATTCTTACTCAGATGAATGGCACTCTATCACAATGCACCACATAATTGTCTTGTCTCATACCCAACTCCTGAATAAACCTCTGCAGCCATACCATTTTCTTGCCCACTTCATTTGTAGCAATATACTCAGCTTCTTTGGTGGATAAGGCAACACACTTCTGTAACTTGGACTGCCACGAAACAGCTCCCTCCGAAAATGTGAATAAGTAACCAGAAGTGGAACTTCTAGCATCAAGATCCCCTGCCAAGTTTGCATCTGTGAAACCTTCTAAAATTGGTTTTGCTCCACCAAAACATAAGCACAACTTTGAAGTGCCTCTCAAATATCTGAGTATCCACTTGACTGCTTTCCAATGTTCTTTGTCAGGGTTAGATAGATATCTACTAACAACACCAACTGCATGTGCTATGTCTGGGCGAGTGCATACCATAGCATACATAAGACTACCGACAGCTGATGAGTAGGGAATACTTGCCATCTTGTCCTTCTCATCTTGAGTATCTGGGCATAACCTTCTACTTAACTTGAATTGATTACCTAGAGGTGAGCTTACTGGCTTAGCTCCTTGCATGTTGAACCTTTAAAGTATTCGTTCAACGTATCTCTCCTGTGACAACTACAACTTCTTTGCCTTCCTGTCACGCTCCATGCCCAAAATCTGCTTAGCTGACCCTAAGTCTTTCATATCAAATGACTTTGACAAATCTGATTTCAAGTTGTGAATCATTGAAACATCTTGGCCCACAATCAACATATCATCAACATAGAGCAATAAAATGATGAAGTTACCTTTAGTGAACTACTGGATGTATACACATGGATCTGCATCTGTCCTTTTATACACATGATCCACCATGAACGAGTCAAACTTCTTATACCACTGCCTTGGCATTTGCTTTAGCCCGTACAAGCTTTTCTTCAGCTTACAAACCATGTGTTCTTTTCCATCGACTTCAAAACCTTCTGGTTGCTCCATGGAAATTTCATTTTCCAAATCACTATGCAGAAATGCCATCGTCACGTTCAACTGTTCCACCTCAAGATTCATGCTAGCTGCCATGTCCAAAATAATTCGGATAGAAGCCATCTTGACCACTGGTGAGAAGATTTCATCAAAATCTACTCATTCCTTCTGCCCAAAACTTTTGACAACCAAGCGAGCCTTGAATTTCGTCAACTGCTCATTCTCGTCCCTCTTCAATTTGAACACCCACTTATTCTTGAGTGCTTTTCTGCCTTTAGGAAGTTCCACCAACTCATAGATATCATTCTTTAATAAAGACTCCATCTCATACTTCATCGCCAACATCCACTTGTCATTGTCTACATGAGTCTTTGCCTTTTCAAAGCTTTCAGGTTCTCCATTATCAGTCAATAGAATATATCTAGAATACGGATCATTACCATCACTGATCACAAGGAAATACTATGTAGAAGGATACTTGGCACTTGGCTTTGCCACTCTAGTTGATTTCCGAACTGGTTCTTAGGCAATCTTTAGCTACTCCCCCTGACTCGGCTCCCTCTAATTAGGCTCCCCTTGATTATGATCCTCCTGATCATCGTCTTCAGGTTTAGACACTATCTCAGCACCTCTTGCTTCAGCCATCTCAAGAACATCTTCATGTACAGCTTCTTGAGGTTTGTCATTGGGTTCTTGTTGCAGCAGTGATTCATAGGTGAACCGATCAGTATTCTCGACTGTCTGCTTGTCAATGCCTACCATAGTCTGATCCTCAAAGAAGTCCACATTTCTGCTTCAGAATAACTTGTTGGTCTTTGGATCCCACATCCGGTATCCCATCTCTTCATTACCGTACCCGAGGAAGATGCATGGTGTGCTTCTGTCATCGATCTTCAATCTATTCACTTCGGATACACGTGCAAATGCTTTTTACCCAAACACTCTCAAGTTTGAATATGAAGAGCTTCTACCGGTCCATACACCTTCAGGAGTCTCAAAGTCCAACGGTACACTTGGAGTTCGGTTGATGAGGTAACACTTGACTGATACAGCTTCGGCCCAAAAATATTTTGATAGATTGGCCATCTTTAGCATACACCTGACCTTCTTTAGAATTGTGCTGTTCATCCTTTCAGCTACACCATTATGTTGTGGGGTGCCAGGAATTGTCTCCTCATGCCTAATGCCATGCTTCGAATAATAATCTCTGGACACGTTCGAAGTGTACTCTCCACCATGTTAGGAATGTGTCTTGAATACTTGTGGTTCAGATTATAAGAAGGTAAGATGAAGCACGGAGGTCGAATCTTCGAAGAGAGTAGAAGAAAACAGAGCAGCAATAGTGCATGCATAGTTGTGGTCGACTGTCCCAAGTTGCGGTCGACCGCACCCCCCGACCGCAATTGCACTGGGTTTGGCCGAGAGGTGGACGGTCGACCGGTCTTGTTGGACGGTCGACTGACCGGGGTGTTGTGTTCATTTTGAGCCTCGATCTGTTAGGTCGTTTCATCCCAATCTTCAACTCCAAGTTAGATCGTACGGCTCATATTCCGTTACTTCTTTTCCAGGTTATATCGGACGACTGAGAATTAAGATTAGACCTAGGTTTCTTTCTATTCTTCTATATATATTGTAAAGTCCTCCAATATGAGAGAGAGAGTACTTCATAGAGAGGCTCGAGAGAGAGATAGTTCTTGGTGAGTGAGTTTAATTTCTTGTATTGAGTGAATCAATAACTCTTTGTAATCTCTTCTAGTTGAATATCAGATCTCCCTATATTTTCTCCTGAATTAAGCAAAAGCTAACCGGGATAAGTCATCGGCGTGTTTGTGTTAGATTGGTGGATCTACTTGCTTACTCAATTGATTCGTCCCATCTACTTCGACTTCCTCATTGCTCTATTTAGTTCTGCTATGACAACGGGTATTGGTTGATGCCCCAATCCCAACAACTGGTATCAGAGCTTCAGGTTGCCGACACCCTTGGTTAAGATGACGTGCCACAGTATTTTGAAGATCAAGCAGTTCGATGGAAAGATCAATTTCAATCTTTGAAAGACTGACATGTATGATGTTCTTGTTCAAGAACGTTTGCAGTTAGCTATTAAGAAGAAAGAAAAGCTAACTGATATGAAGGATGACAGCTAGGAATATATTCGTGAAGAGCCATAAGTCTGATCCGACTATCTTTGGCGGATGAGGTCAAATGCAGATTTCTTGAAGAAACTGATGCAGCGAGTTTGTGGAAAAAACTCATAGCTGACTACTCTGGTTTGTCGTTATTAGATTGGATGCATTGGAATAGAAAGTTATTCCGTTTATCTATGAAGGAAGGTACCGATCTCCAAAACCACATCAGAGAGTTCAATAAGGTATTATCTGAACTTAAGGCAATCAACGCAGATGTATGTGAGGAAGATAAAGCTTTCAACCTTATGTATTCACTGCCGGATTCGTACGAGCCTTTGATCACTACCATGCAACACTGTAGATCTACCAAGGAGAGTATTTCGGTACATGGTGTAATCAAAGCATTGAAGGAAAATCAACTTATGAAGAAGACTCAGAAATCACCATCTATTCTCACAAGTTGTCTAGCAGTGGATGGTCCTTCAGGGGAAAGACAAAGTGCTTTGCAAAAGGATTCTACCCGTTGTCGATATTGCAAGAGACTAGGACATATCAAGAAAGATTGTTCGAAATTGTAGAATCAGGAGAGCACAAAGAATGGGAATTCAGCCGCTGATGTGGTTAGTGCCTTTGATTCAGGTGATTCGTGTTTTCTTGTTTCAAATTCTTTAGAAGTGAATTCTAGTTGGTTTCTTGACTCAGGGAGTTCTTCTCAAATTTTCTTCGAGAGGGAGTTGTTTTCTACTTATAAGTCTACTACGGGGCGTTGTGTGACAACGGAAACTAGGGAGATTTGTGAAGTTGTAGGTGAGGAGACAGTTGAGTTGAAGATGTCAGGTTTAAATATGTTCACTTTAAGGAATGTTTTGCATATTCCTCTGCTGAAACGGATTCTGATTTCCTTGGGAACTCTTGATGCATGGGGTTGTATGTACACAGCTCGAGGTGAAGTTCTGTCTGTTTTTCAGGGTCGTCGTAAGGTGAATAGAGGTATGAAAGTGGTTGGGCCAAGCCAAACAAGCTCTACAAGCTTTGGGGAATCCAAAATACTTGCGCAAGTGTTGCTCCTTTTCCCATTATTCTCGCAAGCTCAGCTAGTTTGCCGCAACTCGATTCATCGAGACGAGACCATGACGTTCGAATATCGTTGAGAGGTGGAAAATGCCCAAGGGTAGGTGGAGTTCGTGCGGAGTTTGGCAACTTTGTGAGTACATCTACGGAGGTGTACCCTTGAAGGGGTATACTGGATTCGGTGAGATTGGGTAGAGATCATTTCAACTAGAAGAAGAAGCTATTGTTCTAAGTCCTTTTCTTTGCAAGTAGAGTTCATTAGAGTTTGGAGATGAATAACACATCATGTGATAGCACTCGTATGCAATCCAAGGTGGAGTTTGTTAGAAATGTGTCTTGAATACTCGTGGTTCAGATTAGAAGGAGCTAAGATGAAGCACGGAGGTCGAAGCGTCGAAGAGAGTAGAAGAAAACAGAGCAGCAATAGTGCAGGCATAGTTGCGATCGATTGCACCCCCCGACCGCACACCCGACCGCAGTTGCACTGGGTTTGGCCGAAAGGTGGACGGTCGACCGGTCTTGTTGGACGGTCGACAGGTCTTGTTGGACGGTCGACCGGTCTTGTTGGACGGTCGACCGGTCTTGTTGGACGGTCGACCGGTCTTGTTGGACGGTCGACCGGTCTTGTTGGACGGTCGACCGGTCTTGTTGATCGTTTTGGGCCTCGATTTGTTAGGTCGTTTCAGTCTAATCTTCAACTCCAAGTTAGATCGTACGGCTCCTATTCAGTTGCTTCTTTTCCAGGTTATATCGAACAACTGAGAATCAAAATTAGACCTAGGTTTCTTTCTATTCTTCTATATATATTGTAAACTCCTCTAATATGAGAGAGAGTACTTCATATAATATTTTCTCCATTGCAAAGAGAGGCTCGAGAGAGAGATAGTTCTTGGTGAATGAGTTTAATTCCTTGTATTGAGCGATTCAATAACTCCTTATAATCTCTTCTAGTTGAATATCAGATCTCCCTATATTTCCCCCCCGGATTAAGCAAAAGCTAACCGGGATAAGTCATCGGTGTGTTTGTGTTAGATTGGTGGATCTACTTGCTTGCTCAATTGATTCGTCTTATCTACTTCGACTTCCTCATTGCTCTATTTAGTTCCGCTGCAACAATGGGCGTTGGTTGACGCCCCAATCCCAACACGCCATTGTCACTACGGATACCTTTGAGGGCTCTCCCTGTCTCCCTCACCACCATGACTTGGAAATGCTTGAAGGTTTGGAACTCCTAGCCCTTTTATTTTAAGAAATACACTCAAACCTTTCGTGAAGCATCATCAATATAAGTAACAAAATATCTATTACCACCCAATGATTCAACTTCCATAGGGCCATAAACATCAGAGTGTACTAGGTCTAATATATTTTGTTTTCTTATAAAGGTGCCAAATAAACTAGCTTTATATTGCATACCAAAATCACAAGAGTCTAGTGAGGTACGTTTAGCAAAGGGAGTGAGAGACTTATTTGCCAGATTTTGCAATCTCTTCTCACTCATGTGGCCTAACCTTTTGTGCCATAGGCTTGGAGAAGAATCGTCCACGACATTCAATTCTCCTTTTTAAATTTTTTCATATGTCTTGTAGAGGGTGCAACATAACTTTCCTCTCGCCACCACTAGCGATCCCTTGGTAAGTCTCCATTTTTCGTCACCTCCATGATAATGAAATCCTTGTTGAGCACGCTGGTTGACAATAGATTGAGACATAAACCAGGAACATGTCTCACTTTTTTTAACAACTTATAGCCCAAATCGGTTGATAAATCTGTTAATGTCCACATTTTGGATCAATAATCTGAATGCAATTAAATAATTAAATTCTCTATCTTTAGTAATTTATACTTCTTTTCTCTTTTCCATAGGAAAGCCTAAAAGCAACTAAATGAAGAAGATTCAAGATTTACTCAAGACTAATCCATCACTGTGAGGATGAACACTGGAATGAAGAACCTTAATTTTGCATCAAAACATTTGAGTTCGCAGAACAGCTGACTGAACTGACTGGGTTTGAGTTTCCAAAGTTCGCAGAACAGCCGACTGACTTCTAGTCGACAGTCGACTGAACTGGCGTTCTAGTTCTGTGAGACTATAGTGTCAGCTGAACAAATACAATCCAGTCACAAGAAATCATTAAACAGCCGACTGATACTATAGCAATTATTGAACATGCACAAGCTACATAGAGACTGCACAAAAATCCTTCTTCACAGCACATCAAAACTACAAGCCAAGAAGGAGAGTAAAAAGAGAGAATCTGAACGGGAGCTAGAGATAAGCACAGTTGAGATACACCCTCATCCAAACCTGCAAAATAAATCAGAGTAAGCTGTCAAAATCCAGAAAACAAATATTGTATAGCTGCAAATAACAACTTCCCAAAAATCAAGCTAGAGATCTGGTCTGACAGTTAATGAAGAAGATTTGACTCAACCCATATCCGATATTTGAGGAGATTGAAATCTGGAACTTGAGATCTGAGATGGGGGCAAAAGAAGCTATAAAAAAGAGGGGAATACACAGTCAAGAGGGGACGGACCGAAGGGGAGATCGAGTGCCAATTTGAGACCGAGGGGGAGGATCGGAACCAACGATCGGAACCAAGGAGCAGATCGAGTACATCTTGAAGAGGAGGAGAGCAAATTGGTTTCAAGCTGATCATCATACAAAATCATTGTTACTTCTTCTCTCTAATTTTTGTTCTTGAGTTATTTAAATTATTAGAATCATGTATCCAAATTTGTTATTCAATAAAAATTGGATTATGTGTAACTAAATTCATTTTGGGCAGATTGAAACCTTAGTCATGTAATGTTTACAAATCTTCTAAAGCACTACTCCTATCACTTATTGATTAAACCTGGTAGTTCGTGATCAAATTTATAATATGCAGGTTTTGATGCTTGACATTCTTACTATTCAAGTGTTGTTAACTCAACGTATTTATTGATGAACACTCTATATCACTCTATTTATTGATGAGCACTCGACTGACTCCTTACGAAAGTCGACTGAACTGGCGTTCTGGTTAACACAACCAAAGTTGAGTTATCAAGTTTGCTTCTTATAAATTTGAATTTGTTACATAAGCAGATTTAGATGATCGAGTCTAGTGCTCAAGATTAGTAACACAAGAACTCATTTGGGTTCTAGGGTTTAATCAACATAGAAGACTAGAATAGATACCATGTTCTAGTTCTTTATGTGCTTGTCAATTTTCATTGTTTGTTATGCTTTCTTAAAGTGCAACTTAGTAGATATCATGCTAAACACTTAAGGAGAGAAAGGAATTAGAGTAGATACCATGCCTAATTCTTAGCTTTGGAAAATCTTTAATTTAAAGAGTAGATACCATACTCTTAAATGAACAAGCATGAGTGATCAGAGAAGTGTAGAAATTGATTTAGCATTCTTGGCTATAGGTAGAAATCAAGCCCAACTAATTCAATAGATATCTTTACCCAACTGAGAACTACTTGATTTAGATTTTAATCTCATTTCCCTTCAGACGTACAGTTAAAAAACAAGCACTCTGTTTATTGATTAGTAAGTTATTTACTACAATCTCTGTGGGATCGACCCTTACTTTTCACTACGCTTCTGTAAATGATTCATACACTTGCAAGGTTTTAAATTTGTGTTCAAATTATCTATTCATTTAGATAACTGAATTATCAACATCGGTCTCAAACCAAACAACAACGATTCCTACAATCTTGGAATAGCTATCACTGCCCATCTTCACTATCCCAAATTCTCTGGGTTTGTATGTGGTGAAAAATTTTGGGTGCTCCATGACATGGAAAGATGCTCTAGAATTAGCTACCCATGAATCGCCTTAATCTTCATCGAGATGTAGGCATTCACCTATAAGAGACAACAACTCATATACTTGCTCAGACACAGCAGCGACGGTACTGCTTGTGTCCTCGTTCTTTTGGTAAGTTGAGCCATCTTTTTCATCCTTCTTTTTATTCTTCAATATGTTGCAATTCTTTATCATGTGACCATAGAGATCACAATGATGATACTTTCCATTGAAACGTTTCCTCAAACGGCTTGCACTTCTTCCACGATCTCGACTGGAACCTTTACTCTTGCTCATTCCTTGATTCTCCGCCACAAACACTTGGCTACTATCGGAACTTGTATAATTTCTCCTGGTCTCTTCATTCATCATGTTATCTTTAACATTATCCATAGATAACGCACTAGTAGGAGCAGAGTTACTTACGGTGATCACGAAGGTCTCCTAGTTGTTGGGCAACGATCCAAGAAGTAACAACACTTGTAACTCGTCATCGATTTTCATGTCCATCGTGGCCAATTGATTAATGATGCTATGGAAGTTGTTTAGATACTTAGTCACCTTTATGCCTTCCCTATACTTCATGTTGACTAACTCTTTGATTAGGAATGCTTTCTTAGAGGCGGTCTTTTGTTCGAACAACAACTCCAACTTCAACTAAATGGCATGTGCGTCGGTTTCGTTGGATACATGGTGGAACATGCTATCACATCCACACATTCACGAATATGACCAATAGTCTTGCGGTTCAACTTCTTCCATTTGGCATCGGTAGTGTTCTCCGGCTTTCTTTTGAATCCTTCAATAGGTTCATGCAAATTCTTAAAATAAAGAATGTCCTCCATTCTTGGCTTCCATGTGATCCAACTGGAGTGGTTGAGGCGAACCATAATGCTCCTTGAGCCTTCCATTCACACCACAAACTTGGTGCTCTAATACCACTATTGAAAAAAATAGGTACGATAATAGTAGAATGAAAATACCAACTCAAACTACAAATTGAAATATGTAAGGAAATAAAAGAGCATGGAATAGAGAACACTAAATATAACGCAATTCGGCAAGGTGACTACGTCCACGGGCCAACAAGAACCTCCACTATGAAAGTAATGGGTACAAAGAGATCCAACTTCAAGAACACCACTTGAAGGAAACACTCTCTCACAATTATTTTGCTACTATAACACTCAACACTCTCAACTTGGAGTGGACATTATTTTCTCTCTACTTGGATGAAGATGATTCTCTCACCATGTGTTGCTGGAATGAGTAAATGACCTCTCCTTATATAGGCCAATGAGGAAACCTCTAGATACATTCATTAATGCTCATTCATGAATTTTCCTACTTCCTTCATGAACCTTCCACATTGATCTAAGTTTATCCACTTGATAATGAATCTAGAACCACTAGCATGTTCTAGAAAAGCTCAATACTGATGGAAGCCCAAAATATTAATTCTGGATTACTTGATGTTGGGTCTGGATATTTTACACTTTGAACTCTTACACAAATACAAACACAAATATCCTCCTCCTCTTCCTCCACTACCGCCACCTCCTCATTCTCCACCACAACATGCTCCTCTCAGTCTCCGAACTCCTTCATGTCTCCTAATTGTTGAACCCAAAACTCAAACCCAATGCAAAAAACATCTCTCAAATAGTCCTCCTCCACCACCACCTCCTCCTCATCTTATTAGTTTCTCTTATCTCCCTCTCTGAACTCTTTCATATCATTCAATTTTTGAATTTTAATCCTAACTCAAATATTCTTCCCTAAATCATCTTCCTCCTTCTCCTCCTCCTCATCCCTTTTGCCCCCATCATCTTCTTCTTCAGAATTCTTCACTTTACTTTCTTTATCAACAAACAATCATAATATAAACTTTCTCCTCCTTTCCCAACTCCTCGCCACAGCCACCCACTGCTGCCACCATGGCCTGTAACACCTCGTAATTTTCAAAAAGTATATATATATATATATATATATATATATATATATATATATATATATATATATATATATATATATAATATGTTGAAAGTATATATGGCTGGTTTGGTAAATATTATGAAAAATGTATAGTTGATGGAGGGGGGCCCACCGTGAATTAACAGCATAAGATGCTAGTGCCGTCACATATGTGTGACATGGCTGATATGGGGGGCCCGCCACCAGGGAGAGTGACAGTACTTAAGTGCTGTTGCTGCTGCTGACGTGTGCAGGATGGGGGTCCACAAGGCTTTCATATGTACATGGGAATTGATAAGGAGAGAGGAGAGTATGGGATTAGTCCCATATCGGAAGTCAACATGAATAAAATGATATATAAATATAATAGCCTATGATCAAGAGTCATCAATTCGGTTAACCACCTTTTGAGAGGCAGCCTGTGGTGGGCAGTTGTACTACATAGTATCTAATTTGTTTTCTAAATTGTATAAATTGTTCGAGCTAGGGGCAGAGGCGTTATAAATGGTATCAAAGCCGACTTTCGACATCGAGTGTGGGTAAGAGTGGGTGAGATGTATGTCTGAGATGGAGTTAGCAGATGTACGGATAAGTATGCCTGAGAGGGAGCGAGGTTGGGGCCTGAAATGGACAACCCGCAGAATCAAAGTACTGTGCAGCTAGCAGAATCATGGTACTCCACTCCACATCGGCTAGAAAGTAGATCCTGCACTAGATTGTGCATGCCCCGTGCTCAGCGAGGACGCTGGTTTTCTGAAGGGGGGTGTATGTAACACCCCGTAATTTTCAAAGAGTTCAAATATATATATAATATATGTTGAAAGTATATATGGCTTGTTTGGTAAATATTATGAAAAATGAATAGTTGATGTAGGGGGGCCCACCGTGAATTAACAGCATAAGATGCTGCTGCTGTCACATATGTGTGACGTGGCTGATATGGGGGGCCCGCCACCAGGGAGAGTGACAATACTTAAGTGCTGTTGCTGCTGCTGACGTGTGCAGAATGGGGCCCCACAAGGAATTCATACATACACGGGAATTGATAAAGAGAAAGGAGAGTATGAGATTAGTCCAATATCGGAAGTTAACATGAATAAAACAATATATAAATATAATAGTCTATGATCAAGAGTCATCAATTCGGCTAACCACCTTTTGAGAGGCAGCCTGTGGTGAGAAGTTGTACTATATAGTATCTAATTTGTCTTCTAAATTGTATAAATTGTCTGAGCTAGGGGCAGGGGCGTCACATGGCCTCCTCCTCCAACTCTTTCGTTCCACTACCAAATCCTAACTCTAAGGGTAATTTTGTCAAATATATAAAAAGAAAACACGTAATAGGCACATGAATCATTAAGACAACTTAAGTTTAAAAAAAATTTAAAAAGTTACTTTTAGGGGTTTTGTGCGTTGAATGAAAATTGAAGGGGTTTCCTGTGTTTGACAAAAGTATCATGTGGCTTTTTCGTTATTTACCCTTATGGGGTGTTTGGATTGATTTTCGTGAACATGCAGAATCCAAGTTCTTATGCCTATTTTCAATGACGGAGCAAGACAATTCGAAATGGGGGCCACAGATACTTTTTTTTGGAAAAACACTGGTTGTAAAAAAAAATCTAGGATAAAATTAAATTTATTGGAACGGGGTCAAAATAAGCAAATCGATAAGTCGAATTAATTCAATGAAATACCAAAAAGTATTTTGACTATTAGACTCAATTACAATTGGCAGAATGAGAAATTAGAGATGAAAGAGTAATTTTGGTTTTCAGCCCTTCTAATTTTGATATGTTGAGAATGAGTAATAAAATTTCTTATTGAGGGTAAGTCTCTGCTCACTATCGAATTGACGCATCACTATACTACTAGGGTTGAACCAATCCCTTATTATGAGGTGAGAGTGAGTGCGAGAGGGGTTTCGGCCTTCTTCCAAATATATGTATAAATCTCTTATTCATGCTAGAGCGCGAATTGAGAGGACGATTAATCATCCAATTCATTGAATGAAAGAACAAATAATGAGTGAATTAATGAGTATAGAGTAAATTTTGGGTTACTTATTATCCCCTTTAAAGTTTAATTGATAGAGTGAGTTTTATTTTAATCTGTAATAAACTAGAGATTAAATCAGTAAATAAGTGCATTAAGAATAGAGATCAAATTGAAAAAGTTTACTGACCTATATCTAAACTTTCTTAGCCGAGGTCTCAAATTCTAGCATCCCATATATGAATTTTATTTATCTGGAAGGTGTTTTCGAAACAAAAATGGGGCCATTTGTCCTCCTCCCCCCCCCCCCCCCCCCCCCCCCCCTGCGTGAAGGGTAGCTCTGCCCCTACCTATTTTTGCGCTTAAATGGAGAAAAAAAATTAGTGGAAAACTTTTCCATAATTACGTAGCATATCTTTTACAATTAAAATATTTTATCTTAAAACAGTGACGAATACTATGAAAATTTCATGAAAACTCATTTATATATTATTATCATTATTATTGTTTATTATCTTATATTCTCTTTTCTTTATTAAATTTTTTCAACAAACTTTTTCTTACATAGAATCAATTTTTTTTAGGAATTTTTTTTTCTTTCACCAGCTGTAATCAACTAAACAAGATTAATAAAATAAAATTTCTTAGAAAATCTTTTATATTCTAACTCATAGATCAATCCAAACAGCCGCTTAGCATGAAAGGCACCGAAAAGGAACACTATGCTTAGAGGGGTGGTGACGTTTGTTGAGCAATCAGGGGAGAGGACAGGCTTCGTTGCGAGGTGACAGTGAGAGTCAACGAGGGTCAAGTGAGGGGATGAGAAGCAGGACTCAATCTGTACAGAGAGTTGTCAGATTGGCAGAGTGCTTGCGGTCTGTCATATGGTGCTTGAAGTTGAGATATGAGTCATTGCTAGGGACGATGGAGGTGTCCGTGCGAGCGACGGAGCGGATAAACGGTATACAAGCGAGGGACTGAGAAGGAGAATGAGCTCAAATTGGCACGAGAGATTGACTTTGACGAGATCAGCCGATCAGTAGGATTAGATTTCGTTATATTTTTTGTTTGTTGGTTGGGGTGTATGAGTTACAGGACCCAGCCTGTTGGGTTCTGAAATTCATAAGCCTTATTTTTTGTTGTATGTTTTGCTAAAGTCTTTTTAATGAAACGCGGAGGGTATTCAACCTACCGTTTAACGATAAAAAAAAGGAACACTGTGTCAGTAAATACAATTCAAATACTGTAAGTACAACGAGAAATTTTAATTGAAAGTAGGTCGTTTCTGCGAAAATTGGCTTCTTATATGTCTTTTAGAGCATCTGTAGTCGTTGACCAATTTGCCAAATTTTGCAAATTTTGGCAAAGAATGTGCTGTAGTCGTTGGTCAAATACCCAAAATTTGGGTTGCGACGCTACAGTAGTCGGCTATATTTGGCAGCCGAAATGGCAATTGCCAAAATATAGCTAACGGAAGATGATTTTCCGTCGGAGAGTTTTTTTTCACGCGCACTCATCAGAAGGGGGATTATTCCCCGTCCGATGAATTAAATTTAAAAAAAAAAAATTTTTGGAAGGGCGGTAGACAATCTACCGTCCAACACAAATTTAGGCTAAAGACAAAAGCCTAGGATGGGACTTCATCCCTCGTCCCAGGCAAGATTGGGTTTTTTGATTTTTTTTTTTAAAGTTTTTTTTTTGTCCTTTTCTCACTTCCTTCACTGCCATTTCTTTTTTTTTAAAAAAATTGTCCTTTGTCCCTCACTTCAATGCATTTATATATATATATATATATATATATATATATATATATATATATATAGAGAGAGAGAGAGAGAGAGAGAGAGAGAGAGAGAGAGAGAGAGTGAGTTAGTCTATTATGATATGGTGAGATGGGCTCCTTATCATGAGCGGGAGTTATCAGCCACCCGATCTAGTTTGATTCAGATCGAATGGCTGAGATTAGATCCCATTCTCCGTCTGTTTTGTTGAGGGTAAAATGGTCAGGAATCCTCTTCTTTTCTTTCTTCGATATCGATCCCAGCTGAGTCCCGCTCTCTCTTCGATCGTAAGAAACCCTAGCCTCATCTCCAAAATCTTACTCCCGCGCTCTCCTTCTTCGATGAAACCCTAATCGTCTTAGAGAAACCCCCATTCTTATTTCTATCGATCTCTCTCTCTCTTCGAAATGAAAACTTCAGCTTACGATCGTGAGATCTCTCTCTCTCCCTTCGACGAGAAACCATACTGAGCATCTTCGATTCTCTCTCTCTCTTTTCGTCGAAGAACGATTTCTTATTTATACTCTCTTGGATTCTCTCACTCTCATCGACGAGAAACCCTAGCCCCCAAATCCGCTAGTCTCAGTGGTCTCTTTCTCTCTCTCTGCGATCGAAGATCCAAATCGCCATTAGGGTTGCGAGGCTCTCTCTCTCTCTCTCTCTCTCTCTCTCTCTCTTCGACGTAAAACCCAAAGTGCGATTAGGGTTTCGATTCCTCAGCGATTCGAATAGAAACCCTAGCAGACCCCAATCATTCTTATAAGGTATTCTCAGTTTCAAATTACATTTCGTTTTCTTATTTCAAGTTTCACTGTGAAAAATTGAGTCAATATGGCCTCTACTGTATATATATTGTAGAGGTGTATTTTTATCAGTCAATATGATATCTTCTCATGATAAGGAGAGGTATTCACAGCTATTTTTGGTATATCAGAAGAGGGCCCATGGCTGTTTTTGTGTGTTGGTCTAGGCAATGATGATATGCACTACCTAACAAGCTAATAAGTTACAACTAGTTGGCGCGGTATAATAATGCAGCCCTAGACACATTCTTAATGCTTGATTTACAAAATGAATATATAGAAGTGTGTTCTGAGCCTACGACTAATTCAGTTCATGTGTTGAAGACAACTATGATGATGAAAAATTTAGCTCTCCGAATAAGTTTGAGTAGAGCCTGCATTTATTTAATTAATTTTGAGTCGATTAAGACCTTTTAAAAAAAGATAAAATTATGTATTAATTTGCCGGCAAAAAATTTGTTTAGCAGGGAGATGGGGATTTTGGAGATGTTAGATGACCTCTTCTATATGTTTAATTTGTTGAGGAGCACACTATATGAGTTAGTCTATTATGAGATGGTGAGATGGGCTCCTTATCGTGAACGGGAGCTACCAGCCATCCGATCTAGTTTGATTCAGATCGAATGGCTGAGATCAGATCCCATTCTCCATCCTGTTTTGTTGAGGGTAAAATGGTCATTTACCCCCTCACCTTATCTTTTGGCATGCTGGCTCCCAACTCACTCCCGCTCTCTCTTAGATCGTAAGAAACCCTAGTCTCCTCTCCTTATCTTTTTAGTTTATTCCCTTGTTTCGGTTATTAGAAGAGGCGCGAGGTGGCCTCTACTGTATATATATTGTAGAGGTGTATTTTTATCAGCCAATATGATCTCTTCTCATGATAAGGAGAGGTATTCACAGCTATTTTTGGTATATCAGAAGAGGGCCCATGGCCGTTTTTGTGTGTTGATCTAGGCAATGATGATATGCACTACCTAACAAGTTAATAAGTTACAACTAGTTGGTGCGGCATAATAATGCAGCCCTAGACACATTCTTAATGCTTGATTTACAAAATGAATATATAGAAGTGTGTTCTGAGCCTACGGTAGTCCACAAGATTTGGATATGGTGGAGTTATCTAATGAAGGATGCTGAACCCTTTGATAGCAAATGAATTCAATGTGGTGATTTTCATTTGCCACTCTTTGATAGCAAATGAATAATAAGGTTTAATTAGGATGCAAATATTTTGCAACTTATTTCACAGTTATTCTGATTATTTAATGAAAAGAATGTTGGTGTGGTTGAATACTCCATGCACAAATCAAGTCTATATAGCATCAGCAAACTATTACTCTTGCATGTGTGTGTGCCATATTTAGATTTGTAAGTTGTAATACTAATTATTTCATGTTGAAAATAAATGTATTACATTGTGAATCGTATACTAAATGAGACAAAACTACTCCAGCATACCACATTTTGGGACATGCAGCATTCACACCTACCTATGTTAGTTTATCCTTCTAGTTCTGGGTAGCATAGCTAATTGGAATAATTTGCAATTAAACCCTATTATTGTCTTTCCTATGTATTATAACACAAATATCTTTCCTTTAGATCAGTGCCGATGGGGTTACGAAGAAATTCTACCCGGGTGATTCGCTCCCGCTGTGGCACGAGGAGCTGGAGGCAGTGAATTCTGTCATGGAGATACCAGAGCTGATGGTCCAGTAGTGAATGCTTGTACCATTGATTCAGAAACATTACGCTTTAATTCATTTTGATCAGCCTGTATCAACTCCATTTTTTCTTAATGCTTTAGTATTTGAACTGACAGTTGTAGATCTGTATTTCTGGCGTGATTTATATATTAAGAAAGATGGAATAACCTGGTTGAAGATGCACCTTTATTTTTATTATTTCCAGTTTACAGTATTTGGTTTTTGCAGTGTGCGTGAAATTAAAACTTCTAAACATGTTTTGACTTCTTGATATGATTGTGTTTCTTGCACGATACTGGATAGTTGATGCTCCCTTTCTATTCAAGGGGTAATGGAGGCTAGTGTGCACACAAACAGGATTGTTTTTTTTCTTCCTTCCAGCTTTGCTCGCATGAAATGCAAATATATACAAAGGATGGAAAATCTCTGTACATCATTCATCAATGACTGACTTGAATCTCTTGATAGGTCAGAAGTGCTTTTCTTGTGTTTTCATTTGAGGTCTGTCCCTTTTCCATCCAGTGGGTATGATTTGATCGATAAAATGTTGTACTGAACCCGAGTTTGAGGAATTTTCTGACACTGAAATCCTCTAATTTGCACCAATGATGTTCAGTGGTGATGCAAAACTGTAAAACAGTTAAGCTCAGTATCCATAACTATGAAGGAGAAAATCTAGAAACCTTGCTCGAGAAATGATATCTGTACTTCAATATAAAGGAACAGATGAAAAATGTTTTGTTTTAAGAACAATGTTACTCATCAGTATGCTTATTTTGAAACCAAAGTGGTATGTATCATGGGTACAGGCTTTGTTTATTTTCTTCTTTTTTGGTTTGTATCTTCCTCCTCTGCACTGTAATTGTTCGCTTCTAATTAGCATAACATATGTAACACTCCCGAAGTCTCTTTTAAATGATTGTTTCTAGCACTGCAGACCATTATTTCTCGCACACCATCTGCCAAAAACTATACGTGTGGCTGACACTACATGAATTATACCAAAGCGCTGCTGATGTGTGTATTTCACATCTGGTTAATTTACTTTGTAAGATGTTTGGACATTCTACTTCAGCTGGAGAGTAAATGATGGTTTAGTATTGAAGATTTGGCACAGAAGAAAGTATATGTTTAATGTAACAGAAAGTGTGAAAGAAATATGTAGAGATTCTTCTTCGTTTAAAAAAAAAAAAAAGTGAAGTAAGGCAACCTTTCTACATATACATAATTTTACACCATCCTTTTTGTTCACTATGTAAACACTTGTACGTATACTGACTCTATTTCCATATTTCTAGACTCTGTAACACTGAACCGTCTTCGCTGTTGAGCTTCAACACTGTATCAAATGGAAACTGTGGCAAGAAGCGCCGGCTTCCTGAGCTGGCCCCGGCATAAGTGTAGGTATTCCTCCGACCAGAGTAGACGGGGTTGATGGCTGGAAAGTCTGCCGATCTTTCGAATTCTTCTGAAGGACTGGCAGCACTGCATTGAAGGCCGTTCCCCCTTGCATCCAATTCAATTGACACCTATAATAATAATAATAATAATCAAATATGGAGTAGTTGAGCCAGGATTACTTTGATAAGTATCTGAAATATTGTCGATGTTCTTACTTGAACTGAATGATGAGTCATTCAAATTGAGAATTTGTATACAGAATTTTGTATCTAGTTAAACTCTATAAATGGTCCAAATTTACGGAGGTCTATGGTCATTTGAATAACGAGGGAAGTCAAGCGAAATGGAAGATTTGTGAAGATGTGAGGTTTAGACTGGGTAGGTTACAGCAAGTTCAAAACTAATTATCAAATTAACATTCTCCTCCCCCTTCATATTTGTGGTGAAGAGGATTCAGATTCTCTGCACTTTGCAGAAAATTAGTACTAAAGGAAACCCAAAAACGAAACAATGATTCCCTCTTATATTATATATATACACGCACAAAAACTTATTAAGAAAAAATCGCTTACTTGAACTAGATGGGGCAGCAACACTTCTTTGCTTTTCACATTCATGAATGCAGGGTCCAACTTCCCAGTTTGCCAATTGTAACCTACAAACAAGAACCAACTTGATCAGTACGTACCAAAAATGAAAATACAGGATTTTTCGTACATAACGATTACAAGAAAAATGGAGGTGTACCAAACATATTTTGGAAGTTAAACCAGCGGTACGAGCAGACAGAAACAAGCAACTGAATCTCCACCCTAAACTGAAACTCTAAACTGAAACTCTAAACTGAAACAAGCAACTAAACAGGCCCAGTCATGGATCATGAACTGGTCGGGGATGACAAAATCTTTCTTTTGCATCAATTTGAAGTTGCTATCAAATTCAGCAACAACGAGCAAATTACATTGTCGAACAGAATATATATATAGAGAGAGAGGGGCAATGCTCCACTGCAAACGGATCCGTGCAAACAGGTATGCAAACCAAATGAAACAGTTGTAATCGTAGGCTCAGAACACACTTATATTTTACTGTTTGTTTAAATCAACAATACTTCTTCAACACATGAACTGAATTAGTCGTAGGCACAGAACACACTTCTATATATTCATTTTGTAAATCAAGCATTAAGAATGTGTCTAGGGTTGCATTATTATGCCGCGCCAACTAGTTGTAACTTATTAGCTCGTTAGGTAGTGCATATCATCATTGCCTAGACCAACACACAAAAACAGCCATGGGCCCTCTTCTGATATACCAAAAATAGCTGTGAATACCTCTCCTTATCATGAGAAGATATCATATTGACTGATAAAAATACACCTCTACAATATATATACAGTAGAGGCCATATTGACTCAATTTTTCACAGTGAAACTTGAAATAAGAAAACGAAATGTAATTTGAAACTGAGAATACCTGATAAGAATGATTGGGGGCTGCTAGGGTTTCTATTCGAATCGCTGAGGAATCGAAACCCTAATCGCACTTTGGGTTTGACGTCGAAGAGAGAGAGATAGAGCCTCGCAACCCTAATGGCGATTTGGGTCTTCGATCGCAGAGAGAGAGAAAGAGACCACTGAGACCAGCGGATTTGGGGGCTAGGGTTTCTCGTCGAAGAGAGTGAGAGAATCCAAGAGAGTATAAATAAGAAATCGTTCTTCGACGAAAAGAGAGAGAGAGAATCGAAGATGCTCAGTATGGTTTCTCGTCGAAGGGAGAGAGAGAGATCTCACGATCGTAAGCTGAAGTTTTCATCTCGAAGAGAGAGAGAGATCGATAGAGATAAGAATGGGGGTTTCTCTAAGACGATTAGGGTTTCATCGAAGAAGGAGAGCGCGGGAGTAAGATTTTGGAGATGAGGCTAGGGTTTCTTACGATCGAAGAGAGAGCGGGACTCAGCTGGGATCGATATCGAAGAAAGAAAAGAAGAGGATTCCTGACCATTTTACCCTCAACAAAACAGATGGAGAACGGGATCTGATCTCAGCCATTCGATCTGAATCAAACTAGATCGGGTGGCTGGTAACTCCCGCTCATGATAAGGAGCCCATCTCACCATCTCATAATAGACTCTCTCTCTCTCTCTCTCTCTCTCTCTCTCTAATTTCTGAGACGAAAGATATTCTTCCGTCTGACTCAAATTTTGGCTTTTGACGACTACAGCACAAACTCATTTTTTTCTGTTCTATTTACCAAATACCCAAAATCTGAGTCAAGACGACTACAGATACTCTTAGTTGCTTCAAAATTATTGCCTTCACTTTAATTAGCTGGTCGAAATTAAGCTCCGATTCATTCTTCCACCAATCAATGACAGGAAGTTTTTGCTTACTCAACTATGGATACATCCAACGATATTTATTAGCCGTGACATTTGTGAAAGTCGATGTATACTGCTACAAACAATGGAGATATACCGATGATTACATCTCTAGTCAGCTATCATACTCCATCAAAGAATGAAGTGAGAGTGAGCTCATGTATTACCTCATTTCCTATTGTCATTTGTTACAACTCATGATAACAGTGGACTTTTGAAATCTTCACTATTTTAATGGAAGATTTGGGGGTTGTAACCAAACAAATCCTAACTTTGTAACTAAGCAAACCCGTGCAATACTCATCAAAACTAAATCCCACAATATATATATGCACCGTATGTGTTACTCAAATCAAAACATTCAAATATAAACTATTTGTTTTTTTATTCGATAAATATATTCATTTAATTTAATGACTATTAATTGACGTGTATCGCACGTACATTATACTAGTATCATATAACAGTAGACTTTTGAACGTTCCCTTTCCCCAGGGCCGGCCCCACTCTTGAGGCAGATGAGGCGGCCGCCTCAGGCCCCCAGAGTTTTTGCGGTTTTAGGGGCTCCAAATTTGTAATTTCTTTATAAATATAGGCAGTATTTTGCGCGTAAAAAAATACTTTTATTAGGGGCTCCCAAATATTATTATTCGAGCCTTTAAAAATTTTTTAAAAATTATTTGGGTTTAGGCTTGAAGACTTGAATTGAATTTGAGACTTTAAATTTGGGTGGTTTAAAACAAATCCACATTTTAATCAATATAAACTCAAACCCGATTACCCGAAACCCACTTTTAAAATAAAACCTCTTCTTTCGTTTCCCTAAATCCCAACCCGATCGAAATCCTTACAGCCTTACCATATTTCTAATTTTCGGAATTCCTCTTCGCTACCGCTTCTTTAGTTCTTCCCCTTTCTTTTTTTTGGGTATCCCATCTTCAGTTCTTCCTCTTTGCTGCCTTTTTTTTCGGAATTCCTCTTTGCTGCCGTCGTCAGAGTTTTCCATTGACCAAAGGAGTTTTCCACTGATAAGTTTTGCATATTTGATTATACGTTTTGACTTAATTTTGCATATCTGTTTGATGCTTATGAGTAAACTTGTTATTCAATGATATATATTTTGCATATTTTGCTTTCAACAATGTACAAACTTTTTATACACATTTTTTTTTGAAGTGTATAGGGGGTTCCATTTCGGGAGTTCGCCTCGGGCCCCCGGGAACTCAGGGCCGGCCCTGCCTTTCCCCACTAGGCAAAAACCGATGAGACAGAGACTACGACAACGGCGAGCAACTCATCATCATCTTCATCGGAAAACCAAAGGCCGAAGTCCGACATATGCATGAGAACTTCTTGAAGAACAAGGGAATCTTCTCGAACCTTCTAGAAGCTTCCTCCACCTAAGATTACTTCTCCTAGCTCATCCGTGCCCTCCTCACTGTCGACCGTGTAGATCGCGGCCACCTCACCTGCTCCTTCACTGTCACCCCCGTTATCACCGTAAGTAATGTTCCTTTAAAATTTTAAAAAAAAACAATTTGGCCCCTCTTCTTTTTGGTTAATTCACTACAAGGAATTTGACATATAGTGACCGAAAAAATCCGTGGGTAAAAGGCAAAAAACCGTAGGTATAGCCCTTAAAACCTATACCAACGGACATATTTTTCCGTCGTTTTTAATTAGCTATACCCACGGCAAAATGCCGTCACTATAGCCTATAGCGACGGTTTTTTCACCCGTTGGACAAAATCTCGGTGTTATACCCACGGTTTCGTATCCGTTGGTATAGGTTTTAAAGACACCTTTTGTTTTCCTATACCCACGGTTGAAACTCCATTGCTATAGGTTTTAGCGATGGTTTTCGCATCCAATTATTTGAATATGTACTCATCGCTCTATACACAATTTTTTCTTATTAATTACGCTTATAATAATTTAATATTTTCTTTTATAATATTAATCCAATTATAAACTAAATACACAATAAAATAGATAAATGTGTTTATGAAACAAAATTTTAAAAAAATAAACTTCAATCATATTAAAAATTAATGAAGTATTACAAGCATGTCAAATTACAAAATAGTTAATAACCAAATACACAATTGAATTCATGTGTGCAGACATGAGAATCAATACTTTAAACTACGATCAACATATTCAATGACATTATAAGATAACATTCAATTAACTCCTCACTTGAGATACGACACTAACAATTTTCTTATATTACGGCAACCAGATCTTGATTGATCTTGATTCTCTTTGCAGTAATCTTCTTTTAGCATCCTGCAAATCTTCTTTACAACCTTCTTCACTTCATCGTTGGCAAACACAAACTCGGCTGCATTTTAAGCGAGTTCAATCATTTCTCGCTTGTTGAGAGCCCTTCACAAACAAAACAAAGCAAAAAGATCCAACTTTGGTCATCAACAAATATTCATAAAGAGAACAGTGTACTCTAGATCTGATTGATAGGAACCAAATTTCTACTAGTACGTAGTCAAAAAGAGAACGGCGTACTCTAGATCTGAATTGAGATTCTCCTCTATAGAAAAATTGAACCAAATTACAACTATCAGATTGATGTCAACACTAGAAATTACCTAATTGATGACGAACTTCTAGGCTTAGGCAATCAAGAAGCAACCCCTCAAATTTCCTGAAGACTAATAATAGTCTATATGTAGTGACAGAAAAAAACAGAAAATTTTAGATCAGCTTGAATCATGGAAATCTGAAAGCAAATTAAGAGGGTTTTCATTTTAAGGCTCCAAAACTACATAAACCTTTGTCAATTGGAGGTGCTCCCTAACCCTATCACCAATCCACTATCTAAATAAGTATGTGCCATTCATTTGTATATGCTAAGTGATGATAAGTGAGAAAACAACAATTCCATCCATAATTTTTCCAACACAAATAAAATTTTAAAAAAAAATAAAAAATTTAATACAAGATAAATTGGGAGTTGAGGATTATACATCCCCATGAAACATAATAGAAAATAGAAATGATTTAAATTAAGCATCATACCTCGTCAAACTTCAAGAAGTTTTGAGTATCCAGTACACTATTGACCTCAGGCTTAAATGCTGCCTCCATATTATAAAGTTCATCCCATACGATATCTTTAAACCAAGGATGAGCCTAAAAAGAAAACAAACAGATTTTAAAAAATAAAATAACAGAAGAAATAGAAAGAAAGAAGGCATCTATATGCTTAAATGGTACCTTTAATTCTTCTCCCCCACAGTTGCCTAGTCTGTTTTCTACATCACATAGTAGTCTGCATATAAGATCCCTCGCCACGGGAGACAGTCTAGCACCCTCTGGAAATTTTAAATAATTTCTCCAGCGCAAAATCTAATAATCATTGTTAAATTTTGAGACAAAATTAAAAGGTGTCAAATAGAATGCATATAAGTAGAAATTTCCAAGAATAATAGACTATTAGTAACTTAATAAAGAAACAATAAAGCTGACATTAGGAGTAAACCAGTCTATGTTGCATTGGTTTGAAACTGACTCTTTAACTTCTTTTACCAGGATGGTGTGGCGTCTTTGAAAAAGATAGCACTTGACCAAGTATTCCAACTACAGCCATAGACATTCCGGCAAAATAAGTATAGGTAACACCAACAGAAACTGAAGAAGGATACATGTCATTTAAGGGCAAACAGATAGCAAAGCATAATTTAAAGTAAAATATAAAGATTACAGAAATATTTAGCTATTAATTTGTAAGACCAACTCCAACCATGCTAGCTATTTTGGCTAGCTAGAATAGCCAAAATAGATAATATATGGATAATTTGGCTAGCGAAAAAAGCTCACACTCTAACCATGCTATCTATTTTGGCTAGCCATAAATGTTTTAATTTTTATTTACTCATAAATAGTTACAATATTATTTTTTTAAAATACTATGAACTCAATCTAATAATAATTTTATTCATTCAATATAACCATTTAGCTGATACATGTTTAGAACTGATTCCAGATGAACAGTTTATGAACTGAATGCAGATGACCAAGAAAGAAAGATGAGAAGGTATTAATATCTGTTTCAGATGATATTAATGACATATATTAATGACATATAGCTGATACATGTTTCAGAAGAACTGAAGTAAAGCATTTGAAGAATTGAAGTAAAGCATTCAGTATAGAACATATGCAGTAAAGCATTTGAAGAATTGAAGTAAAGCATTCAGTATAGAACATATGCAGTAAAGCATTTGAAGAATTGAAGTAAAGCATTCAGTATAGAAGCATATGCAGTAAAGCATTTGAAGAATTGAAGTAAAGCATTCAGTATAGAAGCATTCAGTAAAGATTTGAAGATTTGAAGAATTGAAGTAAAGGCTGTAAAGCATTCAGTATAGAAGCATTCAGTAAAGATTTGAAGATTTGAAGAATTATACTAAATTATGCCAAAATGTTTTTTTCCTGAATAACAATTATACTAAATTCAGTATTTATATAGAACAGATCAACAGAGAAACAAGAGTGTCCAATGCCCTGAGCTGAGTTAGCAGTTAATTTGTGCTGTGGCATCACAATATGCACCTGTATACAGATAATCCAACCATACTGACTCCTGATACATACATTATTCAACCCATTTATTGATCATATTGCATTTTCAAGACAAGGATTTTCCATTAGTAGGAAGGTTAAATTCCAGTACAAGTATAACCTAGAAGTCAACTTAAAGCCAAGATCAAGTCATCCTTTTCAAGAGGAGCAAACTCACTCAAAAGGCTTTCACAGTTAGGTAATCTACTTAAGAACAAAGACAACAAAACAAAGAAAGGACTTGCCAAAGATTTTGACTGATTAGGTTGCTGTAAAATGTATCTGGCTTAAGAAAATTCAACAAACTTTCATCTGAAGCAAATTACTAAATGTGTTAATTGTCCACCTTTCATGAAAGAGAAGTAAAGGCTAGCAAACGAATAAAAATAGCAACTGTTCACTTCACAATGTTCAAATCCAGACTGTCTGCTAGCCAACACATAACAAGAAAACATTGGGGGATTTTTCTAGATGGGGTTGCTAATGTATAACTGTATATTAACCATAATACATAGAAAACATTTAGGGGTAAGGGTTATGCAATCATAGTTAGTCCTTACATTGGCCAAATCCATCAAAAATCCACAATTTTTTAAAACAGTAAATGTATAAAAGTGAATGAGTATGTGTGTATATATTACATCAGTTAAGCATTGCAGCCTCATTGATAGGAAGTAGTGTGATGTCAGGTTTTAGTAACAAATTGAGAATACAAAAGGACAAATTTAGAATATAAAACATATGCAGTATATATATATCTAAAACATATATAGAAGCATTCAGATTTGAATAGGAGTGTTTGGACCATATGCAGGTTATAGGAAATGAACTTTTGTTGAATTAAAACATATGCAGGCTAGAAGATATGTCTAGTTCTATATATGTGTGTGTGTATATATATATATATATATATATATATATATATATATATATATATATATATATACGCAGATATGAACAATAACCTGCTACCTATAATGAGTCTAAAAGTTCCTCTTCATAAAGCAAACATATCTGAAATATATCTGATGTACACTCATATCATTAGTTCAGGGAATGCTTCTTAGATTCTTTTGGTAAATGAGTTTCTGTTCAAGTGTTTGATTAAATGAACAGAGAGCTAAAATTTCTTGTGACTTTTGGGTTGTACTTGTTTCGTTTATTTCTCATTGATGAAACAGAATGATGTTTGCCATCTATAACTAAAAAAAAGGCCACTAGGAAGTAAAATAGTTACAACTATATATAAGTCTCCTTTTGTTCCATTCAGTACTTTTGATCATTTGTGTTGGTGGCAAAGAGCAAAGTGACAATAAACAAACTTAACATCTCCAAGTACAGAGAGGCATGTGTGATGTGTTTGAATTGTGGAGTATGGGTGGCTTCTAGGCCAGTAGGCCAATGAATTGCAATAAACAATGCTATTTCCCCACTTTTGGCTTAGATTACCATTAAAGGGGATTTTTTCTAATAAACCATTACCATCTTACCTGTGATGAAGCCTACACAAATGTGGCTATAAGAATTGCAATAAACAATGCTATTTCCCCACTTTCGACTTAGATTACCATTAAAAGGGATTTGTTCTAATAAACCATTATCATCTTACCTGTGATGAAGCCTACACAAATGTGGCTAAAATATATCCAGCACTTCTTCATCTTTACACAGATTCAACTCTCATCCTCATGTCTCAGATTCATGACAACTTTACTTCTTCTATCTATTACTTCTTCTATCTGTTCTTTACTGCTTATAATCACAATCACTGCCCCTCTCAACCATTACCATCTTACTGCTACCTATAATCTATTTGCTGATGTACACTTAATTAGTTTGAAAAAGAACCCAATCAAGAAGATGAAGAACCCAATGAATAAAATTTTGGAACACCAATCTACCAAGAACAAATTGAAGAGATGCAAGAAGAAATTGAAGGAAATCAATGTCGATTTAAATAAGCGGGAATGAAATCTTATCGTTAGAGCTCCGGAAGAACGCAATCGCCAGATTTGGTGAGCGGGATCCAATCGCCAGAATTGGCGAGCGCATCGCGAGCGAAGATCGGATCGCCAGGAACGCGAGAGATTTGGCGAGCCCGTTGGAGAGGAATTTTGGGGATTTACTTGTTAAATTAGCGATTTGGGAGATTTGGCGAGTTCGGTTGGAGATGCTCTAAGTATATTAACTTACCAGTTGAAGGAAAGCAAAGCCAATGAAGTAGTCAAAAGGGGCATGACAAGATAAATAGAGAACGCATGTGCCTGCTTATATTCCGCATCTGAAGATGCACCAATTTGCATAATGTTGTGTATCAAAATCTGTAATGAAGATACAGAGATTATTTTCATATTCTATATAGGGTTGAGTTTTCAGTTCGATGTCTAAGTAGCTTATACGGCAAATAAAATACTGTATAGAAGTTCCTTGAATATGAACCATAATCCATACTTTTCTCTGCTCTTGTGACCATATAACTACCGCTCCTCGATCTTTTATGGTCCTATCAATTCTTTCTGTAAATTCTTCTGGTGATTGTTATATTAAAACCGGTGTTTTATCAAGTGTGTTTGCTAACTAGTAAGGCCTAGAACATCTGAACTTCAACTTGCCGAAATATGGGAACACATCTAATACACCCAGATCCACATTGAAAATCTCATTAAATGGAACAGGCCTGAAATGTTGATTCAATAAATTTTCCTTATAATTTCTTATCCATGTTAAAAAATTGTGATACCGAATCAGCCAACTCCTCACTTGATGTCATTTTTCCATGATTAAATGTATAGTAAAGCTTGTTGACATACTCTTATCCTCTACCATCTCCAGTATTCATTTTGGTATTTCTTCTATGCTGCCTCAGCCATCCTCATTCATGTTCAGCTACCTAATTATATCCAAACCCCCCACTTCTCCCAGAACTGAAAGAAATAACCATAATATTTTTCTCCAAATTTTGCAGGCATTTTCATTGTCACCAAACTGAAAATTGCATAGAACTTTCACAAAATCTTTTAGAAAAAATCAAAACATCTAATACAACACTACCCACTAACTAAGCTTTAAACAAAAAATAAAAATCACCCATATACCATCTTACACTCGAAATTGGGGTGCATTCTAAATCTGACCTCACCTCTACTCCATAACCAATATTATAATTGTTTCTAGCATTCAAGAGCATTTCATCTCATAATTTTGTTCAGAAAAATAAGTATCTAAAAAAAATTAAACAAAAGTATACAATAACCTAAACTAATATTAGCATGTCAGAAACTTTTCTAAGACAATAAACTTAAAGTATAAACTCAGAAACTTGAAGATCCTACCTTAGATCCAGATTCCCGAATTTGAAAGGAGGGTCAGTAAAGCCCAGATTTTAGTTTACCAAGTGTCTGCCTCTCTCTCTCTTCTTGGCCTACCTATAAAATGATTGGAGCTGGTAGTGTTGCTCTTTCTTGTGTCTGTCTACAACTTGACGGAGCGCTGGCGACGGGGCTCGCGACGGAGCGCTGGTGAAAGAGAAATCGAAAGAGTAAGAAGAAGGGTTGAATACCGAGATTAGATCGAGGGAGGAGATGAAGGCGTGGGTGGAGGTGAGGGGGCCGATGAGGTCAGGGACGAAGATGGGACCGCCACGTGCGAAGCGCGGGCGACGGTAGCGGGAAGAGGCGACGGCAGCAGGGAAGAGGGGGGCGACGGCAGCGCGAAGAGGAGGATTTAGAGATTGGGTTTGTGGAAAGAGGGATTTAGGAGTTTTAGAGGGATAAAATGAAATATTTTGAGGGAAGAGAGAGGGAAAATGAAAAAATTTGGGGGAAAATAAATTAGGACTATACCCACAGTCTTTTATCTTATTTGTAGGTATATGATACCATACCCACAGTTTTAGAGATCCGTCACTATAGGTGTCCGTTGGTATATGGCAAATTTCTTGTAATGATTGCATGGATTTCCCAAAATTTTGCAGAACAGGTACAATACTTCGCATGGGGGATGGGTGGTGGTAGTGGCGGAGGTGGTGGGGACGGCATGCGCAAAGATGGCGGTGGGGTACAAGGAGCTGTTTCTCCGTGAATCCACAGCCTCTTATCTCTCTGCTCCGAAAATTGATGTGAGATTTTTTCAGGTTAAGTTTAGTTTTTAAGCCCCATTGAAAAACGGTTGTTAGGTAAGATAACTGTAGGTAAATCAATATATTTAAGCTACCTATAGATATCTTACATTTGTTTCTTTTATAAGTATATTTCTAGTTGAATCATACTTTGTTGTTCTTATTTTTTTCTAAGTTAAAGTGTTCAACGGTTACCGGTTTCATTAACGAAACAGAACTCAAAATCAATACAAAAGCCTACTCCACCAACTATTAATAACAGAAAAGGTCTAATATACTTTGTTGTCTGTATAAGGTTGAAATGTCTTTGTTTGAGCATTTAAAGTGAACCAGTCGTTTAAATTCCACCTTCCTTAAATATTGTTGGAAAAAGGAAAACAGTAATAAGTTTTCTGAAGGGCGGTTCAATTAAGACCGGCCGATTCTGACCCGCTATCCTGTTTTTCCTATCATTCCAGCTCTATATAAAACCAGATCAGAACGTGATCCAGTTGCAATCAAACCCGGTCTAAGAGGCCAGTCCGCACCGGTTTTAACAACACTGTTAATAATCCTTTTGAAACAATGGAACCCCAACATTTTGGGTAACATCATTAAGATTGTTCCTGCAGCTGCTATGCTGAGAGTGAAGGAGAAAGCCTCATTTGAGATGTCACAACTTGAATTCATACCTGTTGCTGCTGATTTTGGTGTGGGAGCAAACAGATGAATTTGTAGATTTTTGGAGAAAACAATAAAGCAAACCTGTTGACCTTCACCGATATGTTGACTTGGTCTCTTACCGCTGCTGCGAACCTGTAAAAAGTGCGAGACACCGGGATGGATCCCGGCGACGCACCCTCCGACGCTCTTGTTAGTAATCTGAATGATTAAGAAAGAGCTTTTATTGAAAAAGTATTGATTACCTGGTAATCAGTGGGGAAGAGGGGTATTTAAAGTCGCCTTAGGAATTCATTTCGAGATATGAACATATCTCTACTTCCCGGTGTGAATGGATAGAAGCGGTTATGATCACTTTTTAGGGATAATTATGAATCTGAATTTTTTTTTATCCTTCTGAACTGGTTTGTAACGGGTTGGGACTCGTACCCAGTAAGACAGATCCGTTCATAGGTTATTGGGCTTTGAAGAAAGACCCAGTTCCCATTTCAGACCCGTTAGGTGAAATTAACATTTTACCCTTAAGCTTTAAGATTCGTGTCCGATTTGAGCCGTCCCGATTTAATCTCATTTTTAGCCATATTAATACCCAAACACAATGCTGTGGATCGAGTGAAGAAAGGGGGGCGAATTGGAAGACATGGTTTAAGCATTTAAGAAAATAGTTGAGAAAGTTAATATAACTAACTAAAATTTGAAATATTACTTCTTTTTTTTAAATAAAAAAATCTTAGTAAATCTTGAAATGAAGCGCGCATGTTCTAAGTAGTAAAAGCTTAAATGGTTCTAACAGCAAAGCTTTTGCGGATTTTTACAACAAAGCCAAGTTACTAAAAGTTAAAAACTATTTTGTTAATTTCCAAATCTGGCAGTTGATTCTTCCGAGCTAGAGCTGGTCTCCTGTAATACCAAAACTTTTAACAAAACATTTCATATATTGTTCCATCTGATCGTGTTACTCCTTGTATATAGACTAAGGTTTTCTGCTTATCGTACAAATATGTGAAAGCAATTAACATTTTTTGCTTTGTGCATGCATAATATGTATCGGAATATCAGTTCAACTTTTACTTTATTTTTAAAAACCAAGTTTCACTATTTGGCAGTAGTAGTTTATCATGACTGCGGTCTTTCGACAGAGATGTCTAGTCATCTCTACCGTCTCTCATTCTGCATTCAATTTGCTAAACAAAAGAAATATGGCAGTTATTCCTGGATGTTTATTTGCAGGATGTGGTGGAAAATGATGGTTCAATACTGAGGCAGGGGAGAAGCGTCTTAGTAACTTCAATGGAGTTCAGGATTGTTAAGATAAATCAGAGAGAGATAAAAACAATACTGAATACTGAATTGAGTTCAACCAAGTACAATACCACCTATATATAGGAGGAGAACAAATATCAAAATAACTCTACAACTAATATAGAACTATAATAATATTTAACAAGGATAAAGAAAACTGTCGGAAACTGTTTTACACATCTCGTGCAACCTTTTATGTGATGCCCGTTGCATGCCTATATGAATGCTCGTTCAACTTCAATTTCTATGTAACATTAATCCATTCGTGCTTCTTAATCAGCTTCATTTGATTCACTCGCAGCATGTATTATTTGGTATATATAGAACTATAAATAATTATACTACACTCAAGAAAAGTTGTAAATCTGATAATGTATGCATCAAATTCCCCAAACCAAACCGACATAAACCTACAACGCCGTTTCTTATTGTCATGTTAAGCCTTGTTTAATTTAAGAATTATAATAGTTTTGAACTACTTGCAGTTATTATTCTCAAGGGTCAAATTAGAGAGTACGTCAAAGAAGTTGAGGTACAGTTCTTTCTCATGCTGAATCTCATGTAGTCTTCTTTTCTATCAAAAATTCCAGTGAAGATATGGGGATACAATCCAAAATAACCAAAACCTACCGCTTCAAAGTTTTCTTTATTTTTTAATTTACAGTGAGGGAGAAATCACAACCATATTATCTAATTAGTTGAGAAACTGGAGTAGGAGAAAGATGGGAATAACAATGTTCCTGGTTCGAAGGGAGCGTTTGGTACACGGATTGAAAAATTCTTAGGAATGAAAGGATTCCCGGGAATGTGAGGGTGGGAATAAAGATTTCTGAGAATGTTGCATTATCGCGTTTGGTATAGTACATTGCATTCTCGGGAATCCTTTACTAATGTAATTTTTTATTCTAGTTTTTTGGGGTTTTTTAATTGTTTGTTATGGAAATCACATGGGAATGCTCAAATTTCATGATTTTAGAAAGATTTTTTTTTTTAATTCTAGTTTTTTTTTGTTATCTTATTGTTTGTTATGGAAATCCCATGAGAATCCTCAAATTCCATGATTTTTTGGGGCAATGGAAATCCTTCATAACAAATGATTTTTATTCTCTTGGGAATCTATCATTCATTCCAAAACTATGCTTGTCACATACCAAGCAAGATAATCTAAGAGGGAATATGAGATTCCCTTGCACATTTTCACGTACCAAATGTCCCTAAATATTTTATTCTGATATCGTGTCAGGCACAGAATTTTCATTTCAGATTTCGAATTTCGGGAAAATTTTCAGGATATTTGATAAATATCTTGGTGTCATATAGGTTTGATATATATCTCTTTCAGGATATTTGAAAAATATCTTTGTGTTAGATAGGTTTGATATATATCTCCTAAATATGATATATATATCCTATACACACTTTGCATCACACGATCAATTATCCCAAATATCTGACCATCGGCATGAAACATGCAAAAAACAGAACATAGCAAATTTTTTTTTTGAGGGAAAAGGTAGAATAAGGCCACCTGTTTCATTAATAAGTACTATATATATTGATACAATCACAATCACAATTGGTCACAGAACATAGCAATATTTAAGTACTATACATTGATACAATCACAATTCAAACAAACATTTACTAGATAAACGGTCCAATGAGTTTGGTCTTTGGACGTTTTTTAATGTCAAAACTATTTCATCTTGCTAATTCAAAGACCATGCCCATCATGAAAAATATTGCCAAAATTTCATGAATTTCGACTTAAAATGGTACAAGTTACATTTTATGATGTTTCGGTGTCCCCCAAGTTCTAAAACCGAATTCGCGGCTGCAATTTTGTGCGTTTCATTCTCTTAAAAAAAGGGGGCCTTTTCGGCAAAAATTTAAACCAATGACAATGCTATATTACTGCGTGTAGTTTTTGTGTATGTTTGACATTTTTATCGCATTTTCTTGCATCTTCACCATCATGATCGTGTCCATTGACCAAATTAAGACATCAAACTTACTGAAAAAATCTTTGAAAAAGCTATCCAAATGCACCCCAAATATATTTATTTTTGTTCCTAGATCTGAAATCTTGCCAGCAAAAGCAGCAGCAACTGTAACAAACAAAGCCTTTTACACAAACTGGAAACAAATGCAACAAATAGCTCTAATTAGTGCCTTTTTCGGCTTTTAAACTACTATATAACAAAACCAATTCGTTGAAGGCTGTTTGATTTCGACAAGGGCTCATGTTCCTGTTGATTTGGTGGTGGCTATCGATTGCTCCCTTTCTTGTTCTTGTGACCAGTGTTAGCCTTGTAAGTTTCTGTTCTTTCAAATGCAGGAACCACCTTCACAAAAGTAAACAAGAAAATTCCTGATAGTCAAAGATCGAGAATGTGAATACACGAAACACGCTGGCGACTAGTAGATGGAAAATACACACCTTGTCATAAACCTACTAGCAATTAGACAACCCAAGTTTAAAGAAGTTGTCTTTTCTTTGTTTCCGAATAACATTCACAAAAATTAATATATATTTCTGCATGATATAATAGGAAGTAATGATTAACAATGCAGGTCGTCATCGGGGTGGCTTACTGATCATCGAGCGATTAAAATTCAAATGTCGGGATCATGCGATACAGTAATAGGCTTGCATGTGTACATAAACATAGATATTATACAAGTAGGTAAGTACGCCAAACAAACTATTGGAATGTCTCTACTGCAAACAAGTAATCAAAGAGAGAATAATGCTTGGTTTCATAATCACATGTAACAACATGAAGATTGTAAATGATGCAAAGTATGGAAATTTTTAAGGGGGAAGGACATATAGGCACCTAAAGTTTGTCTTAACACCCTAAACACACCTGAAGTGACGGTAATACCCTAAGCACACCTGAACTTTTCAAAACTGGATCTATAGGCACCTGGCGTCCAATTCCGTTAGTTTTTTAACAATTAGGGGGTGAAATTACTTTTTTACCCCCACCCCCACCTTCTTTCTTCTCCATTCTCTGTTTCTTCCTCTTCCCTTTCCACGACAACCCAAAAGCCCGACCCCCCAACGCCACACCTCCTCTCCACCATCGCCTCTGAGCTCCGCCTCCGACCACCTCTCCTCCACCCGAAGCACCTCCTCGCCATCTCCATTACCTTCGCCACCACCCTCGACTCCACCGCACACCTCCTCCGCTGCTCTCCTCCACCACTGCACACCTCCTCCGCTGCTCTCCTCACCACCACCACCGCTCACTGCCCTCGACGAACACCACCGAAGCACCCCAAGCTCCATCACAGTCGACGAGCGCCTCGCCACAACTCTGCCACCACCTTCAACCTCCTCTGAAACTCCTCCTCACCATCGTCGTCACACTCGAGCTCCCCTCCGTCGCTACCGCCAACTTGCGAAGCTCCTCCTCTCCTCCTCGTTGCCGTCAGCACCGTCAGGTCCGTCACTAAGCTCCCTTCGAGCTCTCGAACTCCACCACTCTTCTCCCCCTCGAGCTCCCGACCATACCCATCCACTCTCGCCACCACTGCCACCTTCGAGCTCCCTCCGAGCTCATGATTGCATCCTCGTCGACCACTCCCCACCTCCTCTTCCTTGCCGTTGAGCCTCACTGTAACCATCTCTCTCTCACTCTCGTTATCTCCCTCTCTCTGTCTATCTCTCTCTCTCTCTCTCATTCTCTGTCTCTCTCTCTATCTCTCTCTAACTCTTTCCGTCTACGTTTAAGTGAGATAGAGAGTGAGTCATTAAAATTATTTTGGAGAGTATTGTGGTCTTTTCACGTGTCTCTTAACGGATTTAAACCCGTTAAGGGGTATATTCCAGGAATATACCACTAACTTAACTGAGAAATTAACAGCGGGGGTCTTTAGGTCCAAATAATAGAAGTATGGGTACTATTGAAAAATTATAGAAACTTTAGGTATGTGTATGTAATTTCTATAAACTTTAGGTGCCAACAAGTCTCCCAATTTTTAAAAGCACGAAGAAGAATCGGTCCTTTTTCCTATGTGGAGAAAATATCTATGTTCACGTCATTTATAATGATGATTACTCCTTTAACATAATAGCGGGGTCCTTTTTTAAAAGAAAAGTGGAGGTTTTGTAGAATGCACCTCATTTTTATGTCAATTTCCAATTCCAATTACTCTTTAACTATTTTTCTACTCTCTATACCTCACCAACCTTACTATTTAAAAAACAAATTCTGTAACATATACCAACAGCTTAACTCGATTTTTCTTGACAAGAACATCTTCTGATCCTCGATACCATGCATTTTAGTATAGAGAACAGTAAAGTTCTTAAAAAAATATAATGTATATTAGCAGCCAAAAAAAACAAGCTATACTTTCACAAAATATGGCATTGTAATTTTTTTTTTAAAAAAAAAACATCTCAATGAAGTTAACACAGTATTAACAAAATGTATGATTCAGCGAAAATTACTTTATCCACATTTCACAAAGATTTCTGTTAATTAATCCAAAAAAAAAAATTGGACTGCAAAATTAGGTATTTAAACTTTAAATGAATGAACGGAAGTGGAAGGGCTCAATGGAAATGACACTCAAATGTTTTCAATTATAATAAAAAAATATCTTTATGTAAGGGATGAAGATTTGTAGATATCTCAAGCAAACTTTAGAATCTTGGTATCTCATACAACATTTTTTTAAAAGGAAAATATGGAATATAGCTACCATGTTTCATTAAAAAAAAAAAAAAAACAAACAAACCCAGAGTATTGAGCTCAAATACAAGAACTACCAAGCAGGAAAAATAAAACATAATAAAAATGCCTCCAACAAAATCCTGGGGGGTGGGAGCCATCTTAAACCAGACTCAGCAAAATAACAACATAGGGAATACAAATACAGAACGACAATCCCTCCAACGAGGGTGGGTATTAGTGAACCGATCAATCGAGAGTAGAGCCGATCACGACCTCATCGTCGTCGTACCCATCACCTGAAGGGCTCTGGCGATCCTCCCCCAATCCTCCCCTTTGGATCCGATGCCGCGGCTGTAGCCCAAAAAAAAAAAAAGATGCATTATATGAGTTAGATTACCATAAATATTATTACAAGTTCCACGAAAGTAAATGTTGTTTCTATATAACCATAAAACACATGTTGTTGCACTGATGACGATATACCACTCTTCTTTCATGTCTGACCTTTCTGATACAAATGTGGGGCCTATCCACAGCTCCTCATAAGATTGGAGGTATGTCCTTGTGCCGGGAACTATCAAGTTGGCAGTTTAGGACGGAAGCGTGAATTTGCACCTCTTCATTAAACATGACAATAGGTATGTGGCCATTCTTATGATAGTTTACTCACAGTCCGGACCAAGCTTCAAAGCAGTGTAGAACTCCTTTGAAGGAAGTAGTTTATCCCAACTCCCCATTATCGAATAGTAGGGTGTCGTCGGCATATTAGAGGATTGTACAGCCCGGTCGGTTTCGACCACTAGATACCGGGGCGATCAACTCTGCGAGACTGCAGTTATCCATCATATATTTAAGGACATCTGCCGCAATAGCAAAAAGGAGGGAAAATTGGGGATCTCCTTGCCTCAGACATCTTCTACAAGAAAACAGAGACCCGACCATACCATTAACCATGATAGACGTCCCACTCGTTGTCAGTCAGTAGCGTATCCATCTGATCCATCTAACCCCAAAGCCTCTGCTCCTAAGGGCCTTCAACAGGCAATCCCAATCAACAACCACACATTCAGGATACACCGGCCTTTGATGAATTCGGACTGTTCGCGACTAATCAAACTATCCATAAGCTTTGTTAACCTATTGGTAAGGACCTTGGTGATTATGTTGACCAAGCAGTTGAGAAGGCTGATAGGTCGAAAGTCCTCAACCCTGTTGGAGTCTTCTTTTTTGGGATAAGCACCACCTCAGCGAAGTTAAGCCTCCCGAGTTTAAGTCTATGATCATAGAGTTTCAACATGACCGCCATGACATTATCCTTGATTTCTTTCCAGAAGATCAGGTAAAACAAGATTTGAAAACCGTCTGGACCAGGAGCTTTATCACTCCCCATTTGTGCAATCAACTCTTTGACCACCTCCTCTGTGAATGGATTTTCCAGTGTCATCAACTCTTGGCCCGTACATGGAGATCTATTCTTCCATAACTCCGTGCTTATGGGAGACCTAAACTCTTATTTGCAACTGAAAAGGTTTTTGAAGTGTGACTAGAAAGCCTGCCTGACTAGATGTTCCTCTAGGATCACACCTATTTTTTTTCTTTAATGAGGGATTGAGGTTTGATATTCGTCGTGCACTGACCAATATGTGAAAAAATGCTATATTCGTGTCTCCCTCTTTGAGCCACAAGATTCTCGATCTTTGCTGCCACTTAATCTCTTCAAGCTTATACAGTTGAGCTATTTCCACCCTTAAATTTAATAGACAATTACTTTCATGTTGCATGAGGACTCGAGTCACCTCCAGTCTTTCTAGTTCATCAATGCCCTCCAGAATAACTGCTTTTGCAGACCAGATAGTAGCAAACCTGGTACGGTTCCATTTTCGGAGCTTAGTCCTAAGCCTGCAGATTTTCTTGCACCAAATTGCAGCCTCTTATGTACCCTAAGTAGGTAGTGACCAACTCTCCATGAATAGGTAGCGAAAGACCTGAACTTCAAGCCAGACTTTCTCAAACCTAAATTTAGGTTTGTGCTTGGAGTTGTGTTCACCAAATGAGAGGATGATGAGCACGTTGTCAAAAGTTGGCTTTTGTAGGGATTTGGCAAAGGCAAGGGAAATTTTTACCTCCCAACCCATCGAGATAAGAATTCTGTCAAGTTTAGCCACGATCGAAGTAGCTTGCATTTTGGACCGAGTGAAAAGTCTATCCGAAATTGAGATGTTAACAAGTTCCAGGTTCATGATAAGCCTATTGAATTCTTCTCTATCCGAGTCGCTAGAGTCCCTGCCACAATGCTCGAAAACAAACCTAGTGATGTTGAAGTCGCCCAGAACCACCTACGGGCCATGCCACCGCGTTTGGATTGAGTGGAGTTCTGTCCAGAACGTAGCTCTGGAAAGTTGATGGTTGGGGCCGTAGACCATAGTTATAATTTGGGTCCAGTCGTTCGTCCGCCGTTGAAGTGTGAGAGAAAAAGAGAATTCTCCTTGGAACTCCCCAAGGCACGTAAAGAGATTGGGGTTAAAGCCAATAGCAATGCCTCGATGGACAGAAAGATTCTCCATTCAGAGATCCTAAAACCACCGAGTCTCCTGAATCTAGAAACATGCGAAAGTTACTCATGATATCTGTTTTAGAGGAATTAATTATATCCCTAACCCCCCCCCCCCCCCGGAAAAAAGGGGAAAAGAAAACCAAACATTTCATATCAATATAATCGTCACTAACCGATTGGGACTTACGTGAGGTATTAGGTTCAATATCAGCCACAAAGGCCCCTATCCAATTCTCACTCTCTAATCTTATTGAGGAGTAAGGTGTTACGATCAAATATCGCACACAGCAACACCACATGGTTTGGCTAGACATAAATCATCGACATTTAACATATAATTAGAAATAGACGATAACCAAATACGCGTACCTCCACCGTCGGTCCAAGAGGCCTTAGCTGCAGCTGCGATATCCAGATAATCATCTAAAGACTGTGTGGGTTCTCCAGTGCACTGCCTGAAGCCTGAATTGCTTGCCGCTGCCCCTCAAAACTGGACTGAGAGTTAAGAAAAGTGGAGGGCATCATTCCGGGGATAGGGAAAAAGTGGACGCTTGTTCCCTAGCCAATAATTGTTGTGTATCTTCAACCATCTCCTCATCAAAATCTGAACCATCTTCTAAATTAAGACACTCATCTCTTCCCGGGGGGCTCTAGATTCCGTCTTCGGTCCAACAGCGGAATTGGTTCACTCTAGATTCTGTCTTGGGCCCAAGAGCGGAATTGTTGCAAAAAAGAAAATTTGGAAATATTCCTCCCTGGAAATTTGGAGTTTGTCATCTTGGATACTAGGATATTAGAATACAAAAAATATGACAAGTACAACAATTTTTTACAGGAAACTATGGCAAGTTGTGCAAGCTATAGAGTCCAGTTTAGACTTTTCAAACTATTAAATTGAAAAGATGCATGCATTGCCATCCTATAGTTGTGAACTAAGAAGAAGGTTCATGCACTTCTTGGTCGTTGGTTATGTATATAGAGAGTAGCGATGATATCGAGTCCTATCGGGTCGGGTCTTCCGCTACCCGAATTCAGATCCGATATCTCACTGGTCCAAGAATTAGACCCAGATCCGAACTTGCGAGAACTGAGTCTAGGTTCGGATCCGGTTCCTAGTTAAGAATATGTACCTATCAGGTCTGGTGAGCGGGGAGTGGCGGCGGCGAGAATGAGCGGGGACGGGGGATTGATGGTGGTAGAGCTTGAGGATGGTTTGGATATTTGAAGAGGATGAGGAAGGAGAATAAGAAGAAGAAGAGATTTTATTTTATTTTATTTTATTTAATTGGGGTTTTCTTATTAGGTCCAGATCCGGATCTGGGTTCGGGTTGGATCCAATTTGAGCGGATCCGAACCCGGGAACACAACGGGTCTTTTTTAGGACTAGGACCGAGACCCGACCCGCAATAGACCGGATCGGTTCCGGTCCAATGTTAGGTTCGAATCGGTTCTAGATATCGGTTCTTGTTGACAGTGCTAATAGTGCTAACAGAGAGGTGTATCTTTTGTCACATCAATTTTTAATTTTTAATTTTAATTTTATGGTTTTAAAGAGATGATTTTTTCATGTGGACTTGTCCCTATTGATTCCAACTGTTGACAACCCAATTCAACTAAACAGTCGGGATTGAATGCTAGCTAGCCAATAATGGCACTGGGTTTTCTCAGTGCGGAAAATCTCTTTGAAATCTAGCAATGATCAGCAATCTAATATATAGATTGTTAGAGTGGGCAATGCACGTGTTACTATTATCATAATGATAATTATTTGAAGGCTCATTTATTTTTTTAATATATAATTATAGTTCAACTTGAGTTTAACTACAGTCCTTGATAATGATTTCATATGCCAAAGCAAATTAACCAACCTGATCTTGTGATGAATCATTGTGTGGGAGAGGTCGCTTCTTGTTTGTGTTGAGATTTCTGGTGGTTGGCCAAGGTCGTCTCTCTGTATTGAGGAGATAAGTATTAAACAATGAAACCAATTATTACGACTTAGAAGATAAATCTATATAATAAAACATAAAAAAAAAAAAAGCTATCAAGTGGCTCTCCTTCAATCCCTCCAAAAATTAAAGGCCGAAATCTAACCTCACAATACATATTTTTTTTCCAAAAGTTTTCCCCCAAAACTCAAATTCAAATCTCCCACCCAAAACAACTCCTCTATTTATTTAATTTTTTTTTTCTACCTCTCTCCCTCCCTCTTCTATTAAAACAATTAAGAAAATACAAAATTTAAAAATTTAAAAAAAAAGTAAACATTTAAAAACTTTAAAAATTATTCAAAACAATCAAAAAAATCATATAATATGTTTTTTGCTGGACCCTCAAATGTTTTTCATATAATATGTTTGCTACTTCCATTAATTTGCTGGACCTCCAAAACTATTTTATATGATCAAATACGGTGCACCGTTCCGAAGACGTGCCGTAGGCACGTGTCAACGGGCAAACATAGTATTAAATAATTAGCCACATCCTTATATTCCACTTTCTCTCTAAAAAGGAAAATTAATTAACTAAATGACAACTAACGGCCGGCCCCGAGTTTACAAAGGTCAGCGGCAAAATTTTAAACAAAAATTATTTTAAAAAAATTTTACTAAAATTTTTATTTAAAACTTTTTAAAATTTTTATTTAAAACTTTTTTCAGAATTAACTTTTTTCAACAATTCTGATATATATATATATATTTAAAACTTTTTTCAGAATTAACTTTTTTCAACAATTCTGATATATATATATATATATATATATATATATATATATATAGAGGAAATGCTCCGTTAAAAACGGGTTTATTTTCACGGGTTATATATATATATATATATATATATATATATATATATAGGAAATGCTCCGTTAAAAACGGGTTTATTTTCACGGGTTATATATATATATATATATATATATAGGAAATACTCCGTTGAAAACGGGTTTATTTTCACGGGTTGGAAAACACTAATGTGAACCGTTGCATCACTTTTGATCGTGATCAGCGGCTCAGATCGCTTCCGCCCATCACCTAATATCACTCAAGTGACGGAGAGTTATTTTGGGAATTTCGTCCCAAATAACTCTTCGCCTGATTCGCTCTGAAAAAATGAATATAACTTAGGCCGTTGTTGGGAACAACGGTCTAGGTTATAAAAAATTGAATTATAGGCCGTTGTTTGGAACAACTGCCTTGTTCTAAATTTTTATAACCTAGGCCGTTGTTCACAACAAAATTTTATAGCCTAGGCCGTTGTTAGTTATAAAAATTTAGAACAAGGTTGTTGTTCCAAACAACGGCCTATAATTCAATTTCTTTTAACCTAGGCCGTTGTTCCCAACAACAGCCTATGTTATATCAATTTTTTTAGAATCTGTTCAGCGAAGAGCTATTTGGGACAAAATTTCCAAAATAACCCTCCGCTGATCAATTGAAACGGGTTATGGGAAACTCGATCTGAGCCGCTGATCATGATCATGAGCGATCCAACGGCTCAGAATGGTGCTTTCCAACCTGTGAAAACTAGACCCATTTTCAATGGAGTATTTCTCATTCATATATATATATATATATATATATATATATATATATATATATATATATATATATATATATATATATATATATATATATATATGAGTAATGTGAGCCTCATATTTGTATGAGGAAATTTTCCTCATACAAAGTAATTATACTCACTTGGTAGGGCCATTATGAAAGATCCACTCCGTCCATCATGTTTATCATGCTAATAGATGTAAGTGTAGAAAAAATCAAATTGTTTGGAGGTCATTCACTCATGCATCATGTGGATTTAATTTGTGGTTCGATTTATATTACTGTTGAAATCGTTCATTTTTCAACCACATGTTGCATGGGTGAATGACCTCCAAACCACTAGATTTTGTCTACATATACATCCATTAGCATGATAAACATGATGGACAGAGTGGATTTTCCATAATGGCCCCACAAGGGAGTATAATCACTTTGTATGAGGAAAATTTCCTCATACTCTATATGAGGCTCACCTCTCTCTCTCTCTCTCTCTCTCTCTCTCTCTCTATATATATATGGGTAAAAGGGATATGAGCAAATTGCTCATTTAATTAATGAGCAATTGATTATGTGGCATGCATGTGATACATTGGACAACTAATCCTTTTAAAGATTGTCCAATCACATGTATGCTACATCATCAATTGCTTATTTACTAAATAAGCAAGTTGCTCATAACCTTTTTTCCATATATATATATATATACTAGTAATTTACACGTGCGATGCATGTTTTAATAAATAATTTAGACATAGTATGGATTTGAACTTAGAACCTCCTTTATAATAGTTATGCACGTGTATTGCACGGGTTGGTAGAATGACAAAACATTTACAAATGACACTAAGGCCTTCTCCCATTATAATATTAGATATATGTGTGTGTGTGTGTGTGTGTGTGTATATATATATATATATATATATATAAAGATTTAGAGATTTGAGAAAAAATCTCTATACAAATTCAAGCCCAACTAAAATAAGTTGGTCCAATTACTAATTTTAAAAATAAAAGCGCAAAAAATTAAATTTGGAACAACTAAAAAAAATTACGCACAAAATATATATATATATAAATATAAGGAAAAATAAATTTGGGACCTCTAAAATTGTAAAAATTTCGGGGTCACAAGGAGCCCGACCTCCATTGGGGGCGGGCCCTGCTGACAATAATTGATGTAACACTATTTAGGTGCAACTTATATTTTTAAAAAACCAACAAATTTCCACTTTATGTCTATCGAAACAAAACACAAGCAGCTCCCAACAGGAGCTAACCCCACCCTTGAGGCGAGTGAGGCGGCCGCCTCAGACCTCCGCCGTTTTTGTAATTTATGGATCCCAAATTTGTAATTCTCTTGTAAATATAAGCACGTATTTTGCGCGCAGAAAAAAAAATATTATTTGGGGTCCCATTTCGAGAGTTTGCCTCGGGCCCCCGAAAATTCAGGGCCGGTCCTGGCTCCCAATAGAACAGCTTGAAAATTCATTGAAAAACAGAAACTCGCTCTTTTACGCTCTATAAAGACTAGCTAAACAAAGTCATATCACACAAACTTATTAATTGTTTTCTACGATCACAGCACCACCATATTAACTATTAATTATAATTTTGGAATTAAAATACATAGTAACGTTTCATCCGCTATCAATTTTATTACATGTTTTCTTCATTATCTTAAGTGGCACGTTACTATTGGACAGTTTTTCTATCTACTCTCTCTTCGTCCGCATATTGCCACGTAAGATATAAATATAGTAAAATACAGATCTAAATACATCGATCACGACTTTTAATAACTTAATTAATAAATAAATATGAAAAACTCATCCAAACCATGTGATAAATCATATAAAACGGCTTGCATGATCTCATCAAATATCGAAGAGATCATGTCCAAACCAGACATATTGAGAAGATCTAACGGACTCCCATATCAAGTAGGCCCCACATTTAAATCCAATAATTCAGTTTCTGTCAGCGTACACATCAGCGAAACTATTAGCAGTACGATCGAAGTCGAACCAACAAAATATCTAGTGGCTCCCATCGTAAATAACTCAACACCATCATGCAAAAAATCACCTTATCGGATCCCACAATTCCGATCCAATCTGATCAGGACGAAACCCTACCTGAATCCCTCGTCGACTCCGTCGCGCTATCGGGAATATAGCGATCCAGCTTCACCTTCTCACCGCCGCCGTCGCTGTCGAAGCCGAGCAGCACCGAGTTGACGAACGAGGCCTCCATCCTGTTGAGAAACGACGCGTGCATCTCGTCCGTCCATAATTGTTCCTTCTTGGTCAGATCCATTTTAGACCGTAAAATTAGAAAGAGAGACAAATAAAAGAACTAGGGAAAGTTCAATTTGAGATGAGGGGTTGGGTTATGTGCTTTTTATATATATATGAGAAATTGAGAGGAAAGGTATTGTGCCACGTGGACAAAAGATATTTTGACGGGAGTATGAAGAGAAAAAGCGAAAAGATTGATAATTTTGGGGAAATAAGGGAATAATGATGGGGGGTTGCGTTGTGCTTTATTTATTGAGTAATGATACATTCACTGCCAATTTCATTACGTTTCTCTTCACTATTTTAGGTGGCACACTCCAATAGATAAAGAAGATATAGTAGGTAGGGAAACTTTTCAATAAAAATATGTCACCTAAGATAGTAAAGAAAATGATAGTGAAATTGGTAGTGGCTAAAGCATTACTCTTATTTATTTGTTGGAAAATATTTTAGGGTTTTTTTGTTGCAAAAATATCTAATAATTTAAGTTGTGATCTTTTTTATTTTTATCATATGTGAAAATTAAGACTTGGTGGATTTTCGTAGGTACAGTGGATATTTTCATTAATGCTCTTGGATTAACTCTAAAGGGGCATTTGGAACAAGGATTTTTTTTGTTTCGGAATTATAAATTCTGAGATTTATGATTCCTGAAATTTATGATTTCTAGAAATCATAAAACATGTTTGGTAGGTCTTAAATATCTTTGCGAATGTTAGTTGGAAACTTAATTTCTTATATTTGGTTGAGCTACATACTGAGAATGTTAATCTTATTGTCCAAAATACCCCTCTCACCCTCAAATAACAATACAAATTATTTGATGAAATGCCAGAGTAAAAAAATTGATGCAAATCTGGGCCAAAAAATGCACCAATGAAAGTGTGGTAAGATCTCTTCAATTTTTTTAATCCTTAATTTTTAATTATGCGATGTGCTTATCATATTCACCAATGAAAGTATAACGAACATTGGCATCCCGTGTAGTGACTACGGGTTTAAATAAATACAAAAAAAAACTGCATTTGGGTATTGATATCTGTCGTCCATTTGTATTTAAATGGGCAAGAATATGGATATTGTTGAACCAGCTGAACTATCCAATTGGATCCAAATAACGTAAAGTTTATACTCTTTTTTCATTAAAATCTGTAGTCAATATTGTTCACTATTAGTATCCGTGTTCAATCTGATTTCAACATGTGATTGTAGGATTTGCTGTTAAAATTAGTGATCTTGAAAATGAAACAACCGTATAAATACCCAAAATTGCACTCATGACATGCAATTTTTCTCGCACACCATCAGGATACAACACCACCTGTAACTTTAATGTTTTTCTATGCACAAATGTAAGAACCAAAGCCCTATCAAATCTGTGTTAAAAAATAAAAATAAAATCTCCGAAGCAGTCAGTCATCATTCATTAACAGACCAAGTAACACAAGGTCATCTATTTGTACAAAATAAAATGAAATACACATTAAGAATCCTTACCAAGAACTGAAGCAAACATTCATTCATTTAAATACCAAGCAGTACAAGTCATATAATTCTATAAACTAAAAGCATTAGAAATCTACTTCGACCCATGTAAGCAAACATTAATCACTAAATCTTCCACCAAAGCCTCGGGATGGATTGAGCAGGACTCTCTTTTATCGGAAGAGGAGACGGAGTTGACTACTGATCAATCGAAGAAGGTATTCTTCCTCGTCTCTTTTTCGCATTCATTTATTGATGTTTATTTCATTTCGGTATTTTGTTTTAAACTTGTGAGGTGGGGTTTTATATTCAATACTTTTTCGTTACCACTTTGTATTCGGTCCAGCTTTGGTACCGTCTCTTTCATCTCTTCCTCTCTTAAATGGACTTCCGTAACCATCGCGGCGAAAGCTCGAGATGTTACGAAAGCCCACTCCCCATCCTTTGTTAAGGCTGCTTATCACTTCCCTAATGCCTCTTTTGGCCCTTTTAAGGCCGACATTGCCCCTTCTTCTTTATCTCTGTCAGTTGATTATCAGGAGCAATCTCATCTTCATCAAGAGGAGGGTATCCCTACCCCTGAGGCCTTCTGTGCCTCTACCCCAAATCACCGCGTCATTAGATCAAGTGCTCGTCTCCTAGCTAAAAGTTCCCGTCGCCCGTTATCCACGGTTGCGTCTGCTTCTTGCAGCAAACCCCATCCTACTTCGCACCCATCCCAGTTTGTTCACTCTTCGTTGTTGCCTTTTTCCCAGCTAGGCTCCATTTACACTCCCATTTTTGACTCCTCCAACTCGGAGCTAGCCGCCTCAGCTCAAAATCTAGGTTTTTTTATTGACCCCTTGGACTCTTCTCGTATTCTTTCTCTTAGAAAACAAGAATTTTATAGAGTTCAGGAGCACCTACTTTTTAATGATTAGTATCTCTTGGAACATCCGGGGGCTGCATTGCCCTTCTAAGCAAAGGGCAATTTTCGACTTAATTTCATCCTCTCGTTGCGACATTATTTCTATTCAAGAATCCAAATTGGATGACCCTTCCCCTGGAATCTATCGCTCCTTAGGTGGGTCCATGATCTCCAAATGGGTTTCCCTGGATGCGACTGGATCTAGAGGAGGGATCATCTTTGGATTCAAGGAGGCTTAGTTCTCTCTTATCTCGGTTCACCGTTTGAACTTTTTTCTAATAGTCCAACTCCATTGGACCCTCTTCAATTGCACGCTTACCGTTATTTCGGTTTATGGTCCTTCGTCATCAGATAGACAATATTTATTTTGGAGTGAATTCCAATCTTTACAGCAATATTCCACTGACCTATGTATTATTTGTGGGGATTTTAACGTTACCCGTTTTAATTCAGAGAGATCGAATCCTGTTTCTTCTATCTCCCAATCGTCCCTATTTAACGATTGCATTCGTGATCAGCACCTTGCAGATTTGTCGATTTCAGGTAGAGCTTTTACCTGGTCCAACCAACGTGAACACCCGATTTTTGCTAAACTTGACCGCTTCTTGGTCTCGCAGAACTGGATGGAGCGTTTTCACCAATCTTTCGTCCAGGCTCTGCCTAATCCCTCTTCTGATCATGTTCCGATCATACTTTATTCCAATTTCAGTTTCAACCACAAGAATAAATTCCGTTTTGAAAAATTTTGGTTACAAGATCAGCTTTTCATCAGCTTAGTTTCCGAATGTCTGGCTTCAGTTACCGGTTCATCCGGGCTGGGCAATATCCTTCTAAAGTTACACGCGATCAAGCATGGATGCAAAATCTGGCGTGTTGAGAGGCAACGTAACACCATGTTCCTCAAAGAATTTCTTTTGCAATCCATTGATTCCATCGACAAGATGGAAGAACGGGGCCCCTTATCAGAATCTTTTAGATCTGAGCGACGTTCTTGCAAGCAAGAGTACGCTGAACTCCTCCACCTAGACCATATCAAATGGGCTCAAAGAGCTCAGGTCAATTGGATTAAGGAGGGGGATGCGAACACTGCTTTCTTTCATAACTTTGCATCGCATAGACAACGTTGCAATCGTATCTCTTCTATCTCCGCTCAGGGGCTGGATCTTACTCCTGATGAATCTATTCATCGGGAGTTCCTTTCTTTCTACAAAAACCTTAAAGGTACTCAAAAACACCGTTCTATTGAGCTCGATTGGGATCAGATTTATGGCATCCAAGATCACGATCTTTCGTCCCTCGAGGCCCCCTTCTCCCTAGATGAGATCAAAGCAGCGGTTTTTGCATTAAAAAGTGATTCGGCGCCCGGGCCCGACGGTTTTCCAGCCTTTTTTTTCCAGAAATTCTGGGATCTGCTTAAAGCAGACCTTCTTAAAATGTTTCAAGATCTTCATCAAGGGGACTTTTCCTTTGAGCGCATTAACTATGCTCACATTGTGCATATCCCCAAAGTAGCAGGGGCTCACCTTGTATCTGATTTTAGACCTATCAGTCTTATCAACACCTCCTTCAAAATCATTATGAAAGTCCTGGCTTCACGACTGAGTGCTATTATTTCCCCTTTAATCGACCCTACCCAATCTGGTTTCATCAAAGACCGTTTCATTCTTGACAGTGTGGCTTCTGCCCAGGAGATCATCTCTCACTGTCATAGAACTCATTCGGAAGGCATTCTTCTTAAGCTCGATTTTCAAAAGGCTTACGACAATGTGAACTGGGATTTCCTCCTAGATATTCTTGCCCATCGGGGTTTTGGTCCCAAATGGATTTCTTGGGTTAAATCCAGCCTTTTTGCAGGGACTTCATCGTTATTCATCAATGGCTCGGAAGGACACAAATTCAAAATCAGATGTGGCCTCCGCCAAGGAGATCCTCTTTCTTCATTACTTTTTTCTCTAGTTGCAGATGTTTTCAGCAAACTTCTGCGTAACGCTTGGAATATGAATATGATTGAGGGTCTTGGCAGTTCCCATGCTTTCGAGGGAGTGCTCAATCTCCAATATGCTGATGACAAAATTATCTTCACCAAACCGAATTTACACTCTCTTCGTAACCTTAAACTTCTCCTTTACTGCTTTGAATTGGCGTCTGGACTATCGATTAACTTTCAAAAATCTTCAGTGCTTTGGTTGGGAGGTTCGCCCAATCGCCAGCAAGAGGTTTCCAATTTTTTTAATTGCCCAGTCGCATCGTTTCCTATCACCTATTTAGGAATTTCCCTTCGCTGGGGTAAACTGCATAGATCGGATTGGTTTCCTCTTATTGATAGAGTAGAGGCCAGGCTCAACGGTTGGTCTAGCAAGCTTATGTCTAGAGGTGGCAGGCTTACTCTCATTAACTCGGTGATTTCGGCCATGCCCCTTTATCTTATATCTTTTTACCTATTACCTTCTTGGGTTATAAAAAGAATTGATCAAATTCGTAGTAATTTCTTCTGGAATGGCTCTTCAGCCTTTAAACCAGGCTCCCACCTGTGTAAGTGGAAACTGATCTGTTCCTCCAAGGAAGAAGGGGGGCTTGGTGTCCTAGACATTCGTAACCATAACATCGCGCTCCTCGGTAAATGGTTATGGAAACTTCATAATGTTGATCACTTGCCGTGGGTCCAATGCATTAGAAATTTTCGTTCTGGTTCACATCTTTGGTGGGAGTTTCCAGAGGCGACTAACCGTCTTGCCTCTCCTTTTTGGAAGGGTGTTTGGAAGGCCTCCGCGGCTTTTCAGTGTGGTACCTTCCGCTATTGCTATGATGGATCTAGAGCTAAGCTGTGGACTGATCTATGGATTGGTAACACCTCCCTTGCTACAGCCTTTCCTTCCCTCTTCCGACTGTCAGTCTTCCCCATGGCTACTATAGAAGACTCATTCACCTTAATTGACGGCAACCGCTACTGGTTTATTCCTTTCATGGGTGATCTTTCCCCAGCATTAACTGAGGTTTTTAATAACCTCATTTCTTATATCAATAGCTATGATTGGAGATTATCTGAAGGTATAGGTTGGCGATGGTCTTCAAATGGATTATTTTCTGTTAAATCTTTTTATTGCTTCCTCAACTCGAGAGGAGTGAAATCTTCAATTGCCAAATATTTTTGGGATTCCTGGGTTCCTCTTAAGGTCAAGATCACTTCCTGGCTTGCTTTTAATAACAAACTTCTTACTGTCGAAGTTTTGAACAAAAGAAATCTTGCCTGGGGTCAGCTCTGTGTTATGTGCGATCAGCATATGGAAGATGCTAATCATCTTTTCATCCGTTGCCCCACGGTGATTTCCTTATGGAAGATTTGCACATTGGCGTGGGGCACGGTCTCTACTCCTCTAGATTTAACTTCCGTTTGGTCCATCAAGCCCCCGAATATGTCATTCCATAACGCTTGGAATTTATCGGTTCATACCATTATCTGGATTACTTGGAAGGAAAGGAATAGTAGATTATTTCAGAACTGCAGATCCTCTTTAACTGCGTTTATCGATGAGTTTTTATTTCTATTCAAACTTTGGTCGTCGGTATCGGATACCAAGGACTCATCCACTTCTTTTTCTCTTCTTTTAGAAAATGCTTATCTCTGTCTCCACTCTCTTCATGCATTTTAACTGGATGGTTATTTCTCTGTTTATTTATATAACCAACCTCTTTCTTTTTCTTTTGTTATTGGCAGGATGCTTCCTTCGCTCCCGACGAAACCACTACCACTAACTAGTGGTGATATCCACTAGTGCTTTTGCTATTGTGTGCTTGCTCAGGTAGTTCTTGAAGGCCCTTCTTCTTTTGGTGGCTGATGGTGTCTTATTCTTTTGTGTGCTGCGATGGTATCAGCAGCTATTTAGTTTAGTTGTTGTTTCTCTTTATTACCATTATATCTTTTTGGGTGGACCTCACCTTTGTAATTATCTGATGTTGGGGGCTTTACTACTGATCTATTGGTCACTAATGTTGTTTGTTGTGGTTAGCTCTAGTTTGGCTTTGTTGTTGGTTTCGTTATGCTTGCCCTGGTTATGTTTGTGTTAGCTTGTCGGAGGGCTTTTGGTTTTGAGCCTACTTTTTGTGGATGTTGCTGTGTGCGATCCAATTTCTTTTGATCGGTTGTCTGGCTATTTCACTGAGTTCGCTTTGGGATGGTTTTTCATCCACCGGCTTTACCACTTAGCTATTCGGGATTCTGATTCTTTTATGGATCCATCGACTCCCATCTACTGGGCTTGGTTCTCTTTTTACTAGGCTGTTTCTCTTCTCTTTAGTGCGCAGCTATTTGATTTAGTGTTCGCATTTTAGTCACCTTTGAGTCTAGTTCAGGTGACTGGTCGCTCATTTTTTGGGAGTCTCATCGTGCAGCGGCCTTCGAGAATCTGGGCGACGGATGGATGCCTTCTTTCATCCTTCAGGTGTTCGGATCCTGGCTTCTTCATCAGGCGATCCTCGCAGATGATGGAGCCTTTAGGAGCTGCCCCTGCCTCCAGCGATTGCCAGTCTTATTGTTTTTCTCTTTAGCTATGTCTGTTTTCGATTCCTTCTGCGATGTTGTATTCATTGACGGTTTTTTCGTTTTACGTCTTGTAAAATACTTATTATTGATTCATTATATGATATTTTGATGGCTGGAGTCGTAAGACTCTATCCGATTCATCAAAAAAAAAGCATTAGAAATCCCTGCTAACCTATTCGATACGGGCAACAACACATATAGTATTTTACGAGAAACACACAACTAGTCAAATTTAAAGCAGATACTTACAATCAACTCTTGATCGAAGGCGCGAGTGGATGGACGGCGCGATGAGTAGATCGACGACGAGACGTGTGGAGCGACGGCGAGAAGTTGATCGAAGGCGGCGTCAAGTTGATCGACGGCGGCCACTTGGGTGCTCGATTTTTTGGACCCAGACGGGATGGGTTTATTGAGAAGGAAAATGAGAAGAAATACAATCTTAATAGGGAGAGGGTTTTTTTAATTTTGGGGGCGAAATTGTAATTTTAAAGAATTAATATTTTCCCAATCACTTGGGAATCTAAGAATCCCACCCCCTACTTGGGAAAATTTTTGTGGAAATTGTGGCAAAAAAAATCCTAGAATTCTTAATTTTCAGGAAATTTGAATTTAAAATTAGCATACTAAACATGGGAAACTAAATTCCCAAGTTAAGATTCCCCCCCCCCCCCCCCCCTTAAAAAAAAATAAAAAATAAAAAATAAAAATAAAAATAAAAATCCTTGTACCAAACGTCCCCTAAAAAGTAGTCAAAATATAGATAGAGGATAAATTAATGGATGAGATATCTCTAAATTCGTCTAGTTTGTGTTTTATCATCTAGAATGACTCTTACGTGATATATATTGATGTAAGATACAAGGGGATGAAGTCAGAAACTTTTAGCATGAGACGTAGCTGACAACATATTTATAAATTGATCTATTGCTTTAAAAGAAAAAAAATATAGATCTCATATTGCATTGATAATTCATAAATTAAATGTGGAGGTGAGCCCAAGTAATAAATTGTAGATTTGGAGTGAGGTGTATGCTATTTTTGATATAATAGGGTGTAATGTAGATGTTAGAATACACGTGCAATTTCCCTTAACCCATCTACAACTTCGAAGCTTTAGCATAGTGGCAGGGACTTTCGCATGGTATCAGAGCAACCCAGGTTCGAATCCCACTGGCTACGCAATTTAAATGCGGATTTTTTTAAAAAAAAAGTACCGCTACGTATTGTCCAGGTCTCGGCGGCTCATAAAAAAAATGGGCCTTCGACCTGAGGGGGCGTGTTAGAATACAAGTGCAATTTCCCTAACCCATATACAATTTCGAAGTTTTAGCATAGTGGCAGGGACTTTCACAGTAGAAATATTGAAGAGTGAGGGGGGATTAAAATGGGAAAAAATTTAAAAATAGTTTGTGTTTTGTCATCCACAGTCGTTTGCTATATTTGCCAAATTTCCATATTTTGAGAAATGTTGGTTTGTAGTCGTTTGCTATTTTGTCATATTTTGGCAAAATAGCTACAGTTTGTTCTCATATTTGATAAACGAATTGGCGATTCTCAAATTATAGGGACGTAGGTCCTATTTTTTTATTTTTTTTAATCTTATTGGACGACACATGATATTTCGTCCTGAATTTTTTTTTTATTATTTTTTAAAAGAAAAATATCAGACCAGATAAAATTTTTAAAAAAATTAAAAGAAACGGAAAGGACGGGACATGTTGTCTCGTCCGATCTCAAAATTGTTAGTAAGTATTTAATAAATATTTAGTATTATTTAAATCAATAATTAATTAACTAATTACTATTTAATAACTAATTACTATTTAATTAATAAAAAATATATTTTGGGACGGAACAACAAATTGCGTCCGATTAAAAAAATAATTTTTTCTCATAATTTGAGAAACGAACCACTTTAACGAAAGTCACTTTTGTTATTTGTTATTTTTCATTTTGCCATATTAGAGCATCTGTAGTCGTTGTGGGTAAAAAAATAGATATATGGATAAATGGAAATAAGAATCGAACTTTGGCTGCACTCGTTAAAAAAACTATTTTTTAGCAATCTATCGAAAAATAATAAGCGACGGCACATGAAGTGCCGTTGGAGAGAAGAAAAAAACGCTTAATTTTGTGGGACGGCACTCGAAGTGTCGTCCGATCGCAAAAAAAAATAAAAAATAAAAAAATTACAAGGAGCGACGGACCGTCGGGGAAGGGGGAAAAAAAAAAAGGCCCGAAAGCACGGACGGCACATGAAGTGCCGTCCAAGAGGCTGGTGTCATTTTCAACTTTTCCGGAAATTACAAAAACATTTCAGTAATTACAAAAAGTTTACAAAAATTTACAAAAATATTTTAGAAATTGCAAAAAAAATAAAAAAATGCAAAAATATTTTCAAAAATTGCAAAAAAAATTAAAAATTACAAAACCCTCCGGACGGCACTTCAAGTGCAGTCCAAGGATTTCGGCCTGCGCTGGGTTTTTTTAATTAAAAAAAAAAAAAAAATCAATGGACGGCACATGAAGTGCCGTCCGACGCGACAAATTTTTTTTTGTGTGAGTGCCGTCGCACAAATATGAATAATTCTCAAATCGATTCTCATTTATAACACACGACTGTAGCGATTTATCGATAAAATGGATATTTGGCAAACGAGTGTAGCACGTTCGTTTGCCAAATATCCATTTTATCGATATTTGGCAAACGACTACAGATGCTCTTATAGCAAACAATTATGAATGCTCCAGGAGTCTCAAACGGCACAGAGCAAGGGACTTTATTGTTGGTGGAGAGTGTGAAGTGGAATGTGTCGGTAATTGACACAGAGAGTACGAAGTACACCGTCATGTTTATCAACTTAAATATCATCATTATGTAGATTGATAGTGGCAAAGTCAGTATAGAAGTCGGCGGGGCGGTTCCCCCGATAGTTTGAGCAAAAGTGCATATGCACTGTAGCTAAAGTTTAGACATTTAATTCTACTTAGATAATTTGTCCCTCTTGTAATATTAATTAATTAATTAGGAAGTTGCCCCTAATTAACTCTGTGGACCTCCTGTCAAACTCAGTTATTAATTAATATTATTAATCAAAGCTAATTTAAGAGCGTAATGCTCACATGCTTGTTTAAAGCATATGTAGTGGTTAGCTATTTAGTCATTTCTTTGCAAAAAATAGTTTGGGAGCATATGCATTCGTTGGCTATTTAGTCTTTTTTTGCATATTTTTGAACAGTGGCTAGCCATATCTGATACTTGATTTGGCTATTTGGAAATATAGCCCGACGATACATTTTTTTTCCGTTTGAAGATCGGACGGTAGATTATACATTGTCCCAAATTTTTTTTTTATTAATAAAATAATCGGACGGAAGATTATACACCGTCCCAAAAAGCCTTTCGTTTTCTTTCGTTTTCTTTATAAATTTTCGTTTTATTTATAAATTTAATCGGACGGTAATCAACCGTCCTATACTAAAGGACAAAAAAGCAAAAATATGAGCCGGGACATTATACTGTCCAAGACATCTAAGGATCTTTTGATATTTTTTTATTGATTTTTAGTTTTTTAATATTAAATGTCACTATCATTGCTTATAAAAAAAAAAAATTTTAAAAAACATAGGACGGAAGATAATTGATCATTTGGCCAAATTTTAGCTAACGACGACTGCACCGAAAACTGTTTTCGCTATTTGCTATAAGCTAAATAGCCAAAATTTGACAATAACAACTACAGATGCTCTTATAGTCCATTAAAAAATTAATACAATTAAACTTTCACATATATATTACCAGTTCTTACTTGTGGAACTAAATATAGGGCTTACCTATTGTACAGCTTTCGGTTTAGTTAATTTTATTTTATTTTAGAACAAGGCCGTAATTACACATTCACACGCATTTTTTTTTTTTTTTGCATATGGAGAAACAATGCAAGTGAGATTTGAACTCCCGATTTCTTGCTCATTAACTAACATGTTGACCACTATGCGCTAGTGACACTTACCAATTTTGTTAATCCTAGTCATTTGATTTGTAATCACTCTCTCTTTTATTTGCTTATTCGGGTTTTCTTTAATTTTAAAAAGTTTTTATGTGACTTAATTTTGTAATTAACTTCTTTAATTTGAACTTAACTTTGTGCTTTACTTCTTGAATTTGTATTATTTTCATGTTCATTTTGTATTATCAATTTAGTAATTAATTTTTCGTAGGTAATAAAGTTTTGCCTTCAATTGAAATTTTACTTATCTAAGTTTTTTTTTTGATGAATCGGATAGGATCTAACGACTCCAGCCATCAAAATATCATTAATTAAACGCATCAAAAAGTTAATTTTACAAGCTGTAAAATGGAAAAAACACGCAACGAAAATAATAAGAACATATAAACAAAGATACAACAGCGAGAAGCGCAAGAGAGCTTTGATGCTGCATCAGATGCGGAACGACCAACTCAGACAACAGAAACGAGCTCGCATCGAAGAAGTGGAGAACCATCCGCCACCAATACTAAGACGAAGCACCGATCAGATCACCCCAGACACTGACCGCAAGGAGGACTCTGCTAGCCAGCAGAAGGAAACAACACCCACTGGGCTAGAAGACAGCTGCTGGAAGAGCACCTGAGGCAATCCTCGCAAAGCAAACAAACAGAGAGGAAACGCAGCAAGGCAACTGACGAGGGGCACAATAACCCAGAACGTCTCGGAGTAAAAAAGCACACTCTGAACAGACGCAGCCAAAATAAAAACCTACTGACGAAGCAGCAATGTAGATAACACAGACAACAACACAAATAGAGCAATAACCAGAAAGCATAGAATGGATCCATAGTTCACATAATAATATAATCAGAGCCACACCACAATGCGTAGTCCTTTTACTTATCTAAGTTATCTAAGTTAATCTATCTGATTTAAGTGACCGGGTGCAAAAATGTTTATAGACAAAGAGTGCATGATCTTTTTTATCCGTTTAATATTTTTGTCTTTTCTTTGTAATATAGACAAAGAGTGCACGATCCTTTTTTGTCCTTTCTTTGTAACGTAGAGATAAAAACTTTTATCTGTAGGGAAAACTTCTTTTGCTTCAATTTTCAAGTTTTAAAAGTAAAAGTAATGAATTTTTTATACTTTTTATTTTTTGGTCACATGTCAAAATTTACTCTCTAGCAAATCTATTGCAGCTGGTAATTAGTGGAGATTTTCATTAATGCTCCTTGATCAACTTCAGAAAGTACTCAACTAGTCTACAGATTGATAGAGATTAAATTGAAGGATGAGATACCTCTAATATTCCTCCAGTGTAAGTGGCATGCATCCTCGATCCAAGAATGACCTTTGATTACCAATTTATCTACAACACACACATCAGCTAGCTAGCTAGCCAGCCTAAATTAATATGTACAGAGAGAGCGAGAGTTTTTTTTTTTTTTTTTTTTTTTCTTCTGAAGTAAAAGGTGGAATAAAGCCACCTTGTTTCATTAATTAAAAATTAATAAAACAATCCCGATAAATCGGGAGAAATATAAAAATACAGTACAGAAAAAAATACGATACAGGAAATAAAACATAAACCCCCAAAAAAATTCTGAGGGGTGGGTCTAATCCTCCATGCATAAAACAACCAAAAGTACAGTAGGCCAAATACAAACTAGTGGAGACTGCAACAATTGAGACACTGATGAGTATGGAAGGCGGCGACCTCTCAGTCCAGTGTCGGTCCAAACTCTACCTCCTCATCATCAAAGTCCTCCACCTGGAAGACTCTGGCAATCCTTCCTCTCGCTCCTGTGGCGGCAGCTGTAGCCCAAAAAGAAATAAGATACATAACATGAGTAAGGTTACCAGAAATACTATTACATGAAGCACGAAAATAAAAGTTGTTTCTGTCTAGCCATAACACCCATGCAGTTGTCGCAATGGCAATGTACCACGCATCCTTCATTTCGTTGCGAATCGATGCGAATTTGGGGCCAATCCACAAATTCTCATATTCGCCGGGGTAGTCACTTATTCTTAGGGCTCTTAACACCTCTACCATGGTCGCCTTACTCCTTGGGCAGTGAATAAACAAGTGATTCAAAGTCTCCGTATGCATGTTGCAGAATCTACAGTCGGTCGCAATCTGTGGTTGTCTTTTGGCCAGATTCTCTCTTGTAAGGATTGCATTATTGAGCACTAGCCAGAGGAATACTCTGACTTTCAGTGGTATTTTCGCCTTCCATAACACTTGTGCCCAGCTGGGTCAGCATCCCCGAAAGTGAATTCGATGGTACAGGGATCTGACCGTGAAAGCTCCCTTGGTCTCGAGTCCCCATCGCATCTGGTCCGGGCTTTGGGTGCACATCGTCCCGGTCCGTGTGATGTGTGTTTGCAATTCAAGCATTTGCTGGCGTAATCCTGGGGTAAGATTTTATCGGAACGGCGGCCTCCAGTTTCCCCTCTTCCTGGTCTCTGCCACAGAGATATTGAGCCGATTTATTTTGGAATACAACTCTGGGAAAGTTTCCTTCAATGTATGAGCACCACACCACTTATCCCATCAAAATCTGGTGGACCGTCCATTACCAATAGTCGATGTAACTGCTGAGTTGAACGGTCCGCTCGCTTTGGTAATTCCTTTCTAGAATCGCGAGACCTTAGCCCCTACTCGAAAGCCTATATTTCTCGTACCTTTTCCCCGAAGGTAAGGTTGAATGAAATCCTGCCATCCTTCTCCTCCGTGGTGAAAGACCTTCCACCACCATTTCCCCAAAATAGCAAGGTTCATGTCTCTAAGGTCTATGAAGTCTAGCCCTCCATGCTTCTTCTTCATACAAGCAATACTCCATTTGATCAGGTGGTAACCTCCCCTATTGGAATCTGCCCATTTCCAAAGAAATCTTCTTCGGACTCGATCAATCCTTTGGATAACCCACTTTGGAAGTTCAAAAAAAGACATGTAGTAAATGGGCAGATTAGACAATATTGAGTTAATGAGTACCACTCTTCCTCCTAATGATAGCGATTTACCTTTCCAGCCAGACAGTCTGTCCTCCACCCTATCTATAATCGACAGCCAGTCTGACTTAGTGAGCTTCCCTGGTTTGAATAGGAGCCCTAAGTACTTGATTGAGGACTCATTCGTCATACAGTTTAGAATAGTGGCATGTTCCCGAGCTTCTTCGTCAGAAAATGTAATGGAAATCAGTGCACTCTTGTGGAAATTAATCCTAAGACCTGACCAGGCTTCAAAACAATAGAGGGCCCCTTTAAAGCATATTGTTTCTGATCTGGTCCCATTCCCAAAAAGTAGGGTGTCATCAGCATACTGGAGAATCGTGCACCCCTGATTAGAGGTGGTACAGGCTACAGGCAAAATCCAGCATTTTCTCCGACAATTTTCTAGCATACCCCTAAGCACATCTGCTACAATAGTGAATAGAAGTGGGGACAACGGGTCCCTTTGTTGGAGACCCATCTTGCAAGGAAACGACGGACCTGGCCGCCCATTCACCAAAATTGCCGTTTTACTAGTCTGTAAACATTGCTTGATCCATCTTACCAATTTATCCCCAAATCCTCTCCCTCTGAGAGCTTCCAACAAACACTCCCAGTCGACAGAGTCGTATGCCTTCTCAAAATCCAACTTTAGGAGGAAGTTCTTGGAATTGTTCTTATGGCAGCGGTGGATCACTTGTTCAGCCGTGGCCACACAGTCTAGGATACATCTGCCCTTAATGAAGCCCGTCTGGGTTGTGCTGATTATACTGTTCATAATGTTCTCCAGGCAGATGGCCAGGACCTTTGTGATAATCTTAACCGAACAGTTTATGAGGCTAATCGGTCGGAAATCCCCCACACGCTTAGAATCTTCCCGTTTGGGTATGAGAACAATCTCCGCAAAATTGAACATGCCCAATCTGAGATTATTGTGGAAAAATTCCTCCATCAGTGCCATAATGTTCCCTTTAATTTCTTCCCAAAATACTTGGAAGAACATCATTGGAAAGCCGTCTGGCCCAGGTAACTTGTTGGCTCCTATTTGGTTGATGGCCTTTTTTACTTCCATTTCCGAGAAAGGTGCTTCCAAAGTGGAAAGATTTTGCGCTGAGTCTTTCTGGTATGCCTGCCAGTAATCATCCCTCAATGGGATCCTGAAGTCATTCTTCCTCCCAAATAGGCCCTTGTAATAATTTTGAAACGTCGTTGAAATCACCTTTTCGTCTTGCGATGCTCCCGTATCCGTCTGTATTGATATGACGAGATTGGATCTACGTCTGGCACTCGCCACCCGGTGGAAGTAGGCCGTATTCACGTCTCCCTCTTTGAGCCATGAAATCCTTGACCATTGTTGCCATTTGATCTCTTCCAATTTGTAAAGATTGGCAATATTTTTTCGGAGCTCTAGTAGCCTGTTTCTTTCTTCTTGTGACAAGATTCACAACTCTTCCATCCTTTCCAGCTCATCAATTCCTTCCAAAAAGGAATCTTTTGTAAGCCAGATGGTCGAAAATCTAGATCGATTCCATCTGCGTAGCCGCTTTCTCAATCTCTGAATTTTTTCGCACCATCGGGATGCAGCGTCCGTACCAGCAGTTGGGAGCGCCCAATTTTCCATTACCATGTGGTGGAATCTCTGAATTTTCAGCCATGCCTTTTCAAATATGAATTTCCTTGGCCTGTAAGCTCCTTGTACCCCCACATCGAGAAGGATCGGGGTGTGATCAGACGTGGGTCTGGGAATCGATCTAGCTATTGCTAACGGAAATTTAGCTTCCCAATCCATCGATACTAGAATCCTGTCCAATTTGGCTATTACCGGAACCGCTTGCATGTTAGACCATGTGAATAGCCTGTCATTAATCGGAATATCGATCAGCTCTAGTTCCGTTATCACCCTATTAAACTCCTCTCTGTGTCTGTCGCTGGAGCCTCTTCCCTTGTGCTCAAAAGCGAATCTGGTGATATTGAAGTCCCCTCCAACAATCCAAGCTCCCGACCATCGACGTCGAATATCGACAAGTTCTTCCCAAAAAGCATTTCGATCCGTAGCCACGTTCGGCCCGTAAACAACAGTGACCGTCTGCACCCAATTATCAGACCGTCGTTTCATTCGGGTGGTCAGGGAGAAAGTTCCACTGTATACCTCGGTGCACGTGAGAATATCCGAGTTGAACCCAATAGCAATCCCTCCTGAGGCTCCTGCTGACAGGCGTAACACCCATTCCTTAATTTTGTTGCCCCTGATTCTCTTGAGTTTAAACCCGTGCTAAAGTTTGGTCTCCTGCAACCCTACCACTTCCGCCTTGGAGTTGCAAATGAAATCCCTAACCATATCCCTCTTTCCCCTATCCCCCAGCCCCCTAACGTTCCAGAAAAGTGTATTCATTGGGGGACTGTGTCAGGGATTGTTGTGGAGGTGGGGCCGACTACATCCTCGGGGATATCAGTCGACCCAGTGCTAGCTCCTAGGGCATTTTCCAAACTAGTGTTAACCCTTTCAGTTTTCCAACCCCTTATTTTATTAAGTAGTAATGCATTATGCTCAGTGTCACACACCTCCAACCCACAGGTTTTAGGTAGGAAAAAAACTTCAGAGTCTGACATAAAATTTAATATAGTAGCTAAAAAAATTTGTACCTTCATTGTCAAATTTTGCAGCTTTGGCTGCTGCCGCTACCTCCAGATAGTCATCCAGGGACTCCACATGAGCCCTCTTAGGCGAGCGCTGAACTCTGAACCCAACCGTTCTGCGCGATATTCCAGTACTGACTCCAGGCGCTGATTCTAAAATTGTAGCCAAGACCATCTCTGGCGAGATATCCCTCTATGTGTCAGCAATGAACTCTAAATCCTCTGACTCCTCATCTGTGAAAGAAAAATCCTCGTCAAGATTTAAGTGGTCTTCAAGGTCTTCATCACCATCTATATGCTGAGCATCCTGTTGTAGCTTAGATTCTCTCTTTGTGGACTCCTCATTGAGCCCACAGACTGGCGTCCTCATAATAATAGCGGTGCTTTCCGTCACGGTCCCCTCAATGGGCCCACTGTCCGTTTGACATTGTGAATGATTGTTCACAACTGTATTGGGCCCCTCTTTGGGCCCATCAACATCTATAAGAAGAGAACAATCCATGCTCTCCACGTCTATGAGAGGAAAACCATCCATACTCTCTTTATCCGACACCGCTGGGACACAATAACTTGATCCGTCACGTTCCATCTCATCCCCACTCTCGATAACTACCCCTCCCGTTCGTCCTCTTCTGGTGGTAATCTCACCTCCATCGCCAGCTGGCAACTCCTGATTATGGGTGAGTGCGGCTGGGGGTGAGCACATTGGTATCAACGCGTTGAGTGATAAATCCAAAGCGCCTTTCTTCTTCTCCATAACCACTGAAGTTGGATCAAAACTTCCAACTCCGTTGTCTTCTTTACCAAAAGAGTTTCCTCAAGGGTTGAGCTTCGCTCTCGTTCTCCATTGGGTTCTTTTCCCTGTGGGTGATCAGATCCATGCAGAGCTCTTTCCCCAGAGGGGTTTCTGCCTCTGGTCACCTCTGCTCCAAAGAAGCCTCTTTTTCCTTTACTGGTGCAAACCATCGCTTTTCTACCCACTCTCTGGTCGAAACTGCTCTTTCGCTTGTCATCTTCCCTAGGCTGTTACTTTCCTTCACCAACCTTTGTCTCGACGCCTGCATGTCGTTACAGAGGTCGTTTTTTCCATATTTGGGGCCTGCAAGGCCTGTCCCTCCTCTCTCAGCCACAGCGCGCTCCTCTGCCCCTACATGTCGAGCATGACCACCAATTTGGGTAAAATTTTTGGTCCCTTTTGAGTAGTTGGTCTCTGTCCCTTCGAAACAGTCCAAATCTGGTGTCTTTCCTTTCCTGTCATTGGATCCCTTGGTCAAACCTCTGCGTTGACCGTCGGGGGTCGATCTTGGGCTTTGGTGTTCTGATCCCTCCGCCGCTAGCTCTCGGTGACTCTCCATCTCCCTCGCAGCGTTGATCACCTCTCTGTGAGCTCTCTCGACTTCATGAGCTCCGTCGATGGTGAGCTCCCACCCTGGTGGTGAGAGCACCTGCTTATGGGACCTGCCGTCTCTGAAGGAGGGAAGTGGTTTGGGGGAAGTGATGGGTTCATCCACTATCTCCGCTCGTTTGTCGAGTACAAAGCGGATGAGGTAGGTCTCTTCGAAGGAGAAGAATTTGGCAAATCTGGGCATTAAGGCGATGTCTCTACTCCTAACTAGTATCTTCGCCGATACTAGCTCTGAGCGGCGAATGGTCTTCTCGTCGATGGCTTCCACCGTGCCGAATTCAGATACAATCTCTTGAAGAGCTTCTTTCTTTCAAAAATGCAACGGTACGTTGTGTATCCAAATCCATTATTTATCCCCTTGTGGTAATTCAGCTCCGAAATTTGGAGACCACGGCGTGAAATCCACCTTGAAGAACACAAAGTCGACCGTCCCCATTCCGGTGACTTTAATCACTTTCTATGTTGACGGGAATGAAACCAAAAATTGTAAATGGCACAGCTTCTTTACAACCAAGTCTTCTTCTTTCTTGATCGTGATTAAAGAAGATTGGCATTGCCCACCTAAGGTTCAAGGCTTGGAGGAAGTGTGATTCGGAGGGGCAGCCTGATCTGACCCTAGCTACCGCACACCATTGTCGGAGCCAATCTTCTTCTTTCTTGATCGTAGCTAGGCTGTTAGCCAACTTGATTTTGGTAGGGCTCTCCGGCGACTTTCCTCTGTACACTTGCCTCTCTTCATCAAAACTGGAGCTGATTACATTTGTGCATTTGTACGACATATGGCCCCACTTCAAGCATCGCAGGCAACGAACCTCCTTAGTACATTTCGTTCGGAAGTGGCCTAAATCCCCACAATTGAAGCACGACACGGGCTTTCTTTTACCTTTTCTCTTTTTTTTCTGTTATCAAGATGAAAGTTTGTTGGAGGAGGGCTGTAATTGTTGTTGTCTTGTTGGATTGGAGGAGGGGTGGAGTTGTGCTTCCTCTTACCCCCTCTGTCCACCACTACCCACCTCTCTGCCTCCTCTGTACCTGGAGTTCGTTCAACCATCTCTTGTAACTCACCGTTTGGATCCCCTCGTTGGGCCCTAACGGTGACGGACTTGGTGGGGGTCGGGAGCTTTCTCCCTAGTTTGGATGGAGAGTCGCTGAGTGGGTAGGCAAGTGGTTGAGGGGATTGAGTGCGAAGAAGACTGGGTAACGGGGCGAATCACTGTTACATTGGTGTTGTTGGGTTAGGTGTTGTTCGAAACTTTGAGACTGTTGTGACCCCTGTCACGGTAACGACTGTGTTGCCCATGGCTCTCTCTGTGAGCGATCTCCGGTATCTCCTGAGGAGGGCGATGATCCCTATGGCCTCTGTCCCTTTTCTCAATGTACCTCCTCTGAGGGTGATGATGGATCGGAGGGGGGGGGGGTCTTCTACGCTCACCGTAGCGAGTAGGAGGACCCTCTCCATGGGCTCGTCCCCTCGGTGGTGATTCCTGATGATGGCGATGATGAGCCTCGCCTCTCCCCACCTAGCATTGAAGTGCACTTTGGTATGCTCACCATGGGGAGAGTGCGCGCCTGAGCCTAGGGGCATCCCCCTCTGGGGGGTGATTCACCGAAGTAGTGGGTGTGTGGGTATTCTTAACAGCAGGAGTTTCTGTTGGCAAGTTGCCCTGGTTCTGTTCTTGATGCAAATGAGGAGCTGGGGTGTCGAGAGTTGGCGGGGGAAGGGGTGGGGGGAGGGGGGAGTCGTAGTAGCGGGCCTTCTCGTTGGGCCTGCGCCCGCTCAGCTCAACCTCTGTGAGCAACATGGCGGAATGAGGCATAGTGGTCCGATGGTATGACGGTGTTGGAGGTAGTAAAGGTAGAAGAAAGGCAGCAAGAAGAAGAGGCAAAGTTGTAGAGGGGGGGGGGGGGGGGGGGTGCGGGAAAGAAGAAAGAAGGTGGCGGAGAGGAGCAGTAGTTTGGAGAAGAAACACTGCATTTGGGAGGGTTTAGGACAGGTTATGTGGAAGAATGGCGTCGCCAGTGAGGAGGAAGGAGGAGGGAGTTGGTAGGAGCTTTCTCATAGCTCTCTTTGCCACTACTAACATCACACTTGTCGATTACAATGATTAATTACAGAGTTGGGATGGAGCTTTGAGGACATGGTTTGGGTGGGGGTGTGTGTGTGTGTTTATTGTAGGAGAGCGGGCAATGGGGTGTATCAGCAAAGGGCGACGCTACACCCGCTACTAATTTTATTACTTTTTTTTCACCAATAGAAATATATCATCTAAGATAGCGAAGAGATCGGTAGCTAGAGGCTGTGGCATTACTCATCAGCAAAAGGCCCAAAGGGCAATAAAGTGAAGTTCACAACCAATCTAAATGCATGGTTTAATTGAACGAGCGAGCATCAAAGTCAGCCATGTTGTTAGAGAAATTGTGCAATAATATTAAGCACAAGAGAAGAAAAGTAAATATCATTATGTTATACTTTTACTAAATATTTTACTCTCACTGAATAAACTCCCAAAATCATAAATTTTATTTCAGTCTTTCTGCTAAAATATTTACACAAAAAAAAAACTACTACAATATTTATCACTTCCCCTAACAGTCGAGCACAGCCTTTGGAATTAAGGTAATCTTTGATTTTTTTTTCTAATTAAGGAAAAGGTGGAATATATATAGCCATCCTGTTTCATTAATCAGAAATTAACAAAATATACAACCGACCAACATAAAAATAAAACATGAAGCAATATGATCCGTACAAAAAACAAATCCATCCAACAACTCTGGAGGGTGGGCCGACAAACAAACTCGGTCCAGCAAAATTGTATGTACGTCAGTTTAGCTTCGTATACTGCCTCTACGGGCACGGCACCTGCACACCCACCTGAAACTAGTCTGGCAGGATTTTATCACCCGCCGAGCCCTGCCTTCTCTTTGCTGGGGGGACCGCATCTTTGGGCCCAAGCCCCGCAGGCAGAATTTTGACAACCGCCGAGCTCAGTTTACTCGCTGAGGGACCCCCCATCTTTGGGCCCAAGCCCTGCAGGCAGAGTTTTGACAACCGCCAAGCTCAGTCTACTCCTCCTATCCTCCCACAATCTAGCTCACTCCCCCACCAAAAGCCGCAGTCAAAGAGAGAGCCGTGAAGATGATACCTTCGCCTCTCTCACGTCCTTACTCTCTCCAGTGATTTCTCACAAATATAGACAAACACCAACATAGAGTAGTGAGGAGCAACATATTCACTCACCCACTCTCTCACTCTCTCTCAATCAAAAAACAAGACAAGACCCAACGGATTGAAGTATCGCCTTCTCCTCTTGCCAGAACGGGCAATGGTGTTGGGCGTCAGCTTCCATTATGATAGCGCAGTGATAGTGGTGCCCCGTCGACTATGGTCATCAGGTGAAGCAGGCCGGATGTAGCCCCTGCCCTTCTAAACCACACCCCAACAGAACGGGGTACAAGCTCCAGCCTTTTTCTTCGGCTCTGTCATCGTCACAAACCCCGACTTCTTCGCCGACTACACCAACCCTGGAAGTCCAAATCACGGCTTCAGATCGTCGTAATCGACCCCGAGAGCGTGGACATGGTGGTGGCGGCGATGGAATCGTTTCCGGCACTGAAGATGGAGAGGGACGACGGCATCGGAAGAAGGCAAAGGTCAGAGGCAAATGCCATGGCACTGACGATACGACGGCAGCGATGCATACTCGTGACCTAAGGCGAACGCGGTGGTAGCTGGTCGCAGGCGGCGGCGAGGCCCGCGTTTCGCCACACGACCGGCGCACTGCCCGCCAACGAAGCAAGGGGATCTGAGGCAAGGCGACGTCGCGAACTCCCAACTGTGGGATCTCGCCATCTTCGACCATCAGCGACGTCCCCGTCATACTTCATCGTCGTGGAGCGATGGAAGGCGGGGTCGCAGAGGAAATGGGCGGTGCGGTTGGGGAGCGTGACGGAAAGGAAGGGGAGGAACAGTAGGGGGTTCACGTCGGGGTGGCAGCAAAGAGGACTAGCAGCCGCTGCCCCCAGCCAGATCAGATCTAGGGTTTTGGGGTTTTTTTAGAGAGGGGATCAATTTCTCTCTCTAGACTTTTCTAGAGAAAGAAATTCCGTCTTTTTTTTTTGTCTTTGATAATTTTTATTTGGAACAATTAAGGTAGTTCATGTGGAACTACCAACCCAATTAGCTACATAGTATTTTACACAGATATGAAAGAATTATTACCTAAAAACATAATCTTGTCCCAAACAACAAAAAAGAAATTACTAGCTATAGTTCCTTATACAGTATATACCGAAGGGGACTATATATATACTGTAACATCCCGTAAAATTGGAAATTACAATTTTGTCCCTGTGTGTTACTCACGTGTATTTTGTAACGTGTTTTTACCCCGTATTTGTTCACAGACTATTTATGCACTTCCCATACTGATTTTTCTCTATTTTGAGTCAACAAAAAAATAATATTTCAATCTTTGTATTCTACGTGCTTTTTACGTGTTTTCAATGCACGTACTAATTACCTATTTTTCCGCCGCTACGAGTGACGATTTCTGGGTTTCCAATTATTTATTTTATGTTTTCAAATCTATTTTTATAAAACGAAAATTCATTTCCCCTACTTTCGATTAAGATAATTTTGTACGTACAATGCACGTGTTTTTACGTGCAGTGATTTCATCATGAAATATAAAATTAGTAAATATAATTTTTCTTATGTTGTTTTCGATTATATTTTAATAATTTTTCGTTGGTAAAATCGATTTTCGCATTTTGATATTTTACGTGCGATGCACGTTTTTTCGACGAACGTATTTGGATGTATTTTTTTTCAAAATAAATTTCGGAGTGTGTAACACCCGTAGTTTTCAAAAATAGATAAAAATATAAATATATGTTGTGAATAATATATTGTTGTTTGCTTTGAAAAAGTAATGCATATTATTAATTAATGAAATGGTAATATAATGGACTAATGTTTTGGTAATGGTGGGGGCCCATGGTGAGTAGGAAGCTTGGGCTGATGGTGTATTGTATGGTCTGAAGTTGATCTGTGTATTTTTTATGGAGGGCCCACATGGTAGAGACCAAAATAGCATTGTATGTTTGTGTGTACATTTGTACACTATATGTGGCCGGTTTTGAGCATAGGATTGACCGGATTTTGTAGTGGGAAGGAGAGAGTGAATGAGAGAGTTAAGGCTTGGAGAGTTTAAGGAAGGGGTTATGAAAATGAAGATTTAATGTGATAAATGGAGAGTTATTAGGTTGAAGAATTATGCAAAAAGAACCCTTCCAAAACCCTATATATAGAACTCAATTCTTCTCTTTTTCTTTACACCAAAAATATTATCAAAAGAGAGAGAAAGAAAGAAAGACAGAGGGAAGAGAGTCCTAGTGCTTGGAGGACATTGCTAGGAGGAGACGGAGCTAGGAGTCGTTGGAGCTAGAAGAAGTGTTCATTCCTTCATTTGATCAATCTTCTATAAGGTGGGTGGTTTCGTTTCTTTCTAGTGGTAGAACATGCATGATAAATATTATAGATGAGTATTATATCTTAGTAGAACCAATCTATACATTGGTAGTAATAAAGATGCTATGTTAACTAATAAATCTATATCATGCTTGTGGGTGTTCGCTTACTTTCTAGTTATAAAGAATAATACATGCTAACAATAACAAATGAGAAATTGTGATTTGTGTGTACCATGAATGGTAGAGAAATGCTATGTTGGTAAATAGTTTAACATTATGTTAGTAGGTGATCTCTTTACTTTCTAATTGTAGAAATTTCCATGTTGAAATTATAATGAATTATATGAGTTGATGATCATGTAAAATATGTAGATAAATTTCATGCCATTATGACACATCAAGAATGAGATTACTATAGTTGTGATTAAACAAATAATAGAAGTATTGTGTTTAATAGTCAAATATTAAGGATCTTGTTAGAATTATTTTTATGCGAAATTTTGATGTAGCAATTTATGGTGGTAATAATAGTAATGAATCATGAATTGTCTTAAGAAGCTACAAATTCGTTAATTAGTGAATGAGAAAGAAAAGGAAGAATTTGATTATGCTTAAATAAAGATAATAGATCATGTGAAAGATATTACAATTTCGATTTTCTTAAGTAGGCAAATCTTTTCTTGATATGTAATCCTACTAAACTCTTTTTCCATGAAAAGATACTAGTAATTTACACGTGCGCTGCACGGCTTAATAAATACATATTTTTTTAAAAGTAAAAATTCAGGCACGCGTGTTGTACGGGTTGGTAGAAGGAAAAATTACACTAAGGCCTTTTCCCATTATAGTAGTAGAGATATATAAGCAATTTGAAGAGATGCAATATAGAGTTTATTAAAAGAAAAGAATTAGAAGTCTAGAGTCATTATCTAAATTATGGTTTCAAAATCAGTAAATTACTGTTAAAGGAATAAATTCAGTTTATAAGGAATTATTTTAGTCTAATAAAGCATTAATTAGAAGTCGAGTATCAAGTTTATGAAAAACCAAAAGACTAACAGAGATTTTGAACCAACATAGAAAGAAACGATTCTGAGCGTGTCTGGCCTATTGGTTGGGCGCTGTGCTGTCTCTCTGCTTGGCCTGGTTCGAAATTCGTAGGCAACAAATATTTTGTGGGTTTTTTTTAAAAACAATTTAAAACCGAGACTTGGTACATGAGCTCTTCAGTGTGGGAACAGAACAAAAAGTCCAAGTGGACTTATTGGTTAGTGTGGTAGCCTGGGCTTGCGGTTGGCAGTGGTTTGAAACCCACAGTCAGTAAATATATTTTTTGTGTTTTGCGAGTTAAAATGCATTTGAAAAAATTGGGAAAAAAAATCTAGTTTTTACAAAATGTGATAGAGAATTTATAAAAAAAAAAAATTAAAAAAAATTCTAGATTTTCAAGTATATATTGAGTAGTAAAAAGAGTCTTTTGAAATGAAGAGGAATTTTTTCTCAATATTAATTATTTTAAAAACTTGATTTTTAATCTTAGAAGAAAAACAATAAGGTTTTGATATAAGAAGTAAATTGTCTTGATGACCTTATGCATTCATGTTGAATATTTGATTCTATATGAGCTTAAATTAAGTAAAGTTAGATGAATCTATGGGAAATGAAAAAAATGAGTTTTTAGGATTACAAATGAGGTTTATTGGAGAATGAGAATAAATTATTCCTGTGGATGGATTTATCTTGATGTGATTATTCACTTATGCAAATTAAGAGTATTTGGTATATGTTGAAATGTGAATTAGTTATTTGCACCTAAGTTATTAAAGAGATTGTTGTTGAATGAAATTTGTTCATGAAAAAGACTCGTTATTATTAAAGAATTATGGATAGTGCTAAAATGAGATATTGCTTTAGTTGTGAAATGAATTAAAATAATGAAATGATCTAGGTTTAAGACATGCTTATTAAAGGGTATGTGTACCTATGATTCTTGTACATGAAATGTTGAGTTTTGAGTTAGTAAAATCTTGTTACTGGCAAAGGTTGAAATAAAAGAGTTGAGATATAAATTTGAGATAGGATTGTGGATCTATCTCGGTAGTGGCGATTAAAACCGGTAAGAGATAAGACTAATTCTAGGCTTGAAAATCTATTCATGTCTTGAACTAAAATAATTAAGCACTTAGGTGAAGATGTAGTAAACCTGGGCAAACGTAAGTGGGGTGCTCTATATAGTCGGCGGTGGACTTCGAGGCTATAGACTCAGTTGGTGGACTGAGGTTGCTCCGTAGGAGACGAGCTATTATATTTTAAATCCGGGACTATAAGGACGGGTCAGCGGTGGACTCTGGGATCTTGAGTAGTCAGACGAATAGTTTTGTTTGACGTCTTCAATGTAGATACGTATACCGGGCTAGAGGGTCACTTACGGGATGATTCGCACGATGTGGAATCTGTTATAACAGTCAGCGATGGACTCCGGGGCTGGGATTCAAATTCGTGGAATGATCTGAACCTTGTTTTATTATCGGGTAGTTATCATGGCGAAGGATCAAGCCCTTTATGATGGGGTACGTAGGCGCTTGCCCTCGGACCTATATAGTATGGGATGCATAGAATCCGAACAAGTGTGCATTAGTATCATCCTAGTATAGAATTGTGTGCATTAGGCATTAAGGTATGACATACACTTACAAGTTTAGCGTAGACACAGTTAACACTTATTTATTCATTCAACTATTGTGTTTTTATTAAAGTATTAAGATCGTTATACTATTCTCGGCATAGAGAGGATAGCCGAGAATAATATTTCGTCAATTGTAAGTAACTGACGTGCCCACAGATTGACATACAGGTAATAGACTATTCATGAAGGAGTAAGGATGTTGTGATGCAAATGATGTTAAAGTTATACAAGTTGTATTTTATTTCAATGTTGTAATCTTTTATTTTCCGCTGTGTAAACAAAGTGTATCGTAACTCTGATGTATTTTTGCTGAAAAAGTTTTAAATTTCTTATAAAATTGTACGAAATGAAGTAAAGATCCTATGCAATCTCGAATTCATCCTTATTTGAAATTCGGGGTGTTACATATACACACACACACTCAGGGTCAGCCCTGAGTACCTGGGGATTCGAGGCGAAAGGCCCAAATAATTAATTTTTGGGCCCCCTAATAACAATATAATTTTTTTCGCGCAAAATACGTGTTTATATTTACAAGAAAACTACAAATTTGGGGTCCCTAAAATTATGAAAAATTTGGGGCCTAAGACAGCCCCTCGCCTGTCTCATGGTAGGGGCCGACCCTGTATACACTGATTTCTCCCATCATGTGCTTATTACTAGTATATTGTTATGATCCAAATTTAGTCCCACATCGGTTATATGGGGAACCAATGTTGGGTAGTTATAAACCTGGGCTCTCTCCCTTTAACAGCTAGCTTTTAAGGGTGAGTTCTCCTAGGTTCCTAACAATTGATATCAGAGCCAACCTCATGCTTCTTAATTCGCTCTAGATGCTGGATTAAAATTACTGGTAGACCCGGATTGGGTCAGTGTCGCTAGAGTGAAAGCCGCCGAAAGTCGAAAAGGGCTACCTAGAGGCTGGATTAAAATTACTGGTAAATCCGGGTCGGGCCAGTGTCGCTAGAGTGAATACCGCCGAGGGCGGCGGGTTACGGAAGCGTGGTGGAATGTTATGATCCAAATTTAGTTCCACATCGGTTATATGGGGAACCAATGTTGGGTAGTTATAAACTTGGACTCTCTCAGTTTAGCAGCTAACTTTTAAGGGTGAGTTTTCCTAGGTTCCTAACATATATTTGATTTGTTAGATTCCTACGTGAAATTTAATGAGCGGAACAAATAGTTATTGTATGAGCCATCATCTAATTTTAAAGAAAAATTAAGATCCATTCTTTCATGTAATGATAAATTATTATTGCAGTTTTGTCGATTTGATATATGTATTAATTGAATAGATCAACTAAAATATTAGATACAACTTAGAATATTCATAATAATCTCTTGCTATTTTTTGATGAAACGGATAGAGCCCGAAGACTCCAGCCATACAATCAAATAAATAATCAGTAGTTTACAGAAAGGCTTTACCAGAGGTAAAACGAATAACAAAGAGAGACAATAAAAGAATATTATGTATAGCAAAACAAATACAGCATGAAAGGCAAGCACTAAATACAATAATAATGAGAAGGGAGAAGTGGCTCCGGCAATCGAGGAGCAAACGCGACGGCTGCAAGGACCCCTGGCGTCGCGAGGAGCACGCTCCAGAGCTCAGACGGGAGGGAAGCCAACGGAGGCAAGGCAAAGGTGACCGCTCAGAATACCACCTGAGCTGCCAACAACAACTAAAACGAGAAGCCAAAGCTGCAAACCATCCTATAAAAACAGTAATGAACTGGGCAAAAAGGCTCTAAAGCCACCAGAGAAGAGCAAAGAAAAGCTAAGTAAACCCCAAATCAATAAGCCATGCCCCCACTCAGTGGGGCCGCAAAGTGACGAAGCACGAGATCCATACCCCAGCTACGATGGGAAGAAAAACCCACCACCAAAATAGCAGTAAGCAAGGAACCAATCCCAACAAGAGAAAGTCAGGTAGTAACACAAAAAGGTAAGGCATACATGATAAACTAACTCAACAATCCGAAGCTCATCTATAGTAAAGAAGCCAACCACCAACAGACGACAAAAGCAGGCAGAAAAAGCAACGAACACCGCAGTAAGGAAACCATCAGAACAGAGTAAGTCTAATTAAGCAGTAGACAACGTCAGAGAAAGAAAAAGCAGTAGAGAGCCATAGTATTACTTAATAGCAATACAAACCAGAAATAAAATAGTCTGCAGGATATACAAAGGGCAAGCTAAAACTAAGTCAGCCAATCAAACCCTAAACCACCAAAAACTCCAGAGCCCGTAGGGGCAGAACAAAAAGGAAAGCAACTGCAGATCTGCCCACCAAAGCATCGCAAAAGACAGTCGAGAACAGAGGTTAACCCAGAATTAGCCCTGCAAGCAGAAAGATCAAGAGATAGAAAGCCAGTAAGAAAGAAATAGTAATAGAAAGCATGACAGAAATAAGTATAGGAGATAGCTAAATAGCTTGAAGATTATAGAGGCAATTAACAGACTGCAGCAATCTATCCGAAGCCAAAGAGGCATGCTCTTTGAAAGCCGGGCTAGAAACCCAGGAGTTGAATAGAAATAAAAAATCTTCGATAATAGCCGCGATCGATTTGCATCGATGACGGAATAATCTACCATTTCTTTCCTTCCAAATAATCCAAATGATGGTATGAGTAGCTAAAATCCAAGCACTTCGAAACAATCTGTCCGAAGGCGGGAAAGACCACACAGAGGTCAAGTGGAGGGGAATCACTCCTGTATTCCAAGCTAAAGAATTAATCTTCCAAAGGGGGATAATGAATGGGCATTGAATGAAGAGGTGGTTGACGTTTTCCGGTAGTTGATTGCACAAAGGGCAAAGTTGCCCCCAGGCTAAATTCCTCTTGTTGAGGACCTCTACAGTAAGAAGTTTGTTATTGAAAGCTAACCAAGAATTGATTTTAACTTTGATGGGGACGCAGGAGTCCCAAATGAAGTGCGACAACGAGTATCGCATCCCTCTAGAATTGAGGAAACGATAGAAAGAGTTAACCGTGAAAACTCCAGACGCAGTCCAGCGCCAGGAGATGCCCTCAAAAGAGGACCAAGAGTAGCCATTGAGGAGATTTAGGAGGTTATGAAACTGATCAGTGAGCGGGGCTGGAAGGACAATACTGAAGGGGATAACCCAGTATCTAACATTATCAATACAGATGAAGGAATCTGCTACCGTGGCAGCCGGAAGAACAGACAAACGGAATAAAGAAGGAAAAGCCGAAGACAGCTTAGTGTTGCCGATCCACAAATCGGACCACAGACTAACAGTGGTCCCGTTAGCACAAACCCTCGACATGCTACACTGAAAAGCGTAAGACGCTTTCCAAATGCCTTTCCAGAAAGGAGAAGCACGACGAGGGGGTAAATCCGGGAATTCCCACCAGTTGGACGAAGATCGATAATTTTTTATACAACGAATCCAAGGGAGATGATCAAGGGTGTGGAATCTCCACAGCCACTTACCTAAAAGGGCGAGATTATGGTCTCTAAGGTCCAAAACACCGAGACCTCCTTCATCTCTAGGAGAACAGATGCTTTTCCAATTAGCCAGGTACGAGCCCGGGTTATAGGCCGGCGATCCCGACCAGAAGAAATTACTTCTGATCTGATCAAGCCTTTTGATCACCCAGGAAGGTAAGAAAAAGAAGGACATCAAATATTGGGGTAAGGCGGATAGAACCGAATTGATGAGGATTAATCTACCACCTCTAGATAGGACTTTGCCAGACCAAGCAGAGAGCCTGTGCTCTACTTTGTCAATGAGAGGAACCCAGTCAACTCTGAGAAGCTTGCCCCATCTAAGGGGGATGCCAAGATAAGAGATCGGAAAATTGGCAATGGGGCAATTAAAGAAATTGGAAATCTCTGCCTGGCGATTGGGGGATCCGCTCAGCCAAAGCACGGAAGATTTTTGGAAGTTAATAGTTAAACCTGAAGCCAATTCAAAACAATAAAGAAGCAATTTCAAGTTGCGAAGGGAGTGAAGGTTAGGCTTGCAGAAAATAATAGTGTCATCTGCGTATTGGAGATTGAGAACACCCTCAAAAAGAGGAGAACAACTGAGACCTTCGATCATATGCATGTTCCATGCATTTCTGAGAAGTTTGCTAAACACATCAGCTACCAGAGAGAAAAGGAGGGAAGAAAGGGGATCTCCTTGACGGAGACCGCATTTGACTTTAAATTTATGGCCCTCTGATCCATTCAAATAGACAGCAGAGGTGCCGGAGTAAAGACTGGATTTAATCCAGGCCACCCATTTGGGTCCGAAACCCCTGAAGGTAAGGATATCCAATAGGATGTCCCAATTGACATTATCATAAGCTTTTTGGAAGTCAAGCTTAAGGAGGATCCCCTCATCACGGGATCTATGACAATGGGAAATGATTTCTTGGGCCGAAGCCACACTATCAAGGATATAACGATCTTTGATGAAACCCGACTGAGCTGGGTCAATGAGGGGGGAAATGATGGCACTTAGCCTAGACGATAGAACTTTCATAATGATTTTGAAGGTCATGTTAATCAGACTGATCGGCCTAAAGTTGGTCAGAAGGTGAGCCCCTGCCACCTTAGGGATAAGCACTATGTGTGCATAATTAATGCGATCAAAAGAGAAATGACCCTGATGAAGATCCTGAAACAATTTGAGAAGGTCATCCTTGAGCCAATTCCAAAATTTTTGAAAGAAGAAGGCAGGGAAACCATCCGGGCCTGGGGCGGAGTCGCTTTTTAAAGCAAACACCGCCGAGTGAGTCTCCTCCATAGAAAAAGGATCTTCAAGAGAGGATAGGTCATGAGATTGCTCGCCGTAGAGTTGAAGCCAATCTAGCTCTAGGGAGCGCGGCTTATGCGAGCCAATGAGATTTTTATAGAAGGTGAGGAATTCTCGATGGATATCCGCATCGGTCGAAACCTCACCCCCTTGAACAGAAAGTGAAGAGATACGGTTATAGCGTTGTCTGTGGGAAGCAAAGTTGTGGAAAAAAGAGGTATTGGCGTCACCTTCTTTAAGCCAATTAACCCGAGCTCTTTGAGCCCATTTAGAATGATCTTGCTGGAGAATATTAGCATAGTCTAGTTTGCAGGAGGAACGTTCAGCACGGGCGGTTGCTGATAAATGGGCGGACTCTTCCATTTTATCATAGGACTCAATAGATTGGAGAAGAAATTTTTTGAGGAAGACAGTATTGTGATGCCTCTCAGATCGCCAGATTTTGCATTCGAGTTTGATAGCATGAGTTTTGAGGAGGATGTTGCCTAGCCCAGAAGAACCCGTGATAGATGCTAGGCATTCCTCCACCAGCCTAACAAAGACTTGGTCTTGCAACCAAAACTTTTCAAAACAAAATTTGTGCTTATGATGGAAAGGGAAGTGAGAAGAGAGAGAAATCGGGCAATGATCAGAAGAGGGATTAGGGAGCGCTTGAGCGGCATGACAATGATACAAGAAAGCGGTCAAGTTTGGCTAGAGAGGGAGGGTGACGTTGATTAGACCAGGTAAAAGATCTACCAGAAATAGGTAAATCGGATAACTGTAGGGAACGAATGCAGTCATTGAAAAGACAGGATTGGTGATAAGAAAAGACAGGGTTAGATCTTTCAGAAGCGAAATGGGTGACATTAAAGTCTCCGCACAAGAAATAGAGGTCAGATAAGAAAGGTTGTAAGGATAGGAATTCATTCCAAAATAAGGGACGCCTATCGGCAGTCGACGGGCCGTAAACAGAGATGACGGTGAGAGGACAGTTAAACTGAGACCACTGCAGTTGAATAATGAGAAAAAGGGTCAGGAGGTGGATGCCGACCAACGAGAAGGTCGATTCTTTGAATCCGACAAGAATACCACCCCGCGATCTGATGGCATCCAGCGATATCCACTTCGAAATAATAGAACCACCTAAGGCCCGAAAGATAGCAGTGGAAGGAGAATCCAGTTTGGTTTCTTGAATAGTGATTAAGTCGCAACGAGAGGAGGAGACAAGATCAAAAATTGCCCGTTGTTTAGACGGGCAATTCAATCCACGAATGTTTCAGGAGACGCTAATCATTGGGCTGACTATGCTCCAAAACTCTACTACGTTCCAAGTTCCTAATGGCACGGATGCAATGCGGAAGGTCCGGTTTGAGGAGAAAACCCATCTTTTGCGCAAGGGAAGCCAGGTCACTATCAGAGATCGAGTCGAAGATGGGAAAATAGAGAGATCCATACTGATCATTGGGAGAAGGGAAGGGGTCAGGGAAAGGCGGAGAAGCTGGGATGGAAGAGGACTTCCCGAGGGAACCTCTGGGAGAGCAAACTTTGTTAATCGGGGTGTTTTTCTTTTTGATCGCCAACAGCCGAGCACTAGACCTGATGAAACGCTGAGTCGATGAAGATGGAATACAACTCTCAATAACTGATAACCTCGACTCCATGGAAGGAGAAGGGGGAGAAGATAAAGAGTTGGATGAGGAAGAGCTAGAAACAACCGGGGATGAAACCGGTGCTTCAAAAGCTACCTTACTGCAAGAAAGAGAAATATGGGGGGGGGGGGGGGGGGGGGGGGGGGGAGGCAGAGTCGGCGAGAGCTTCCGGATCCTCGTATCGGGGGGGGGGCAAGTCCCGCCTCGATACAAAGATCGAGAGTGCGTAGTAAAAACATGGATAATGTCCCGATGGGAAACACTAACTAATTGAGCTAACACAGTAAGATGCATTAATTTAAATAAACAGAAAGCATAAACAATAATGAAATAAGGGGAATGCTTGACTAGAGTAGCGGTAAATACCTGCTTAGTAAGAGAAGCTCTGTTAAGATCCTCTTTTTCTTCCAGAAGCAGAGGATCCTCATTAATCTAAAAAGAATCTTTAGAGGACTTGGAGGACTTCTGAATGGCAGCCTCGAACGACTGAATTAAATTTGTACTGCAACTTTAAATAGAAGATAGAAATTTGAGTGTACTTCATATAATTATTGGTTACCACTCTGGATCCTGTTTGAGTGTGAGGTTGATTGGATTGGACGGTATATAATTATTTACCAGAGTAGGATAAGATAAGATCCCCTTAGAATTGACACTATATAAAATCGAGAAGAAGCAAGCTAGTTTCATGCATACATGCATGCATTGTTTCTCTGATTTAGCTGGTTGATCTGAAGAAATCATGTATAGTAAAGGGATCACCTCAATGTCACATCAATTTTCTCTTGTGGAATTTTGTTTTATTTATAGATTCTTGAGAAAATTATATTTCCGAGCAAGCCAATGGCCCGTGCATCCACTGTGACAGCATCCACAGTAATTAGGCAATTATGCATAAAATACTTTTTTTTTTTTCTTCCAAAAAATGCTATGCAGTCGTAAGATAAATGTGTATTTTTTTTCATTTAAGCTACAGTAAATAGACAAATATGCATATGAATATAGGAATATGTATATTATAAGAGACGAAACATCATGTTTCGTCTGTAATTTTTTTATATTTTTTAAAATCATCGAACGAAACATGATGTTTAGTCTGTAATATTTTATTTTTTTTAGGATCGGACGATGTTTCGTCCGATGAACTCCTGAATAAAAAACAAAAATTTATTTTCGTTAATTAATTATTTAATTAGTTTAATTAGTATTTTAGTTAAATAATTAGTTAATTAATTAAGATTAGTTAACTAATAACTTAATTAAGGGTGTTTAAGTTGGATGCTACAGTGGGACCAAACATGATGATTCGACGAAACATCATATTTCGTTTTATGTGCGGCCTACCATATAAAAATATTTTAAAAATAAAAATTCTAAAAAATTCCAAAAAAATCAAATAAAAAAATTTTAAAAATCCACGTCATGTTTCATCCGTTTATATTTTGTCTTTTTCTCATTGTAGCGAAACAGTGAAATGCTATTCTAAATTATGCATATATGCATATTTATATATCACGACTGTGGATGCTCTTAAAGCTGAGACTCAGAAGAAACACAAACAGGATAATGAAGCTCAACAACTTCAATATCCATTGAGAAAAGAAACGAATGACTCCCTCCTATTCATAGTTCCCCTTCCTCGCTAGAGTATTAGATATGTAATTATCTATAAATTAAATGAAGGGTAATTTTCAGTAAACCCTACAAAATTTTAATGAGTTTGCAAAAAGCTCTACTTAGAGCATCCACAGTCGTTTTTCTCATTTGCCAAAATATGGCAGCTACAGTAATAGCATATAGGAGAGTATCGTGCAGTCGTCGTTTGTTAAATTTTTCTCATTTGGCTTTTACATATTAAAAGACCAAATTACCCCCTTCTTTAATATTCGTCCAATATAGATTGAAGGGCAATTTGGGGAAAAAACCCAAAAAAGGAAAAAAAAAAAAAGTAAAAACCCCTTGGACGGGGTATCATCTCCCGGACGGGAGATGATTCCCCGTCTGAGGAGATTTTCCAAAAAAAAAATATATTTTAAAAGGGAAGGACGGGGTATGATTCCCCGTCCGACCCTTTTTTAAATAAAAAAAATTTAATAATCCTACGACGGTATATGATTCCCCGTCTCAGTCGATTAAAAAATATTAAAATCCTTCAGACGGTATATGATTCCCCGTCTTCTATAATTTGAGAATTCTTATTTCGTTTCTCAAATTTGAGAAACAGATTTGAAAGAAATGGAAAAAATTGCATATATAGCAAACGATTGCAGCGCATCGTTTGCTATAATATGGCAAAATGGGAGATATAGAAAACGACTGTGGATGCTCTTATATTATTTTTTTGGCGGTTTGGTAAATTTCACTATGATAGGTTTTTGGTGGGCTTATCCTTATCAAAACTTTATTCGTTTACCAGCGTCCTACCTGAGGCTGGGAAACGTTCCTTGACAAGGACGAGATGGTTGGAAGGAGCAGTTGCGGTTCACCAGACTCTGTCCAAAATCTTTTTTGGGGGATTTTTTTTATAAAAAAAAAATAAACCTAAAATACCTCTGGTTGGTTAATTAGATATTATATATAGTTTAATGTATAAATTTTTTAGAATGGTGAACAGATAGTGGAAATTTTATGTTAAGCCCTTTAATTTTGAAATAAAATATTTTTCAAAATGTGTATATACATTTTTTTTCCAAAAAATCCTACTGAACTTTACAAGTGCAAAATAGTTATATTACGCTAAAATTAATGGCATCAATGAATAGTGTAGGAAAATATCTTAAAATTAGTTAAAGGTGGTCCTTGTACACACATTTTATCTCGGCTCTAATTTTCCTGCTCTCATAAAGTAGTTGCCCAGTTAGATCCATGCCAATGCCATTTTTTTTTTAATGTTACCTTGTGTAAATTACACAACTTAAAATAGTTTTGAGGGACATATAAAATTTTTGACTGGCAAAAGATAGGATTATCCTACCTCACAGAAAATATATAAATTGATAGGAAAAGTTGTAAAACTATTACAAAAAATCGCTCAAGGAGGTTCGATCAAGCAATGGATGAGTATGGGTTCGAGATGGCATGCCGTTGGGTCGTAGAGAGGGCATTGGACTGTTGTCGTGCACCTCTACTAGTCCCAAAGACATGATCTCATCACCCTTCCTCACCCTAAGCTTAGCCCGTAACAAAATAAGAACCACATTCAGTCGGTAGCAGAGCATACAGTACTACAAATATAAGTTTAAACAAAAGTAACGGACTAACAGAGTCCCAAAAAATAGAAACACAAACAGAGTAGCCATATCCATGATTAATTTGGGGTATTGTCTGCACTACCACTCCTTGCTGGCCTCATGAGATCACTGTCGCCTGTGCCCCTGATTTCCTTAAGAATCCTTACTTTCTTCTTAGATTCCCCGCTTGAATCTAGCCAATATGAGAACCAAAATTTTGCATTAGAGACTAATTTATCCACATTAGTATGCTTGCTGTAAAAAACTTTATCATTCCTAGCATTCCATAAACTCCAACAAACAGCTAGTGTGACCAAATACCAAGAGTGCGTGAATTTGTACTTGTTGTGATCAAAACACCAATATGTGAAGCATTCAGTAATAGAAGATGGCAGATTTGTGATTCGGAAGCATTGTGTGAAGTGAAGCCATGTTTGAGCAGCCAAAGGGCACTCAAAGAAAATATGATAAATGGTTTCAATCTGACATGCACAGGAGGTGCATGTTAGATCACCATCCCAACCTCTAGAATGCAACCTTTCCTTGGAGTTTAGCTTTTTCCAACTCAGCATCCAAATAAAAAATTTGCATTTAAGTGGTGCGCAATTCTGCCAACAAGCTCGATAGAAAGGAGAGATGAGGCCGAAAATGCTATAGAAGCAATAGGCTGATTTGACGGTGTATCTCCCAGTGCAAGAGTGAATCTAGCGAGCAATATCAGGGTGTGGGGAAGGCTGAATGTTCGAAATTGAAAGCAGAAGATTTCTCTTTTCAAGAAGGATGGCGCTAGAGGAAGAGGTATGGAGGCTAGGCCTCCAAATCCAGGTGCCTTGGTCTATTGTGCCCTGAGAGCACATCGATGCTTCTTTGTTCCATGCAGCTTCGAATAGAGAAGGGAATAGGGTAGCAATACTGTTACCCTCTATCCAATTAGAAGTCCAAAACTTAACCAGAGATCCATTGCCAACTTGCCAAGTGATGCCTTGGTCAAATTGCTGTTTCAGCTTGAACAAATTCTTCCAAAAATTCGAGGCTTGGATCTTGCAGACGAAGTCATTAGTTGTGTTATTGAAGTACAGGGACTTGAGAGTTTGAGAGCAAAGGGAATCTTCAGTATATAATTTCCACCACCATTTTATGAGAAGTGCATTATTGAATTGGTTTAGGTCCAAGACCCCAAGGCCTCCCTGCTTTTTAGGTTGGCAGATGCGCTTCCAACTAGTACAAGCGACCCCCGTTGCCTTGGAGTCTCCTCTTACCTAAAAAAATCTACTCAGTTGATCGATCCTGGCTATCACCCACTGGGGCAGCTTGAAGAATGAGGCAAAATAGGTTGGCAAGACGCTAAGAACATAGTTTATCAGAATGAGTCTCCCCCCTAGATAAGAGACGATCTTTCCACGTGGACAATCTCCTCTCAATCTTAAGGAGAAGAGGTTGCCAGTCTCGCTTCTTAAGCCTGCCTTTAGAAAGTGGCATACCTAGATATTTGGTAGGCAGAGAGTCTTGTTTGCATCCTAAATTGTGAGCAAATGCGTGAAGCTTGGCCTGAGAGTGTCCAAAGTATAGGATAGAGGATTTGGAAAGGTTGATATGGAGGCCAAAGACATTCGCAAAGAGATGCAGGAGCACTCTGATATGGAGCACTTCTTGCTCATCCCCTTTGCAGAAGATAAGTGTGTCGTCAGCAAACTGGAGAATGGAGAGGTGATCTAAGGATCCTCGCAGGTTAAGCTGAAAGAAAGTACCATTTTCTCTGCCAGTGCGCAACATTTGTGCAAGAACATCAACAGCTAGGATGAACAACATCGGAGAAAAAGGATCGCCTTGCTTGAGACCCCTCATAGAAACAATAGTCTTACCGCCAATTCCATTGACCAAAACATTAGATTTGGAAGAATGAATGATGGCTTTGATCGAAGAGCACCAACATGGACCAAATCCTCTTGCAATAAGTAGCTGTTCTAAAAATTCCCAGCTAAGAGTATCGAAAGCCTTGTGGAAATCAATTTTAAGCATAAGAGTATCTGATTTCTTAGAACAACACAGGTTGATTGCTTCGTGAGACAAAAGAAAGAAATCTACCATAGATTTACCCTTGAGGAAGGCACTTTGCAAAGAGGATACTAGAGTATGCAGAATGGGGCTCAATCTGTTAGCTAGTATTTTGGTGAATATCTTCATGGAGCAGTTGAGCAGGCTAATGGGACGTTAGTCAGATACTGAGGAGGCGCCTTCACATTTAGGAATGAGGACAATGGTAGAGTAGTTGAGTCTACCAATGTTTGCATCCCCATTTTGGATGGCCAGAAGCATACAACACAAGTCATCTTGGATAGTCTCCCAATGCTGTTGATAGAAATGCATAGAGAAGCCATTGGGTCCCGGTGCTTTGTCTCCACTCATGCTGAAGATTGCTTGCATTATTTCTTCCTTACTGAATGGGGCTTCAAGCGCGGATAGGTCAGTAGTTGAGGGGGGGTATAGAGAGGACCAGTCTATTTTGAAATCTGAAACTGAGCTGGTGCCACAAATTTCGTGGAAATGTGCCTCAAAGCATGATCTAATTGCAGACTGGTCTGTGATTAGGTCACTACTGTGAAGGAGGGAGAAAATGAAGTTCTTGCGTCACCTCCCATTAGCCATAGAGTGGAAAAACTTTGTATTTGCATCACCCTCTTGCGTCGCCTCCCATTAGCCACTGTGATTTGAGCGTTGCGAAGACCATCTTTGATAAGGGCACATTTGTAGGGGCTGCCTAACCCCCGAACATTCCAACTGCCGATCATCATTGAAAAAGACTAACACACAGCATAAAAACAAAAGCAAGCTAGGGTGCCGATAAGCCCGGGCAACTAATTGAGTTGTTGCTGTTGATCTGGGGGATCAACTGCAACCTCTGCAACCTGCTTGAGTTTGTCGATTGAGTGTGGCCCAGCAGCCTCCACTCTTACTGATTCCGCTACCTTAATGATATCCTCTTTAGAAAGCAAATCGAGTGGATTACGACATGCATTGGTAATTGAGAGATTGGTATAGGATGTACCTGCAGATTGCGGAGGGATGCAGCCTTAACAGAGGAACGAAGATGTTGAAAGAATGGCCTGGACGAAGATATTTTGGTGGCAGATCTGCTGCGCTTGCGGCGCTTGCTGGCTCCTTCTTCAAAACCCGGGGGGTGCAGGGGGGGCAGAGCCTGAGGAAGAGGAGGAGACATTGTGGCTACGCCTAGGGATGAGGGATTTGGTTTTGAAGCTGGCTGCTCTTGCTTCCCTGGTTCCTGAGCTGAATTGAAAGGTCTTTGGGGCCTCAAGTTTGGCAACTCGTTTGGTGACCGCTGCCTCAAGCGCCGACTCCACTGCAGGTTGAATTTCCAGGAATAAGGACTGGGGAATATTGACAATCTTGCCTTTCCATTCCATTTGGCACACATCTTCTTCAGGAATGATATCGTGCGAACTGGCAGAGCTGTCGGGGTGGGTTTGAGATGCAGCAGTAGAAATTTCCAAATTATCCTTGGGAGAGTCAGATTGAATCTCAATGACAGGGGGAGCGTTGATGACTAAGTTAGTGGCAGGATTTTCCTCAACTGCTACCGCTATTTGCTAGGGATTTTGGGGCGAGACCACTTTTGGGACTTTCTCACTTGATTCTGCCATACCAAAAATATTCAAAAACTGATTTGCAAAAAAGGAAAGATTCTGTGGCGGCGGTGACTGTGCTGCAAATCCCTTAACCGAACGATCAGTATCTTGGATCATCGCCTTTCCTTTCTAGTCTCCGATGATTCCTTGATTTCCCGCGGGATTAACTGCCACGTGCTGCTCCGGCGGCGCTTCCCTCCGACCCCAAAAACTAGTGGAAAAGCCGGTGTTCTGAGAAAAAAGCTATACCTTGCCGCTGGCAACATCAGCGGAAGGGATGGGGTTGCCGAGGATGAGCACTGGTACCTCATGAATTTGCAGCTCCTTGGTCCAAGGCACTCGATAGTGGATGAGGATGTTCTTCGGAATTTGGCTAACATCTTCTACTTCAATATGAATAAGGGCTAGATCCCGAGAAACCACATTTTTCATATCTCCGCTCATGGTTACATACTTGCCGAAGGGCCGAATGACCTGCTCATTGGAGCTTTGATTCCACATATGAAAAGGCAGCATAGGAACATTGATCTAGATGTAACTTGGCTTCGGCTTCATCTTCGCTACTTACTCCATTGACCATGGAGAGAAAGTTGCATTAAAGCCGGAGAACTGGAAGACACCATCAGTAATCGCCCTTTTGGCCTCTTCCTCTGATGGAAATTGGACGTGGAAAACTCCATCACTAACCCTCTTAACCTCCCACCATCCACCTTGTCGCTTCCAAGCAAAGTTTAGAGCGCTTTCAACAGTAGCCGCATCAGGGCGGGATCGAGGGTTAATCAGATGAAGAAATGTGCTTGCATGCAGTGCAGGAAGAGCGAATGATATTTCTAAGTTATGAGCTATCTCAATGGCTATGGATTCTCGCCTGTTGAAGATCGGACAATCGTGATCAGCCATGGTGGGGGAGGTAGGGATTAGGGGGGTAGGAGGGTTTGGGGAGAATAAGGGGCTTTTTTGGTTGGGAAGAGAGATAGATAGAATGCAGAAGGGGTGGGCGGTGAGATCGAGGGGGGTAATGATGAGGAGTATGGGCCATTAGAACCTGAGCATAAGATCTGCTCTTGTTCCAAGGCAACCATGCTCTCTCCTCTCTCCTCTCTCCTTTCTCCTCTCTTCAACGGGGATTGCAGCCATGCCCATACAACGAGGGGGGAAGTAAAAGTAAAAGACCGAGGGACACATAAAATTATATAGGATTTTTAAAAAATGTTAGAGAATTTGGAGAAAACTTATGAATGTCATTTTTATAGTTAAAACTGAAATCTTCCTTATCATCCTCACATAAGCAGATGGTTTAGAGAATGACTACCAAACCATAATGTTATACAATTGAATATTAATAAAGCTGTTGGGGGAGGGAGCTAGAGGGCATGGCGGCTGGAGCGGCGTGGGGGTTGGGTAGCGGGGGCCATGAGCGGAGTGAGGGTAGGGATGTGGGTGAGTTTGGAAAGAGCCGTAAAATTTTGTGAGATTGGAAAAGTGAAAGGGAAAGAGACTTTGAGGGATTGAAGTATTTTATTTATTTTGGGTTTTTAATGAAATCGTGCGTAGTGCACGTGTTAGTTAAATATGAATCTATATTTTTACTCTATTTTCTCTATTTCAAAATGGAGAAAGGAGTGAGGAGATAGACTCTCTCTCCTATTAATATAAGAGATAGAAATAATAGATTCGTGTCATTTTTCTCACCTATGTTTGGCATTGTTTTTAGGTATAAAAACGATTTTAGACATAAAATAGGTGTTACAAAAACATAATTAATAACATGTTTAATCAAAAGTATTTTTCTAAATCTGTTATTTGCAGTATTTTTTTCAAAACACCTAAATAGTGCGTTTAGTTTTTCAAAAAGCAATTTACCTGAATTTTTTAGAAGTAAGGCATAGTTCTTTCTAATATTATATTTGATGTATGGGGTGATCAGGGCTGGCCCCCAATGGAGGCCGAGGAGGCGGCCCTTGTATTTAAACATATTTATTTTGTGTGTAAATTTTTTTTACGGTCCCCACATTTTATTTTTTTGGCTTTTGTTTTTAAAATTAGTGCTTGGGCCAGTTCATTTTAGTTGGGTTTGGATTTGTAGGATTTTTTTCTTTCAAATCCCCTCTCTCTCTCTCTCTCTCTCTCTCTCTCTCTCTCTCTCTCTCTCTCTCTATATATATATATATACTAGATTTGCCCGTGGGCACGTGCCTACCAGGACGATACATATATACCAGAACGATACAGCATATGAAATGCCTTGTAAACAGTAAATCGACAATTATGTAGCTCAAATATGAACGCATGACAATAATTAGTTGTAAATAAAAGTCCATGTTTCCATATATATATACACACACACACACACACACACACACACACACGGGGGGGGGGGGGGGGGGGGGGGGGGGGGGGGGGGGGGGGGATTGAAAGATAGCCACTTGATAGCTTTCTTTGTGTTTTATTGTATATATAGGTTTTTAAAAAAAATAGCGAAAACAAAATTTTCAATTTTTTTGTTATTTTAACATCTTTCTTTAAAAAATAAATTTTATATTGGGGCACCATATATATATATGAAATGCCTATCGCTCATCTTCAGAACGATACAGCATATGAAATGCCTTGTAAATAGTAAATCGACAATTATGTAGCTCAAATATGAAAGTATGACAATAATTAGTTGTAAATAAAAGTCCATGTTTCCATACACACACACACACACACACACACACACACACACACAGATAATTAAATAAATAAAGGAATTTTTTTTTCGCGGCGGGGGGGGGGGGGGGATTGAAAGATAGTCACTTGATAGCTTTCTTTGTGTTTTACTGTATATATAGGTTTTTAAAAATATATAGGTTTTCAAAAAAAATAGCGAAAACAAAATTTTCAATTTTTTTGTTATTTTAACATCTTTCTTTAAAAAATAAATTTTATATTGGGGCACCATTTCGGGAGTTCGCCTCAAGCCCCCGTAAACTCAGGGTCGGCACTAGGCGTGATCCTTATTATTGATGCATGTGTAACATCCTGAATTTTTATTTATAAGAGTTTGAGATTTTACATGTTTTGCACGTATGATTTTACATGCATTTTTCTAGAAACAAATATTTTCTTCATAGCGTAAGCTATTAATTATTCTCCTTATTTCCTAAAAGACCTATTTTTAAAGCCTAAATAAAATCCTAGGCCTAATTCTAGCTCATTATAATTAATTTATTAATTAATTCTCTTGAGCCCATTGTCTTTTGACCCATTAGTGAGCCCAATTAATTTAAATTCTCTTTCAATTAACTCAACTTGTAATGTAGACCAACTTAATACAAAATTAATTAAAAGTGCATGAACAAAATTTTGTAGGGGTACTAGTTTGCTTGTGCATTGCACTTGCACGTGCAAATGCACCTTTGGGGAGTTGGCCGGATAGTGCAAAGAGAGAGGGAGAGACGGGAGTAGTGGTGAGGTGGTTATCTCATTCATGGGTGGTTGCTACATCTCCCAAACTCATCCTAGCCTTTGATCCTTAACTATTTTGACTAATCCTAGCTATTCAATCCACTCAAAAATGTGTATAAATACCCCCTCTCATTTACTCATTTTTGCACTTGAAAAAGAAAGAAACATAAAGAGTTAGAGAAAGATTTAGTGTGTGGTAGTGTGTGTGTGCACCTTTGGAGGCCGACCAAATCGACAAGGAGAAAGGGAGCTCGGGTTCCATCAAGCACAAGGAGGTGAAGGCAATTTGCGGCTCGATCTAGGAGGAGAAGGATCGCTCTTTGTTCAAGGAGATTTCTAGGAGTTCTTTCTTTTGTTTCTTCAAATAGGTGGGCAATTTTTTCTAACTTCTAGGTAGTATCATGCTAGGTGGTGTGCTAATCATGCTAGAATAAATAAGTGAAAATATTGCTCTATGATAATACCATGATTAAGGTGAAAATGGAACATATGTGAAATTGCATGAAATAACTAAGTGAAATTGATTGAATGATATGATTATTGTTATGATATTTTGATATTGATCTAGTATGCTAAATTAGAATAAATGTTTCTCCATGTCGAAATATTCGTGTACGTGGGAAAAGTACACTTTAAGAAGTATGCTTATGTGAAAAATACAAATGGTGAGAATCTCCATGTTATTAAAATAAGATTGATTAGTAAATTATGCATGTTCATGGCTAGTATGATTGTTGCTAAATTATCCTAAAGTTGTATGTTAATTGTGGAGAGAAATGAACATGAAATTATTAATAGAACATTATGTGATTTTTTTATGTACAGTTGTAGAAAAAAGAGAGGTACTTTATATGGAAAATGAGAGTTAAGTGGTATTTTGAAAATCTTGAGTTACTGTATAAGTTCCAAATTTTGGACTTTAGTTACTAAACAGTCGACTGTCCAGACTGTTTATTTTCGAGTTTTAAATCATCACAGAACGGTCGACCGACTATGTCCTAACAGTCGACTGTCCTGACTATTTGAATTTTGAGTTTTTAATCATCCCAGAACAGTTGACCGACTATGTCCTAACAGTCGACTGTCCTGACTATTTTAATTTTCGAGTTTTAATCCTCGCAGAGCAGTCGACCGACTGTGCTTTAATAGTCGACTGTCTGACGATTTAGTTGATATCCAGATTTCATGAGAAAATTTTCTATAACCCTTGGCCTAGTGTAAAGGAGAAATCGATACTTTTGCAAGAAAAAACTTATTCTAAATTGTTAGTTTAAAGTATTTTTGGATAAAGAAAAGTGTATTGTTTAAAAGAGTTCGAAAAGAGATTTTTTGATAAAAAGGAAATTGAAGGTATGAATGTTTGATTTAGTATTGGCAAAGAGAATAAAAGAATGATGTGGAAAGAATGAATTATGAATGTGACAAATTAGAAAATGAATTTATTTGTCTTATGCATAAAATTAAGCATGAAAGTAAAATCAAATATCCGGATGAATTATGAAAAGTCTTACGAATATGAATACACAAATGCTGTGGACATGAAATGAGATTTTGAACTATAGGGTAGCTAAAATCCTATTACCGGCAATTGAATGAATTAAAATTGTAAAGTTGAATTATTGAGAGGAAAGACCAAGTTGGTCGTGTTGTTGATTGAGACCAGTATAGAGGAAAGAGCTAACTCCAGGGGTTGATTTTATTCATGATTCAAATAAACTAAGGATTTAGATACATAGTGGTGATGTGATGAAAGTGAGAGAAAAATACGAGTATGAGGGCCATCGAATTGGTGGTGTGAGAGTGATTCACAGACTGCCTGCTTGATGCGTCATGACATGGCGTGAGCACTACTCCGGAATTATCGTCTCGGTGGTGACGCTTGTGGGGTGTTTGGTGACTACGGGTGGTGCCATCGTTCCAAGGCGGAGGTTGAATTGTCCATAGTCTGCCTGCCTGATGCGTCATGTCACTGTGTGGGATTCCCCTCCAGACTGCCTGGACATGGGCTCATAGATCATAGAACATCTAGGATACTTTCCGTAGTCACCGTAGTAATTTAAGTCATGGCGAGGGATTGAACCCTATAGGACGAAGTACGATTAAGGGCTTGCCCTCGGTCCTATGTAGTATGGGATGCATAGAATCCGAATAAGTGCGCATTAGTGTCATATAACATAACAACTGCATTAAGGACTAAGTGTACAACACAACACGACATCTATAGGATAGTCCCCTTAGTTTTGCTTGTGACAAGTGTGTGTTTTCTAAGTAAGAGAAAATTGATATTTTATATCCTTACATCAGTTGAATAAACTGACGAGCCCATAGTTTCTATGCAGGGTAAAGAGATTGACAAGAATAAGTATGCAAGCTGCTTAAAGAATGTTTCAAGTGTTGTACATTTTATTCATGTAATTATTGTAATTTGCTTCCGCTGTTTAAATGTAACTTAACGATGTAACTCTGATGTAATGAAAGTTTTAAATTTCCTTCAAAAATTGTACGAAGAGAAGTGTAAAGATCCTGTGGAACTTCGAATTCAGTCTGTTTTGGAATTCGGGGTGTTACAGCATGTATAAGGTTAGATATTACATGTTCAAGTCAAGATACCTGAAACGTGATGAGCTCGAACTTTATTTTCTACTTAAAATCCACTATAATTCTGATGAATCGCATTCTCTACAATATCCAGCCAGTTCATATAGCACCCAATGAGAGCATTTGTAGTCGTTCCGACCCAAATTTTGGGTAGGAATAGGAAATATGGATTTCAGCTGTAGTCATTTAAATCCAAATCTTGGGTTTTTATTTTAAAAAGTCAGCGGACAAGAAATGATATTCCGTCTATTAATTTTTATTTTATTTTTAAAATAAAAAAAACTTAAATAAAAAAACAACAGACGGAGAATCATTTCCCGTCTGAGAATTTAAAAAAATTAAAAAAATCCTAATTAATTCCTAATTTAATGTTAAATTAATCTTAATTAATTCTTATTAAATCCTAAATAAATATTAATTCTTAATTAATTTCAATTAAAACATTATCTATATCCATAGAAATATTTATAGGCTCTATTCTATAAGATTTTTTCCACCAAAAAATTTAGAAATGGGTTGGGATGGGGCTTCATTTCCCATCCATGCTCTAATTTCTTTTTGTTTTTTTAATCGAACGGAGAAATGATTTCCTATTGTTCGGATTTTTTTAAAAAATATATACAAATCGAACAGACGGTAAATCATTTTTCGTCCTCTATTAAAACTAAAAAAAATACAGTGCTGATTGAATGGACGAAAGATCATCTTTCGTCGGCAATTTTTTTCCAAAATTTCATTTCGTCTCCCAAATATAGCAGACGACGTTCACCCAAAACCCAAAATTTGAGTATACAGCGAACGACAACAGTGTCATTTTTTTCTATTTATTCCAAAAATAAGTATATAAACAACGAATACAGATGCTCTGATAAAGTAAATTTAAAAGAAATGAAGAGAAATGCATAATAAAGGGCATTAGGACAAAAACAGGTGCTCCCTCGAATATTAGTAGTTCCGGTTGTTGTTATTAGTATTTTCTAAATTCATGTATTATTTTATGGCGGTGCTCATTTCAATTTAAATAATAAAAGCAAGTGGCATCTCTACTATTTTAATGGGAGAGTTGGGGTTTGTAACTAATAAATTCCTAATTTTGTAACTATATAAACACGTATAATACACGTCCAAGCTATATCCAACAAATATAAATGTGAAACACACGTGTAGCCCAAATCAAAACATTCTAATATAAACTATTTTTTTTCTTATTCAATATATATTTATTTAATTTGATAACTTTACTTTGTTTAGACGTGCATCACACGTACATTATAGTTGTAAATCTGCATACTTACGTGCAACTCCCACTCTCCCACTCTCCCATTATAGTCTTCGCATTTAATTTTAAAAATATATAATCATATTTATTAAGACATGCATCGCACCTGTAACTCAGAGTTTTACTTTATTAAAAATAATACGTGCATCGCACGTGTATATTACTGACGTGTATATCTCTAATACTATAATGGGAGAACCCCTTAGTCAGTAACCCAACCCGTGCAACGCACGGGTTGGGTTACTTTGGTAAATATTTTCGAAAATGGACCTGTTTGGTAAATATTTCGAAAGTGGATCAGTTTGAAAATTATTTTCTTTTTAATTATGGACTAACATTGGTAAATATTTTAGAAAGTGGACCTGTTTTGTAAATATTTTCGAAAGTGGATCGGCTTGGAAATTATTTTCTTCTTACCCTTTTCATTATCCTTCAATTTTTTCCACGTGCACGTGTGCACGTGTCTGATACTAGTTACTGGTAGTAGTTTAGTAGCAAGATTATGCGCTGGTGAGTAAGAGATCGATGGTTCAAACATCTGGTTGCGCGATTTTTCTATTTTGGGATGAGAGATTTTTCTATTTTGGGATGAGAGCCTGTATATATGTGTTGGGTGAGTATGCAGCTGCTGCGGCCTTGTCAAAAAAAAAAAAAAAAAAAAAACCAAACAAACAAACACAGAGAAATGTTAAAATGGAATTCTCAGTTTTAAAAATCAAAGAAAAGATGAATTAAACAATATGAATAATTTAAGTAATTAATGGTGCCAATTTCCGGCCCATTGTCGGCCCAAATATCGTTCCTCAGTTGGATTCCGGCTAAGAAATAGGCAGCCCAATAATCAAATGAGCCAAATTCCATCTCGTCTTCCTCCTTTTTAAAGACAGGGCAACCAAAACCTCACTCAAAATTCTCCTACTTCTCGATCTAAAAAAAACACACAAGACCTAGTAATTTACAAAAGTAAAAATTTCTACAGAATTTGGGGTTGAACTACATGGGTGATACACGGGTATGTTTGTTTACAAATAACAACTCCAACTCTCTCATTGTAATATTAGATAGATTAGATAGATGATATTAGATAAATCAAGCTAGTTATTATTACTAGTAATCCGCACGTGCTTTGCACGTCCTAATAAATATATTTTTTAAAGTAAATACTAAGACGCAATCTACCCTCGAATCTGAGATATCTCTTTACTCATCACATACGCTTTACAAATTACACATAGTGGCACCAATTTTTATTTTATATGAGTTGTACTTGTAAATAATTATGACGTAAATAACTTTAAACTTTGAGGGTATTATGGTAACTAACAATAGTTGAGTAAATGAATGGTTGAGATTAGATGGTTGATTGTCTACAAATGACAACTCCAATTCTCCCATTATAATATTCGAGATTATTATTATTACAATTATTATTATCATCATTATCATTATTATTTTAAACTAACCTGAAACACTAAGGAGGTGTTTGGTTGCACGTAAAACCATTACAAATTTGTCAGATTGTTGTAGGGAAAAGAAATTTGTGGAAAGGAGTTCTGAAAAAGTGATTTGATTGGATGTAGAATTACTGTAGCTCGAAAAATTTTTATTGAAAGATTAGATTTGTTTGATTTGTAAAAACACTGTAGCGAAAATAACTTAAAATACTTTTTAACTTTTGGTTTTATTTGAAATTAATATCAATTAATTAGGCTCTAAACTAATTAAACTAAATTAATTTTAATTAAGTCAAACAAAAAAACTGACACTTAAAAAAATCAAAGGAAAAAAAAATTATACTAAAAAAAGCGGACCCAAAAAAGAAAATTGAAGCAAAAAAAAAAAACCCCCGAAGCCAATTAGTCCCACAGCTTTAAATAGAGTTCTGTAAATTGTATGAATAACAAAGGAATTAATTAGGGGCTTAATTTCAATCAAATAATGCTCAATTTTAATTATGCAAATTAATTAGTGGCTAATTTGTAATTAAAAGAAATCAAATGGGTAATGCTACACCTACTACCAAATCTACTACTTATTCTTTTACTACCTTAGGTGGCACACTATTAGTGGAGGTTATTATAGAGTACGTGGAACAAACATCCAATAATAGTGTGACACCTAAAATAGTAAAGGGAAAGGTAGTAGATTTGGTAATAGGTGTAGCATTACCCAAATCAAATACTATGTTTTGGGTGCTGGCAATTTCCTGTGGGCACTTTAGTCCTGTATCGGCCAAAAAAGGTGCATTTCCGTTAGAGTTCCAGAGAGAGTGTGTGAGGGGAATAAAAGAATAGAATATTGGTGAACGGTAGCTCCCCAATTCTCACAATTTTTAAAGCCCACACAAACAGTCCACAGTCCACTCCCTAAAAAACAATAATTTTGTTTGGGTGGATGTTAGGAGGTTCTGGGATAGTAATAGGTCGTTGAATTAAAGTACACTAGTAGTTTACACGTGCGATGCACGTTAATAAATATAATTTTTTTTAAAGCAAAAATTCAGAGGTAGTCTAGATTTGATCTAAAACTTCATTTACAATAGTTATGCACGTGCGTTGCACGAGTTGGTAGATGGACAAATTACACTAAGACCTTCTCCCATTATAGTAGTAGAGATTAGAGCATCCATAGTCATAAAAGCCCAAAAAAATAGCAAAATACATAAATAAATATAGCCAAGTGGGGTTTCGTGACGAATTGTTCCATTAAAAAAAAATTATATTTTGAATTGAATAATTTAATAGTTTAAAATGGCAGATGAAACTTGAAGCTTCGTCGAACAAAAAAGAAAAAATTAATTCCCCATCGACGAAACTTTAAGTTTTGTCCATGGCTTTTGGAACAATAAAGTTTTGTCCATGGCTTTTGGAACAATTCAAAAGCATAGTCCGGCATTTATGATTTTTTTTTTTCCTTTTCCGTTAATTTATCTGATGTTTGGGGCTTTTGGTTTTTAATTTGGACCATTTTGCCCCTAGTCTTGTTCCTATATATTCTTCATGTTAATTGGAATCGACTTACAAGTGAGCTAACCGTTTTATCGGTCGGAGTCCCTAATAATACTGCAAAAGTTGAAGAAATCCGCTTCTAGAACTGTGCGCTGGATTGATCGATACCGACCAATGGATCTTGCGTTATACTAATTCAACTTTGACAGAAAATAACATCTTCTTGAGTTGTATATGCTCTACCCCTTGAACCACGGCTTGCCATTTAATTTATTTCAAAAAAGTTTCAGTAGGAAACAGAGAAGGAATATATGTTACTGGAGAAGATAGAAATGGAAGAAAATTTTGTGATTTTATTTGGTTGAGTGCGGGTAGTATATATACAAAAACAAGAGAAAGTCGTTGAAATAAAGAAAGAGCCGCTGGCTTTAGCTTTGAATGGTTGAAACTAAAGGAGGGCAAAAAAGACCATTTTTTTATTTTTTTATTTTTTTTTAAAATTGCCATTCTTCCCATTCCCTTTTTCGATGGACGGAACTTGAAGTTTCGTCCAAGCTTAAATTATTTTTCGGGGTATTTTTTTTATTTCATAAAAGCCTCTATTTTCATCGGACAAAACTACAGCAATTGAAATGTACAGTATTCATATATCTATTTTCTCTCTCATATGTAACAGTCTCCTTTAGCAATTATGACAAATTATGCATAAATAGCATACGACTGCAGCGATCAAAATGCTAAAAAATGCATTTTATGCAAATATATCATACAACTCTGGATGCTCTTAGGATGGATATATAATGTATGATGAGATCATACATATATCAATTCTAAATGGAAATTTGATGGCTGTGTTGAATCTGTACTTTAGATATATCTGGTATCTGGTTGATATAGAGATTTCATTTCTATCAAATTTTTGTGCTTTTATTTGGTTGAGTGCGGGTAGTATATATAAAACAACAAGAGAGAGTCGTTGAAATAAAGAAAGAGCTATTGGCTTTAGCTTTGAATGGTTGAAACTAAAGGAGAGCAAAAAAGTCCATTCATTAAAAAAAAATTAAAAAAATTGCCCATGCGTCCCATCCCCTTTTTTCATGGACGGAACTTGAAGTTTCGTCCAAGCTCAAATTATTTTCAGGGGTATTTTTTTATTTCATAAAAGCCTCTATTTTCATCGGACGAAACTACAGCGATCGAAATGTATAATATGCATATAGCTATTTCATCTCTCATATATAGTAGTCTCCTGTAGCGATTATGATAAATTATGCATAAATAGCATACCACTGCAGCGATCGAAATGCTAAAAAATGCATTTTATGCAAATATACCACACGAATGTGGATGCTCTTAGGATGGATGTATAATGTATGATGAGATCATAAATATATCAATTCTAAATGGGAATTTGATGGCTGTGTTGAATCTGTACTTCAGATATATCTGGTATCTGGATGATATAGAGCTTTCATTTCAATAATATTGGAATTAAGTATACATTCAAAACACTTCTCTTGTTAACAACAATATCTTATGGCCCAACGGTTAAAGTTTTGAGCTCACATGAGGTTTGGGGTCTTGAAAAGAAAAGAAAAAGATTTTCTGTTTTTAATTTTTTGATTTTCAAACAGATTAAAAAAAATGTTTTTTGAATTAAAGGAGCTTTATGTTATAGCTGTTACAAGAATTAAAAGATTTTTATGATATAGGTGTTTTTTGATTAAATGCATATACAGTTTTATTCCAACTTGGTTACTAGCTATAAAAGAAAATCAATTTTTTGGAAAAATTACACAGAAAAATAATCAATCATTCTCTTCTCCAAATCTATTTTTGAGCGGTTTTTGCCTTGCTTTTGGTGGTGCAAGTTGGTACTGTTGATACTGATTTGGGGAAATTAGGGTTAGGGTTAATCTCTAGCCGCTTAAGATATTATACCCTGCTTATCAGTATTGGAATATCACAGGGCACTACCTCTAGACCAGCTTATATAGAGATTAGACTGGGTTTAGGATACTGGGCTTTTAGCCCACTCAACCCTTTCCAATAATTAATACATAACACGTGTAAACCCGTGTTGCCCCATAGAACAATATACACAATATTATCCTATTATACTGAGAATATACATATACATCCAACAATCTCCTCCTATATTCTCAATATATTAGGCTAAACAATGTTATAATATTGGATCACAAAAATTCAAACATTATTAAATCATAAAGAACATGGATCATAGACTAAATCAATTATAACTTGAATAGTTCAAATATGACTGAACCAAAATAATCAAATAGTTCTAAAACCATAAATGAATAGTTCACAAAGACTAAACCAACAAAGCAAAAAACCATAATCTCAAGTCAACAAAATAATAAACTTCAAAATAAACGAAAAGTTTTAAGCTCAATCAAATAAAGAGTCTTAAACTTAAAATAGAAGTTTCTCCAAGCAATTGACAAACTATTCTTGCGAGTTCTTGTGTCTACTCCTCCATATCGAGCAAATCATCATTCTCAAAATCAAAGTTGACTGATTCATTTCCATTGCCTTTGCTGCCATCTGTTTAAAACATAACACATAGAAATCTCATGAGTCGCTTCTCTTAGAGTTCAAATGAAATATATAAGAGTATCTAGTTCATGCTGAAGAACTTAGTACAATTCAACATAGATATGCAAAGGTACATCATAAGCATCACAATCAAGTATCTTTATCAAAATAAAGTACAAGAACTATTATAGTTTCTACACAAGAACTATACTGTATTTCATGTTGGAATGATAGAATTGTTAGATCAATTATGGTTAAGTTCTGAATCATCAAGATTGGAATGAAACATAAACCCCATAAAAGAGATATATCATCAAAGTTGGAATGATATAACAACAGTTCTAAACATCGGAAACGCATCGACAAATTTTCATGCTTTCTTTTGGAATAAAAGATAATTTTATGTAAGTTTTGAAACATATATATCATCATCAGATTTGGAATGAAGTTATATATCAACAATAAATACATAGAACTCTTCTAATTATCTAAAGCATGTCAACTGTCAAGATTGATGCTTAAAGTTTGAACTACTCTATGGCTCTTAACTTTGGATTCTAATTTATCAAAATAACTAGGGTGTTAAAACTTATCCTCAAAAGTTTTTAACCCCATTTCCCCCACAGTTTTGATAATTAGATCTCTACTTAGTCTTTTTGTAAAGGCATCAGCCACATTCTTTTCTGATCGTACATCAATAAGGGCAACAGTCCCTTGTTTAATGAGATAGTTCAACTTGGCCTGTCTAAGGCTCACAACAAGTCTCTTACCATTGTAGAGAGTGTTGTTAGCTACAATATTTGCAGCTTGATTGTCACAATAAAGACTGAGAGTGGTTACTTTAAACCTTCTCAAAGGAATATCTAACAATAGCTCTTTTATCCATTCCGCTTCTTCACCAGTACAAAGATAGCGCAAATAGTTCTGACTCCATGGATGAAAAGGCAAGACCAGGTTTTCTTTTAGATTTCCATGACACAGCTGCTCCTCTTAGTGTAAACACATAGCCACTAGTGGACCTACTGTCACCATTTCCTGAGCACCACGATGCATCAGAGTATCCCTCTAGTACTGAAGGATAACCAGAGTAGCACAAAGCAAACTCTTGAGTACCGTTTAGGTATCCCAGTAGCCTCTCAAGAGCATTCCAGTGTAATTGACTAGGATTGCTAGTGAACCTGCTTAGCATGCCTATCGCAAAGGCTATATCAGGTCTAATGCATGTCATAGCATACATGAGACTCCCAATAAGTTTAGAGTAATCTAATTGTCTCACTGTTGCACCATCGTTATGTGTCAACTTTTTGGTATTATCATAAGGTGTATTAAACCTTTTGCAATCACTGTATTCCCAATCCTTCAACACAATTTTAATATAGTGGGATTGGCTAAGGGTTATTCCTTGCCTTCTAAAGCCCACTCTCATACCCAATATGGTGTCCACAACACCTAGGTCTTTCATATTAAATTGTTTGGATAGCATGGTTTTGACTTCTATAACAATAGAGAGGTCACTTCCAACAACTAGCAGGTCATCAACATACAAGCAAATAATGGCAATTTTATTCGATTCATCACGATAATAAAGACATTCGTCAGAATTACTAGATTCAAAACCTAAGCTCTTTATTGTTTTATCAAATTTTTCATGCCACAGTTTTGGTGCTTGTTTTAGACCATACAAAGATTTTATTAATTTGCAAACCTTATATTCTGAACCTTTAAGTACAAAACCTTCAGGTTGATTCATATAGATTTCTTCATGGAGATCACCGTTTAGGAAAGTAGTCTTAACATCCATTTGATGAATAACAAATTTTTCAATAGATGCTATAGCTAGAAGAATCCTTATTGTAGCAATGTGGCAAACAGGTGAATAAACATCAAAATAATCCACCCCACTTTGTTGAGTATAACCTTTAGCTACTAAGCGTGCATTATACTTAGCAACAGTTCCATCAGGATTAAGTTTCTTCTTCAAAACCCACTTGTTTCCTATAGTTTTAGCCCCTACTGGAAAATTAACCAATTCCCAAGTGTTGTTCTGCAATAAAGAATCCATTTCATCATCAATTACTTCTTTCCAAAGCAAACTATCCCTAGACCTTAAGGCTTCCTTAACACTAATAGGGTCAGCTGCTAGTGCATAAGTCACGAAGTCATCACCATAGGTTCTAGGTATTTTATCTCTTGTAGAGAGTCTTCTTAATTCAACATTATGTGAGGGTTCAGTGTCAGTCGAAATATATCTAGATTCCTGTTGTGGATCATTTCTAGTGTCTGCAGGTTCAGATAATGAGATGCCTTTATCTTTGATGAACATATCTTCAAAGAATTCTGCATCTCTTGATTCTATTACTTTGTTGAAAGATAGATCTAAGAATCTGTCTGCAGCACTATCAACTGCACTACCCAAATACACACACGTATTTGTCCGAGGTCCCACTTTAAGCCTTCTAGGGTCAAGTATCCTAACAAAAGCAATACAGCCCCATGTTCTTAATTTATTAAAATTGGGTGTGTGCTTATGCCACAGTTCATATAGTGTAGCAGGTAACTTAGAGTGTGGCAACATGTTCAAAATATTATTAGCAGTTAATACAGCCTCACCCCAAAAATGTGAAGGTAATCCAGCAGTCAATAACATAGAATTCAACAATTCTGTGAGTGTTCGATTCTTTCTTTCGGCGATACCATTTGACTGTGGTGAGTAGGGTGCTGTAGATTCTGCTATGATTCCATGTGAGTTACAAAATTCTCTGAATCCTAATGAAACATATTCGTCACCTCTATCTGATCTAAATTTTTTAATTTTAGCATCTAACTGATTCTCAAAACGGTCCTTAAATTCTTTGAATTTTTCTAGTGCTTCATCCTTAGTTTTTAACAGATAAATGTGACAATATCTAGAGTAATCATCTATAAAAGTGATTAAGTACTTTCGACTTCCTTGTATCATAAAATTCTTGAAATCACATATGTCAGAATGTATTAACTCAAGTAGTTGTGTACTCCTAGAAACGGTACGAAAAGGTCTTCTAGTTATCTTTGTTTGAGCACGCACTTCACATTTGTCACCTTTAATGGATGTGTCAATTGGCAAGTTAAAAGTTTTAGCAACATTAAGAATCTTAACATAGTTCACATGTCCCAACCTATTATGCCATGTATGTGGACTACACAATTTGGAACTGATATTGTTGATTACTTCATCTGCTAAACTAATTCTGTACATGCCATTAACTAAATAAGCACAACCAAAATAAAAAGAATTTACAGACATGATAGCTTTACCACTAATCATAGTAACGACCATACCAGCATGATTTAGTAAGCTAATAGAGATCAAGTTCTTAGCTAAAGCAGGCACATATTTAACATTTCGCAAAATTAAAGTTTTACCTGAGGAGAGACTGAGATTCGCTGTCCCGGTCCGAAGCACCTTCACTGATTCTCCATTTGCCATTGAAACTGATTCATTTGCAGCTTTCAGATCAGATAGTAGGCTCTCATCATTGCAAGCCTGACAGGTGGCTCCCGAGTCCAACAACCAACTAGCAGAGGTACTGACCTTTACATCACCAACAATACACAGAAAATTGGTGGGCTCAATTTTCCCCTCCAACAAGTTCACATTTTCCATGTTGGGTTGTTCTACTTTGGGTAGCCTGCACTCAGAGGCATGATGTCCACACTTTCTGCAGTTGTAGCATTTTTCTTTCTTTTTAGCAATTTTCTTCGTGACTTCTAATTTAGTTGGTTCACCTTTAGAATTAAACTTGTTCTTCTTGAACTTAGGAGTGCGTTTGGTATTGGTTAACACATTAGCAGTTGAAAGTTGTTTATTAACCAGTTCCAAATTCATCCTAGTTCTAGTCTCATCTTCAACTTTGATGCAACGTTTCAGGTGTGCAAGTTTAATTTGTTCAGGCAACCTATACATCTCAATCTTAAAAGATAGCCACGAAGCAGGTAACTTATAGATTATTGCTCCAGTAAGGAACTCATCACACACAGTAATGTTTTCAGATTTTAGTTTCCCTACCAGATTCTCTAAATCTGTTACCTAACGAAGGATTGCATTTTCTTCTTTAAAAGAGAAACCCATGAACTTATCAACTAAATGTGCCTTAGAAACTTTCTCTTCTTTCTTAAATTCATCTAGTAGATTATCCCAAATTTGTTTAGCAGTTTCATATTTCATATACACGTCTGTAAGGTGATCTGATATGCTATTCAATAAGAATTCTCTATATAAGTCTTCATCAGTTACCCATGTTGCATCGTCAACATCTTCAACACATTCATCATATGTTGTTTGACATGTATAGAAGATTTTCATGAATTTCATCCCGTATTGGGCTTTTCTTTTCCAACTATTAAACTCAGCACTACTGAATCCCTCTAATTTGGGAATCTCGTACGGACGACTATGTTTTTCCATCACAAAGGAATAAACAATAGATTCCCAACAATAGAGAGTTCTTTCTAAATAGTTACTACTTATTGATTTAGTAGAGAGAAAATAAAGAGTTTAGAGTGGACTAAATCTGAAGAGCACACAGCAATGAATCAAGAGGAGAACCCAATCTGATCCAATCAAAAGCCCCAAACAGCACCGGCAGCAACACTCGATCCAAGGAAGAAGATGACCTGGTCGAACGACGGCTGCGGCGTTCGATATCTGCTACGGCGCCCACGGTGGTCGGAGGCGGCAACGACTAGATCGAACCACGACAGCGATGGCGCCCACGATGGTCGGAGGCGGCAGCGACTAGATCGAACCACGACAGCGATGGCACCCACGGTGGTCGGAGGCGGCCGCGACTAGATCGAACCACGACAGCGATGGCTCTCACGGTGGTCGGAGGCGGCCGCGACTAGATCGAACCACGACGGCGACGGCGCCCACGGTGGTCGGGATATATCAGAAGTCGGTTTCTTTTGGTCGGAGGTGAGAAGAATAATATCTTAAGATTGTTGATACTGATTTGGAAAAATTAGGGTTAGGGTTAATCTCTAGCCGCTTAAGATATTATACCCTGCTTATCAGTATTGGAATATCACAGGGCACTACCTCTAGACCAGCTTATATAGAGATTAGACTGGGTTTAGGGTACTGGGCTTTTAGCCCACTCAACCCGTTCCAATAATTAATACATAACACGTGTAAACTCGTGTTGCCCCATAGAACAATATACACAATATTATCCTATTATACTGAGAATATACATATACATCCAACAGGTACGTGCTGCTATTGGAGCATTGGCAGCAACGTAGACAGAAACTCGTTGTGTCCCGGGAGAAGTGTTTAGTGATCAACGATTCATCTCCAAAATCGGCCAAATAGCTTTTTAAAGAAAGTGCAATTCACGCCTCTAACCACTTTTTATTTTCTTTCTGTTGTAGATCAACTCCAGATCCATTCTCAGAAGATCCATTTGGTGCACTCAGGTTTAACCCATCTTTTTTAACAAATAAACCATGGGCAAACTCTACAGACCGATTCATTTAACAGAACTTGCATTCATGTTCCTAGGGCATTGAGGAGGAGGGCTTTAATCATTCCAGATGATGGAATTCGATACCTTTGAAATAGGAAAGAAAGTCCATCTATTTATCATACCTTGGTTTTGCAGTACTTGGAACTAAATCAGTACGTAGTAGCTTAATTTGTAGGTTTGAAAATTTATATGACTAGCTTCATTTATGACAAGGATGCTTCTGGTCATTGTTGTAGCTGGGAAAAAGAACAGTACCTAAATCTACATTTACTATCTACATATATTCCTTTTATTGCTTCTTGTTTTCGCCCTGTGGGGCTTGCATCGTTACCATCATGTCGTCGTTATTTCAGCATACAACGGCTAAAATCGACGTTTTACAAAAACATCAAAGATTTGTACAGTTTGTATCTATCTGGAAATCTCCAAATTAAACATGGTGAACTCGGCCTGTCCCATTTATTGAATTATCTCAATTACAACGACTACTACTCCGTTACCATCACACTAGGTTACTATCACTAATTCACAGGTCAAATGAAAGCGTCTTTGAGATAACGTCTGCTGTGTCTGGATGAAAAGCTCTAGCCGCAACCTTGAAGTCTGGTAATTTTGAATTCAGTCAGATTGCAGTCTTGTGTGATTGTGATCCATGTTCATAATGTAGATGCAGTGTTGTACTAGTATTTTTTTTATAGTTAAGCTGATTTTATATTGCAACTACGTACGTTTATTCATTCCTTAGACTGCACAGTTTTAGGTACTGAGCATGGAGAGAAGCATATTCAATTCTCCTCCATTTGTTAATTATTATGTGTTGCTTGCTAATCTTGGTGGTTTTGTTTTTTCTTGGAATTTTATAGTCTTGTTTTCAGGATATTAGTAGTAGCTTGTTCCTTTTTTCTATTGTTCATTTTGTCTAGCTGGGAATTAATTATTTTTATTTGGATATTGGCAAAAAAACAGATCGATTTTAATTAGGTTAATTTTGTTTCTTGTATAGTTTTTTTTATTTTTAATTGTTTAAAATTTTAATTATGACAGTGACTTTTGCCTTCTACCACTTAAAGTTCTATAAGAGCATCCACAGTCGTCATTGTGTAAAATATACATAAATGAATAAATGCATATAGTATTTGATAAGTTTGCTGCAGTGGTCGAAGATTATTTTTTATCTATTTAAATTAAAATAATGAAAATCCATATCAGACGAAACTCGATATTGCGTCGGATGGGGAAAAAATATTTTTTAATTGAGCGACGGAAGATCACATTGCGTCAGAGGAGAAAAATTTTAAAAATTAAAAAAATTTGCCCGACGCAACAGGATGTTGCGTCCGACAATTCAGGGAGAATAGATGCTTCAATATTTTTTAAATAGATATTGAACTACTAAATATTTGGTGTGCTTCGAAATATTGAACTACTAACAATATTTTTAAATAGATACTTCAATATTTTTCCAAGCTTATTATAGATACTTCAGTATCTAATAGGTAATTCAAAATTTTTATTTTTTATTTTATAAAAAACCCAACGGACGCAACATCATGTTGCGTTCGAGGATTACGGAAATGAGGGACGCAACATTTGCGTCCGAGGGTTTTTTTAATTTTTCGGCATTTTCTGTTTTAAAAAATTAATTTTTAATTGAGCGACGCAATTCAAAGTTTCGTCCGACGATTTAAAAATAATATTTTTTCAAGCGACGCAACATGATATTTCGTCCTTTAAAATATGCATCATTCTCAAATCCTCTCTCATATATAGCAATCTATTGTAGCTAAATATGCAAAATATGCATATTTAGCAAATGACTGCATCTATATTTTTAAAAAAATATGCATATTATGTATATTTAGCAAACGACTACAGATGCTCTAACTAGGCTCTTACTTTTTAACAATAGAAAGCAACTTATTCCCAAAAAAAAAAAAAGAGGTACGAAGAAATTAACATACTAAAATTTCTTAGGATTAATGATGATATTAATGTATGCACCAAGCATGACAATGTAGCAGTAGCTGGCTTTCCATACTTAGCACGTGACAAGTGATGTCGAAATTTAGTTGAGGCTAACAAAGGAGGAGGGCAGTTGAGACAGCTACTTTCTTGTTTATTATTTAAATCAAAAGTAGATTGATTTACTATCTATTTAAGCTAAATTTAAAAAAACACCACTCAGTTATATGTATTTTTGCTCATACAGTTCAAAAAAAAAATTAACAAACACCCCTCATTTTTTTCTCAATTTGGTCCACTCATTGCCAAGCAATTGTTTTGAAGACTTTTGGATTTTATAAGCCAATTTGTTAACTTCTTTTTACTGCAATTTGTTTGCGGTAGGGCAGATTTGTGTGATTGCTTAAGAAAATATTTTCCAAGAGTTGATGGCTTGCAATATGATCATCTGTTAGTTTGTTTTCCTTGATTATTTTGTTGATTCTCTTAATATATTGGTTGGTAGATTAATGTTTTTTTTTCTTTTTTACTTATTGTACCACTACCCGATATATGTTTGATATTATTATTTTATTAGATTTGCCCATGGGCACGTGCCTACGGCACATCTTCGTAACGATACAGCATATGAAAGTCTTGTAAACAGTAAAACAATAATTATTTAGCTCAAGTTTGAATAGTAAAACAATAATTAGTTGTAAATAAAAGTTCATGTTTCCATTAATATATGTTGAAAAATAATTATGAATGAGGCTGTAAAATCAAACTTTTTAGAACTTTGAGTGTGAAAAATAATAAAATTTAACTGTTGATGAGATATTTGGTATTTTCAATGTAACATGAGCAATAAAAAAATGTATAAAAAATATGAAATTTACAAACCTGAAATCTGAAAATATAAATTTCTAAGTAAATCGAGAGAGAATGAGAGAGTGAGATAAATAAATAAATAAATAAAAGAGTTTTGTGGGGGATTTGGATTTGAGTTTTGGGGAAAACTTCTGGGTGGAAAAATATGTTTTGTAAGGTGAGATCTGGACCATTGATTTTAACCCTATTGAATGAGAGCCACTTGATAGCTTTCTTTGTATTTTATTATATAGATATTCATTCACAAAATTTTTATTGTGGTAAGTTAAATACCTATTGTGATAAGGGAAATAGCTAATTTGTTAATTCCATTAGATCGGTAAGTAAGACTATTGATATATTGATATTAAGGACAATCAAATTCATGATCCACAACAATAATAATTAACTAAATACCTTTAGTCATGAGATACAAACTTCATACTATGTTTTCCTTTTCTAATTTTGCAAATGTTGTTTATTGTGATGTGTATTGTTCATCTTTATATTATAGTTGGCACTTCAATAGATGTGATGGAGCTTATACTGGGAAAATAGTATATTTTGTAATCAATAATATTTGATGAATTCACTATCTTATTGAATTTCTCAATATAGTTTAAACCATTTGACATAAATTTAATATAAGCTCTCTTATGTATCTAATGAAAAAAAATCAAAGTTATGCAAAGAGTTTGAAAACGTGAAGAAAAAAAAACTACTTATGAGGTGTATGTACACATTAATCATTATAAACTCGTTGAAGATAGAATAGGCAGATGATGACGTGAATGTTCATTTTTTCTTTGTATCATTATTTGAATGTTGTTTTTCTAATTTCTCTGCAATGTTTTCAAATGCACTTCTTTCGTTTCAAGATTCAACTCTGACAACGGGGTTCTTATTTTTGGTTAAAATCCTTCATCGGGCCTTCAGGATGTCAACTCTTCAATAGGATTAAGAGATGCTCATGGATTAATCGCTACGCCTAAATTTTTTTGTATATAAGAAATTTTATTGTTCAGATACTTGTATATAAGAAATTTTATTGTTCATATACTTCTATATATATATATATATATATATATATATATATATATATATTCCTTTTAGCAAAAACAACTATAACGTAATTTTGTGATGAAAATCGTTTGTATATTTTTATGATAATAAAAAATTATGTATGTTGAAGTATGAAAGACTACTAATAATTATGGTAGTCTATAATGTTGCATGATTAAAAATAATTGTAGCAATTTCTAAAAATATTATTTTATCATTTTGAAAAGTTTGTGCAATATTGTCACGTCCCGCTTCCCAAAAACATGGAATATGAGCGCGTGACAAAGCCCAGCGAATGATTTTAACATCATCCATAAGCTGTAGGATCGACTCAGCATCACAACAAGGATATAACAAGATATATATATATATATATATATATATATATATATATATATATATATATATAGGGAAAGGATCCGTTGCACACTACTTTGGTGCTCACCGCGTGAACACTACGCCTTCGGGCGTTCATATCGAAAATCCGAACCGTTCACATTGATCTACACATCTAAATTAGTCTAAATATGTAAAATCAAATCATTTGAAATTCATTTGCCCATTCATTGAAGTGTTACAAAATTGTATGGCTGAAATTCATTGTTTTTATAGTCACATGATGGATGGGCAAATGAATTTCAAATGATTTGATTTTACATATTTAGACTAATTTAGATGTGTAGATCAATGTGAACGGTTCGGATTTTCGATATGAACGCTCGAAGGCGTAGTGTTCACGCGGTGAGCACCAAAGTAGTGTGCAACGGATCCTTTCCCTATATATATATATATATATATATATATATATATATATATATATACAACCAAACATGCATGAATAATTTATTAAGCAACGGAAAAAAATTTAAACATTAATAATATTCAAAATATTTTCAATGTCTGGAACAAAAGGTAAAACTCGGGAACATCAGCCCATTGCAAGTCTTAAGCAACAACAAATGAAATAACTCAATTACAAAACGAAATGATTAAAGAAAGATTTTCCCAAGCAAGGCCTAGAACGTCTGCTCACCGATTCCGTCAGGTAGATCTCCTTGGATACCTATAAGTTGCTCATCTAAAGAGAGGAAAAAGAAAGTCTTTAGAGCAAGTCGTGGACATGCAAGTGGAAAAATAGAGAAACAATGGCAATAGTGGTATAGCAATGAATTCAATAAACGATGAAATCAATAGTGTTGAACAGTGACAAAGCAATAATAGTATAATATGCAATAACTGTGATTTATCGCGATAACGATAAACAATATCAATAATGGCAATAATAACGATAACACTGTTCAATAAGATAACAATATGCAATGATAATGTGATGAGTGTCTTAGGTCTATTATTCATTTTTAAATTATAGCTAATGCACGTACTGTTGTGTCCCATGTGTGTCGTACCACATGTTCGATGCATACAATCAATTTTCGTTTAGATTAAGGTGGTAGATTCTATAGTTCATGTACGGGGTATGATGACGATAACGGTAATAACACTGGACATGTGTAATTTCTTACATGATGCCGATAACGATAAAACACTGGACATGTGTAATTTCTTACACGATGCCGATAACAATAATATTCACTGGCCATCATCCGAGTAAACTTACTATATTGTCAACTACCCTAATCAACCCTTAACTCCGACTTTAATTTATTTCCTTTATTCAATTAACACATGATAATGCAATTAATGAGGGACGCTAGAAAAGGTGACAAAACAATCCTAGGATCATGCAATATACTTTATACAATTAAATACACTAAACATAACATTATAGATATAATTATATATTATTAGACATAGGAACCCAATTCTGGACAGCAGTAGGTTGCTATACCAAAATCAGAATTTCCGTTGCTATAAGACAGCAAATGTGGATCCATCAGGTGGTCTAGAAACTAGACTTCTGCCCGGTTTCAACGCATACTTAAAGTCTATATTCCGACAATGGTAGCTAGGTGAAATTCAGTGTTCTTTACAGATTTTAGTTTCTGGCTGGGTGTCGATATTGACTAATTTCAGTTGTAAAGGCAGTAAATAATCATTATAAAAATCGGAAAAAAATATTTTTTATCACCCTAAGCATGTTATCTACAAATATGGAATTTATCTTGGCTATATTTGATCATTAGCCCGCTTATTTTATTAGCCTAACATGATATGTACATGAATCTGAAATTACAGTGCAGCTGTAGCAAAAGGGTCATAACTCGGGCAATACAAGTCGGAATTCAAAAATTCTGGTGGTTATTGACATTTAGACACTTAGGGCTACGTTTCATTTTCAGGAAGCGACTGATTTTAAAGAAGTTATCTAAGTCGAAACAGCACGGTAAGATTCAGGTTAACGTAATTTCCAGAATAGTCAATATGTTCATTTAGAATAAAACGATTAAAAAGTTTAAGAATGATAAATTGAGGTTCAATAATCATAAATCACAGCGAACCAATCCTATATGAACATGGTGTTAGGATATATAATGTCCATAACTCTACTACTTACAATCAACCAATTTATCGATAGCAATTACATAAACAATCAACCCTAATTTACAATCCACAATAGTTGTCTTTGATGTCATGATATGAAATGTGACAATAATTCCCTATTCTTATATTCAATAACTATAACTACATGGGTGCATGTAAGATTTCTATACATTAGAGGCAAAAAGACGGCACGAAGTCGAGATTACCACTTGGATTTGCTCGTGTAGATCTGTGGTATCCCAACGATAGATACAATAACATTTTACGATATTCAATACGGATCCACTTGCGGAATTCAATAAAAATAGCGAATATGATACAATAAATATTCGATAAGAAATGACTTGCCTTTTTGACGATGATAGATCTGATTGTTGAAGGAAATGGGGTCGAAAAATTCCTGGGCAAAGTCTCCCAAAAGCACGTGTGAAGCACGTGCAAAAATCAACCGCAGAGTGAATTTTCCCCACATCGGATCAGCCCAAAACAGTGAAACAGCAAGCTCGATCCGGCGCGGCAAAACAGCAAACACCGAGACCAGCGAATCAGGACGCTTCCTTACACCGGATCGGAGCCAAACAGCGTACAGCCTTATTGGATCTACTGTGGCTGAATGCGAATCAGCGATCAGATTGGCTCGATCGCACGGATCTTGATGCGATCCGATGGTCGAGATCGAATCCCGCCCAACCACTGTTTCTTCTTCTTCGTCGTCGAAACAAAGAGCGAGCGAGAGAGAGAGTGCGGTGGCGACCGGCGGGCGATGGCATCGACGATGGCGCTATGTCGAGGAGCGACGCGGCGATGGGGTAGCACAGCGGTGACGGCTGTGGCGGCGCGACGTCAAGGAGGAGGCGGCGGTGAGTCTTCGACGAGGAGCTCTGTTTTTGCTCAGAGAACAGGGGAGAGTGGCGACAGGGGTTTCTCGGCGCGTGGACGGCAACGAGGGTCAGCGGTGGTCGTGACGAGGTGGCGAGGCGGTGCTGCGACATGGCGAGGGCGATCGGAGGTGGTAATGGCGATGGGTAATGGCGAAAGTTTGGGTTCGATGGGTCGGGGACGATGGTGGTGGGGTTGTGACGACGGGATGATGGTGAGGGAGACGAACGGAGAGGCGCTCGGAGTAGGGAATTTGGGTCCTGGGCGTTGGAGATGGAATCGGAGGTTTTGAGAAGGAGACGGAGGAAGAAGAGGAGAGAGCGGCGGGGTTTGTTTTTGGGGTTTACACAGTAGTAAGGGTTAGGGTTAGGTTTAGGGTTTATATAGTATCGGTTTTGGGTTATAGGGTATTAGGGTATCCGAATTGAATAGGATCCAACTGGAGAATATGTCAAATTGTATTAAAATGAGGAATAAAGAGATGAATGACATCGACCAGCTCATTCTTCATGAAGAACGGCACAAAGAGCACACACAATTGAATTAGATAAAAGGACCAAAAATTGAGTCGAAAACAAATTGATGATTTTATTCGAATAGAAACAAAATACAGGATCACCATTTGAATACGAGAATACAAGGAATGAAAAATACAGTAGAAAAATGCAGATACGGGAAACAGGAGTTACAAATATTGCACAAGAGTATACCAGTCTTTGTTTAATTGGTGACGACCTATACGTGATGCACACATAGGATTCTGCGGATCAAAAAAGAGAAGCAAATGTTTGCTTTGAGATGCTCGTCTTGCCATCCATCACCGTCTAAATAATGAAATTGGTTTTGCTACACAAGTTAAACTAGTGTTACCCTGTGCAAATTGCACAGTCTACAATAGTTTTGAGATGCTCATAAAATTATATAGAACTCCAAAAATGCGTAAGAGAATTGGGAGAAACTTGTAAATATCATTCCTCGGTAATTACTGAAATTTTCATTATCATCTTCATATAAGCAGATGGTTTAGAAAATCACTGTCAAACCATAATGTTATCTAATTGAATATTACTAAAGCTAGATATGCATACAATGAAAAAATATCGCAAATTCAACTAATTTATATTAACATGTATATTATAACATCATTAACTTTCAGTAAATGGATTATACATTATAAACCACACATTAGGGTAAAGATGAAATACTAAGAAAATGATATAATTTTTTTTATATAAATTGTGTTTGCTTAAAAAGTCTAATTCTAATTTAGGGGATGCGGGTGGGTTTGGAAGAGAAGTGGGATTTTGTGAGATTGAGCAAGTGGGAGAAGAAGAGAATGTGTTTGAGAGATTGGAGTTTTTATTTTGTTTTGGGTTTTTAAATAAAATCGTGCGTAGTACACGCGTTAGTTAAATAGGAATCTCTCATTTTCATCTCCTTTCTCTATAGGAGAGAGGGGTTAGGTTCTCTCTCCTATTTGTATAAAACTAGTAATATACACGTGCGATGTACATATTATTTTTAAAAAAAATTAAGTAAAAACTCTGATTTACACATGTGATGCATGTATTAATAAATATAATTATATATTTTTAAAAGTAATGTGAAGACTATAATGAGCGAGTTGGAGTTGCACGTGCATTACACGTAAGTTGGTATATTTACAACTCCAACTCTTTTATTATAATAGTTATTATATATTATATTATAGATAGATGGATAGATAGATAAATAATAATTTACACGTGTGATGCACATTTAATATATTTTTAAAAAATTAAAGTAAAAAATTTGACATAATGAGGACTCAAACCTGAGATCTCCTTCATATTAGTTATGCACGTGCAATGCACACGTTGGTAGATTTACAAATGACATTAAGGCTTTCTCCCATTATAATATTACTAGTAATTTACACGTGCGATGCATGTTTTAATTAAATTTTTTTAAAAAAAATTCTGACGTAGGGAGGATTCGAACATGAAACCTCCTTCATATTAGTTATGTACATGCATTGCACATGTTGGTAGATTTACAAATGACACTAAGGCCTTCTCCCATTATAATATTAGATATTAGAGATTAGAGATTTATTAGAGATTAGAGATATTATTATATATTATATTATAGATAGATAGATAGATAGATAATAATTTACACGTGTGATGCACGTTTAATATATAAAAAAAAGTAAAAAATCTGACGTAGTGAGGACTCGAAATTGACATCTCATTCATATTAGTTATGTACGTGCAATGCACGTCTTGGTAGATTTACAAATGAAACTAAGAATATAATATTATAGGAGAGGCTAATTTGTCATTTATTTTTTTCCAAATAAAATGTAAACTTTTATATATGTAGTCAAAGGAAAAGGGTGATATCGATACATAGGTAGCAAGTGTCCATTGAACTTTAAGATTGGTAAATTTGTTTGTTGTTTGAGAAATGGTTGGATGGCAAACTATAGTTTTCTATGTGGATCACAATGATCAAATGCGAGATCTTTTGTTTCCAAAAAACTAATCACTATCACAAAAAAAAAAAGAAAAAGATTAAATAGGAGGGGCTAATTTGAGATGATACAAGATTAAATAATCACTATCACAAAAAAGAAAAGAAAAAGGATTGAAAAGGAAAAAAAAAAGTGAGGCATATAATTTTTATGAAGCATCATATGAGCCAATAGATTGCACTCATGTACACACGAGGAAAAAGTGTCATTGTCAGAGAAGTAGATACCTTGAGTTGAGTCTCAAACAGGGCCGGCCTGAGTTCCCGGGCCCTAAGCGAACTTTCGAAATGGTCCCCAATAATAATTTTTTTTTCCGCGTAAAATATATATCTATATTTACAAGAGAAATTCAAATTTGGAGTTCCTAAAATCGCAAAATCACCGGAAGCTTAAGGCGGCCGGCTTACCCGCCTCTAGGATAGGGCCGGCCCTGATCTCAAGTATGAGTTGATTCAAAGCAAAATTGTTGTTTTCCCTACTGTGACAGATTTTCTTTCTTTTTAACTTATATTATGATAGAGGAGAAAATACTGTAAAGTATCGGCAGCAAATGGAGAAAAAAATAATTGCCTTTGTAATTCTCTAAATGATTTAAGATATGTTTACATAATCACAATGAGTGTTGACGAATTTGATATGTATTTTATTATCAGTCCATTTTATTTTCGAGCAAAAAATAATTTAAGTTTTTTTAAACCGTCATTTGACTCATTTAAAGATCCCTTAAAAAAAAAGTTTTGTCGTTTAAATTCTCTCATTCAATCCTTAATTATTCTACTTTAGTGAATTGAAAATACTATAAAGAAACACTCAAAAAAAAAAAAAATGGACTACAGGGTATTTGGATGCATAAATTTGATGAAAATACATGCTGCAATTTCTGACAGTCCAAAACTGCAAATAATACTAACCATAATATACATGTGTGATACACGTATTTGTAAAAAAAAACTAAAGTAAAAATTTTGATTTACACGTGTAATGCATGCCTTAATAAATAATATTATGTATTTTTAAATGTAAATGTGAAGACTATAATGGGAGAGTTTGAGTTGCACGTGCAATGCACGTAAATAGGTAGATTTACAATTCCAACTCTCCCATTAAAATAGTAGAGATTATATATTATATTATAGATAGATATAAATAGATATTAATTTACATGCGTGATGCACATTTAATATATTAAAATAAGTCAAAATACAAAATATGACATAGCGAGGACTCGAACCTGAGACCTCACTCATATTAGTTATGCACGTGCAATGCACGCATTGGTAGATTACAAATTACACTAAGGTCTTCTCCCATTAAAATATTATTACTAGTTTTTTTCACGTGCGATGCACGTTTTGATAAATAGTTGGAGTTAAACGTGCAATACACGTAAGTCAACATTAATTATCACGTGCGATGAATGCCTTCATTTTAAAAAATGGAGCTGAACGGACGATATACGTATTTTTTTTAAATTAAGACGGAAAAACTTTGATGTGTACGTACGATGCATGTGATGAAAAATGGATTTGGAGTTGCACGTGCGATGCACATGTTTGTTTGGTGACAAAAGTGGAGTTTCTTCTGTGACAAAAAAATATTTAAAATTGTTCATTTGTGACAAATTCTTCTATTAAATAGTAAGTAAATATATTATATTATTAATAGATAGATGAATAGTAAAATACACTTGTGATGCATGTTTAATATTAAAAAAAGTTAAAGTAAAAAATCTGATATAGTGGGGACTCGAACCTGAGACCTCCTTTATATTGGTTATGCACGTGCAATGCACGCGTTGGTACATTGACAAATAACACTAAGGCCTTCTCCCATTACAATATTATTAGTAGTAATTTACACGTAAGATGCACGTCTTAATAAATATAGTTTTTTAAAATTAAGAACTATACGTAGTCTAGGTTTGAACCTAAGATCCCATTTATAATAGTTATGCACGTGCGCTGCACGCGTTGATAGATTGACAAATGACACTAAGGTCTTCTTCCATTATAATATTAGATTAGAGACTAGAGATTAGAGATTAGAGATGTAGAGGTGGGCTCCGCTTATGTCCAGCTCGGTCCAGGTTGGACAAGAAATTTATAGCCCGGACTCGGTTCGATAAAGAATCGGACAACAATAATACTTAGACGGACTTATGTCCGGCTCGAGCTCGGTAAAACATCGAACCTAATAATTTATTCAAGTTCGGTTCATATAACAGTCCGGACGGTCTACGACCGTTATCGAGCCGGACTCGAACGAACGACGGACTGTCCTGTTCATTTCACACCCCCTAGCTACAAGCAATTTTAGATTTGCATTTTCACCAAAATTGCAAAACCAAACAGCCCATCCACAGTCGTTTTCTATAATATCTATTTTCCCAAATTTTAGCAAACGAATAGAAAAGTAGCGCTGCAGTCGTTTCTCATTTTCCCATATTTTGGCAAACCTTCTATTTCCATTTCTTAAATATGAGAAACGAACTGAGCTTTCTCAAATTATAAAGGACGGGGTATGATACCCCGTCTCTTCGATATAATTATTTTTTAATCGTATCAGACGGACGATCATATACCGTCCCAATAATTCTCAATTTTTTTTTTTTTTTTAAAGTCCTCAGACGGGGAATGATACCCCGTCCGGGGTATCAAACCCCGTCCCACACAATTTCCACATTTTTTTTTATAAAAATTCTCCTCAGACGGGGATAGATACCCCGTCCGGGGTATCATTCCCCGTCCGGGAGATAGATTGTTTTTTTTTTGTTTTTTTGTTTTTTTTTAATTCCTAATTTGCCCCATGCATTCAATCATATGTCAAAAATTATAGTGTAGTTGACTTGAAAGCCATGGGTCTTATAGTCTTCTCACACTAAGCATTTATTCACTCTTGCCAGTTGCTTTTGGCCTGATTTCATGGACGGGGTATGATACCCCGTCCCATGCTTTGGAACTTTTTTTTTTTTTTTTTTTTGGAGAGACGGGGAATGATTCCCCATGATTCCCCGTCCTACGCTTATTTAAAATATAAAAAAGAGGGACGGTAAATCATATCCCGTCTCTAACGAATATGAGAAAAATATAGTAAAGCACGACTGTACGATCTTCGTCCATTTGCTATTACTGTAGCTGCCATTTTATAAGAAATGAGAAAAACGACAGTGGATTCCAACACCAATACCACAGGGATACGGTGTTTAAAATACTGAGAATACCCTTTGAAAGTATATGAAATACCGTGTCACCCACGCTCACATTGCCCCGGCATCTGGGAGAGAGAAAAAATAGAGGAGACTAGAGAGAGAGAGACCAGTTTGAGTATATTCTGTGCGTTGATTCGCTTCTCCGTTTTATAAAAATCCACAATATGCCGAATAACAATTCTTCACATTGATTTATCAAATCCCTCTTCTCCTTCTCGTTCTCTTTCGTAACATCTCATTCTCAGGTTAGTTCTGATAACCAAAATTTCAATTTTTTATGATAATTTGTTGGGATTTTTTTTTTGGGGTGTAATTTATGTTGATCTTGTTGGTGGGCTATTAGTTTATGAGGTTTTAGGATCTGGGTATTTGTCAAAATCTCATCTTGGCCTTGGTTTCAATCTGATTTGTTGGGAATGTTGATTTAGTGTTAATTTCATTGTTTTGATCTTTTGTGCCTATTAATTTTTTGTGGGAAATGGGGAAATTGATGGATGGATTTGGTTATGATTAGGGATGCGTACTGTTGTCGAATTGACATTGAAGATGGGATTTTGATATGGTGTTGAACTTGAGTTCTTCAGTTGCGATGTGAAATTCCTGTAGGCATTTGCATTTCTTTGTTAATGTAGCTAATTATAGAAATTTCAATGTTTTGGGCATCTCTTTGTAGAAAGGGCCAAATAATTTACATCAACCTAAAGTGGCTACTAATCACTATTGTTATCAAGGGCCTTCCTTTTTCTTGTTTATCCAAGATAATTTTTTTAACTTGGCTTTTGGGAATACTCTTGACCTTTGTTACTCATCAATATTGTATGGATATTGCATTGGTTTAGCTTTACAGTAGCACCTATTCCCTCCATGTTGAAGAACTGTTTTTATTATTTGTGAACCTATGTAGTATAGATAGAAACATAATACATGATTGCCTATTGGTAATCAGGCTCATAAAAATTGGACCTTTGAGCATTTTCTCGATATTCACTGAAATTCTTTTAGAGCTTCATGATATTTTTGTTGATTACTATGTGTTAAATAGAGTGAACTAGTACAAGGGTGATTAAATACGGCCATAAAGCTATAGATCTTGATGTTGTCTAAAAATATCATAGGGTTCTAGGCGTATAGGTTTGTGCAATTCGATGACATTCTTCTTAAACCATGTTGACTGTGACCCGCTGCTCCACATATTTGGTGGATTGTTAATTTATTTCGTGATTTGTTGCCAAATTTTCTTTACCCAGTTTAATATATACAACAGAGTGATTTGAGAAAAGGGAACTGTAATTTTTTGCACTGATTGAAGGTACTATATCGAGCAACTTTATTAACTGTCTTCAGTTTACTTGCATTGCAATTTAGTTGTATATGATACGAGTATTCATTATTTCCGTATAAAAATGATGTAACTAATTAAATAAAAATATAGGTTTTTCGCAGATATTTGTTTATTAGAATTATATTCAACGCTATTCCCTTTTTGTGTGCTTTTAGTTATTTCCTCAGTTTGTAGTAGATTATGTAATAAGTCCTCTTTGGATATTCCTTTATATAATATAGTTTGGTGAACTTTCTGTCGAATTTTATGTTCTCTCATTTTCATTTGATTTTTTTAATTAGTTCTATAAGATAATTTTTACCTTTTTTGACAGGAGTGAAGCAGTTTCTGTATCTGTATCCTGACTACCTCCATAGACCACATTGTTTATGCAAAATGCCAAAATGGATCTGTAGTATTTACTTCACAAAGCCCATTGATTAATAAACTTTGGCCTGCTCCTGCTGTTGGTTTTCAAAAGGATGCAGAAGACCTCTACTCTGTAACATTTCTTTATATTTAGAAAACTGATGACACCTTTCTTGGAAAATGGGTTCTGGTGTGTAGTTTTTGTTGAAGGATATTCTAGGTGCAATCTGAGTCTACTCTGAGAAGTTAATTTATAGTTTTTGAAGATTCTGACGATACAAGACTCGTGAACTGAAGTGGACCCAGTCTGATATTAGATTGATCAAACAAGTTTGAAACTTTTGGCGTGGAAGTCTGAATAACCATCTATGGAGGCATTAACATCACCTCCAGGTTTCGGAAAGCATGCTTCTTCTCGCAAATTTTCAGCAGGTAATTCGCTGAAAGATTTGGGGTTTGTTTCACAACATGGATCTGTAGCTGAACTAGATTCAGCTTTGGTGGCTCTAAAGAAGAATGGCGGAAATATTGATTCAAGAAATATTTTTGGACTAACACCTCTTCACATTGCAACTTGGAGGAATCATCTGCCTATTGTTAAGAGGCTACTTGCCGCTGGTGCTGATCCAAATGCGAGGGTTTGTTTATATATTCTTTCCTTTTGCAGTTCCATATTTTTATTATATTATTGTCTCGACATCCTTATACATGTATATTTTCAGAACTGGTTCATGAAGTGCTATTTCTCAGTTTTGCTTCCCTAGTAGTGTAGTATAGTTTAGGTTTTAGTGCTTTCAAATGTGTTAATCCAAGATTCTTCTTGTTTAGGCACCCCGGGAGGATGAAATTCACACAAGAAATATATAAGATATAATTTACACTGGCATGGAAATTCTGGAAAGATAACACATTAAAATCTTGATGACTAAAGTTCTAGATTTAAAGCAAGTGATAAGACCAAATGTGAAATCTGAAAGTTTACTCTAGAAATAGGAGCCTATATTTTCTGTAAACGTAGGTGTTTTTGGTGCTCTGGAAGTCTATGTTCATTTACAGGAAAAACTTATGCAGGTCATAAATTTTGCTTTATATTTTATGCCTCCAAATGCATACTAAATTTCCATGAGAATTCGCATTTGTTTGCTAGTTGTCATTTTACTGCAGACATTTCAGAAAATTTGAACAATGCAATTAAGATTTTTCCGTTACCCTTATGCCAGCGAAGTAGTCTGATTGTTTCTTCAACTTGGATGGGTTTCAACAATTATGTGTGCTACACCAAATTTGATTAAAATGATAATAGAAGGTAGTAGTTGTATATAAACATTGTAGAAATTTCTCCCTGTTGTATTTTCCCTTTTGTTCTAGTATATCAGAGAAGATTACTATTTATCCTTGCTTATTAGGTAGTTACACATGTTACTTAAATTGCATGTGAAAATCTTTCTGTAGGATGCTGAGTCAGGATGGAGTAGCCTACACAGAGCACTCCACTTTGGTCATCTTGCTGTGGCCAGTATACTTTTACAATCTGGTGCATCTCTCACACTGGAAGACTCCAAATTGCGCACCCCTGTTGATCTTCTCTCTGGACCTGTGTTGCAAGTTGTTGGAGATGAAGTCAATTCAGGTACTTTCCTCTTCTTCTTATACTCAACCTGAGATATTAGGAACTCTGTATATTTCCAGGGTATGTGAAGTTCAGTCCTTTTCTTCCTTCACTACTCAACCTGAGATATTAGGAGATATTAGGAAATAGGAACTGTATACTTCCAGGGTGTTGTGAAGTTCAGTCCTTTTCTTCCTTCAATATATTGTTTTTCTTCATCATTTTTTCTTCGGAGTTGATCTTATAATGTGGATGTATTTGTTTCATGTTAGTTGCAACGGAGGTCTTCAGTTGGGGGAGTGGCACAAACTATCAACTGGGAACTGGAAATGCCCACATGCAAAAATTGCCTTGCAAAGTTGATGCACTTCAGGACTCTTATATTAAGATAACTGCTGCTTCAAAGTTCCATAGTGCAGCAGTTAATTCCAGAGGGGAACTTTATACCTGGGGATTTGGAAGGGGAGGTCGCCTTGGGCACCCTGATTTTGATATCCACAGGTAAATGGATGATGAGTATATCACTTTTTGGTTTGTATGAACCCTGACATGTGGCACATTGTTTTCTTTTTAATGCTGTATTTGAAATGCATTTCTTTTTTCTCTTATTTTCTTGATTGATCTATTACCTCTTGTGAAGCATGTATTGATCTATTTTAGAAGCTAATTTTATTAATTAGGTATTCCATATGATCCAATTTATTACTATGATACCTTCCATCTTCAGGATTTTTCCCTAATGTATAATATCTTTACTACAACTGGGTGGCGGGAGAGTTGTATAACTACAAAGAGATTCACCTTGTAGATTTTGAAATAATTTTTGAACTCAAGTGGTATGGTACAGTAAGCCTTAAAGGTTACAATTTTTTGAACATGTCCATTATGGATAACAATATTGAGTTTGGAGATCAGGGAAATATAGCAGCAGTACTCGTGTTCTTTTTGAGATTTTGGGTAATTTGATTATGGTTAGAAATGAGCGAAGTGAATGAATCTGCTTCAGGTGAGAGTGAGGTTTGAAGTTTAAAACAGTATTTGCAGAAATTATGAATGAATCTGCCTCAAGTGCCCAGTATTTGTTATTGATCGAGGTTTAGAGTGGGCAACATTATTTTGAGAAGGAAAGGAAAGTAAACTTCTGAGGGATCTTTAATCTTATAAACGTAAATGAATTGGAAACATATTCTTTTTGCGTTTGCATTGCTTTAACTTCCGTGCCCAGATTATGGCACTTCTCTACTAGATGGCATATATCATGTTATTGGATTTTTTGTGAAAGTAAATAAAACTTGTGCATTACCGATAGTTTCACTGCGGGTACCTTTTTTCCATGACTCTTTCACGCATTTAAGTAGGGGAGGAGTATATGAGTAAAGAGAGACCTTGTAGAGCCTAGTGGGTCTTTGCCACTGAACTTTTTAATAAAAATGTTGACAGTGTTAAGATTTAAGCAAGAATTATTTGTTCCACCCATTGAATAGTTTCAAACCGTAAGTATGGATTTTCTCGTATGCGCTGGAGGAATATATTGTTTTCTAGCTCATTTTGAACTATCTTCCCAAGTTAATCAGTCGTGAAAGTTCAGTTTAGTGGATGTTTATATCTCCTCTTTTTATGTAAGGTTCTCTTAATACTAAAAAAATTGTACTGAATTGGCTAGTATGCTAACTTGTGATTGCTTCTAGTGGCCAAGCTGCTGTTATTACACCTCGCCAGGTGACATTGGGTTCGGGGTCTCGGCGAGTTAAGGCTATTGCAGCAGCAAAACATCACATGGTCATTGCAACTGAGAGCGGGGAAGTTTTCACCTGGGGATCAAATAGAGGTAGGGGTTTACCATTTTGCTGCCTCTTTGTAATTGTTCATGATGTCAGATCTTTTATCATTACTTGATATGAAGGGATCCTGAAATTGGGTATGTTTTTTTTTTGTCTGAGCTGTGACATTATAATGATCCCCTAAACAAAGAGAATCCTCCAGCCAGAAACAAGAGCTGGGGCTTCTCAGGGTTTTGAGTCGTTTATTGGTTATGCCATATTTTCTTTTCTCTGGCTGGCTTGCATGGGATGAGCAGGTTCCACATTTTTTAATTTTTATTTTCTTTCTAAAACTAGATATTTTTTAATTTTGTAAAATTATGGAACTTTGAAAAGACATTGTTTTTATTACTTTAAAAGAACACATTTCCTATATTATTCTCTACATATATAAAACAAATTGGTATATAGATAATTAAATTATTGAATAAAATTGATTAAAATAGTTTCAAATTTGTGTTTTGTGTGGGTTGTTTTTTTGGTTTTTTAGGTTTGAATCAGGCAGTTTTTAGGAAAATTGAAAAGTACGGACGACTGATTATGGGGAAGTATGGATTTCAAAATAACCCTCTTTTTTGGGTTGTGTGGGTGTATTCGTGCCAAACCCAACCCGGTGGACTCCCCTAGTGGTAACGTCATTTTTACAATATAATTGTTGATCCGTAAAAACTGACAAACATTAATTAAGTTTTATGCGGTGCTTAATTATCTATGAACTTACTAATATTCTATGCAGAGGGGCAATTGGGTTATACTTCGGTTGATACACAACCCACTCCACGACGTGTAAGTTCGCTAAGAACACGAGTAATTGCGATTGCTGCTGCGAACAAGCACACTGCTGCCGTCACAGAATCTGGTGAAATTTTCACATGGGGTTGCAATAAGGAAGGTCAACTCGGTTATGGTACCTCCAACTCCGCGTCAAATTACACCCCCCGAATGGTTGAGTACTTGAAAGGGAAAGTATTTAGAGGAGTTTCTGCAGCAAAGTATCACACAACAGTCTTAGGATCTGACAGTGAGGTATATATATCTTCTCTTTCCGCGTTAATGGAATGCAGCAAATATCATACAGTTTGTTTAGGGTCTTCTTCCATCCCCTCCAAATTCTTTGGGGAGAAAACTTTTTACTTTATATTATTATACTTATAAACTAGCCAAAACTGCCCTCAGTTCATAGGTACGTGAAAAGGATAATTTTATCATTTTTGGTGTGGGGGTTACACATAGATACAAAAATTTCAGGGGTTACATCAAACTAACAGGTGATATCAAGTCCCTTTAAAATCTACGCAACCTTTAGACTACGGTAGTTAGCCATGCTTGGGCATTAGTTCTGAGTTGATTAGGGTTAGTGATATGCTAATTAGATTTTTCAGATACTTTAAAGCTGGCTTTTCTGCTGTTAAAATTATTTATGAAATTCTTTCTTTTGTAGATATACACATGGGGACACCGACTTGTGACCCCACGACGTGTTGTTATTGCTAGGAGTTTAAAGAAAAGCGGAAATGCATTGCTGAAGTTCCACCGGATGGAAAAACTTCATGTAATCTCAGTTGCTGCTGGAATGACTCACAGCACAGCTCTGATGGATGATGGTGCATTGTTTTATTGGGTCTCTTCTGACCCTGATTTAAAATGCCTGCAGGTTTTATTTTGAACAGTGTCATATTTCTTGCATTGGCACTAAAGTAATTCTGTTATTGATCAAAATATTTTACTTCTGGATTAATAGGTGTATTCGTTGTGTGGGAGGAACATTGTAAGTATTTCTGCAGGCAAGTACTGGACAGCTGCAGTGACTACAACAGGTGATGTTTATACCTGGGATGGAAAGAAATGTAAGGATGAAGCTCCTGTTGCTACCCGGTTGCACGGGTTTAAACGTGCTACTTCAGTTTGCATCGGCGAAACTCATTTACTAGCTGTGTGTGCTCTTTATCACCCCACTTATCCTCCCAACTTGGCTGTGAACCAAAGGAAGCCGATTTCAAGAGAGTATGATGAAATGGAAGAATTAGATGAGGAACTTCTTTTTAAGGGTGGAGAGGAGGATAGAAGCTCACCAATTCGGCAGAATTATGATTCAAGTCCTGGGGCTGTGCCTAGTCTGAAAAGCCTATGTGAGAAAGTTGCAGCTGAGTTTCTAGTAGAGCCGAGAAATGCTTTACAGCTCCTTGAAATTGCTGATTCTCTTGAAGCTGATGGACTAAGAAAACATTGCGAGGTATGTCTTCTTCCATGATTCCCCTTAGGAAGTTTGGATAGAAGTACAAATATGGTTTGCCACATCTGTAAAAGTTGGACAAGAGTGCACTGCCAGAGTTAATATAATAGTGCATTTCTTAATTGCACAAAAAAATAATTCAAGTGACATCTAATTATGTAACTTTGAGCCCCATAGTTAAAATAAGAATTTTTATAATATACAGTCTGCAAAAGTAATAAGACTGAAAAAAAGTGAAACTTATTTAAAATTGATGATTATGTTGTATTTAAGAAGTGCCCATAAGATTTGTCTAAAATATAAGGTATATGAAAATTGAGGACATGTGTCCAGGAATCTCGGATCCTGATATGGGTATGGTTCAAGTGTCCAATGCCCTGTGGTTCTTTCCTTTTCCCTAATTCTTTTGTATCTATTCAAAACTAAATAGTTGGTTCTATCCAGGACATTGTTTTACGCAACCTTGATTACATTTTCACGGTCTCGGCACCAGCTATTTCAAGTGCTTCACCGGAAACCCTAGCTAAGCTTGAGAAATTATTAGATGCTAGATCCTCTGAGCCTTGGTGTTACCGCCGCCTCCCGACACCCACAGCTACTTTCCCTGCTATAATTTGCAGCGAAGAAGAGGGTGAGGAAGAGACTGGGTATATCATTCCTCGACACCACAAGAAACCCATCTCGAAAAATTATGGAGACTCCAGAGCCGACTTATTCGGGCCAGGGGAGAGTGGTGCTGATCAAGCTGTTTCAAAACAAGTGAGAGCACTTAGAAAGAAATTGCAGCAAATAGAGATGCTTGAAGCTAAACACTTAAGTGGTCATGCTCTTGATGACCAGCAAATCACAAAACTTCAAACCAGATTTTCTCTTGAGAGTGCACTTGCTGAGCTTGGCTTTCCCATTGAGAAAGATAGTAGGCTGTCCATGGTTGGTCCTGAGCCAAAGGTGAATAAAAAGATTGAGGTTTCTAGGAAACAAAGAAGAAAGAGCAAACAAAAGGATTCGAACCAATTTGAATCTCTTTCTGAAAGCCGTGAATTATTTGCAGAAGGGGGCTTAGTCAAGGGGTCTCCTGTTAATGAAAATCCTCAAATATCTGAAGGAAAGGTTAGTTTTAACGACTTGTCTTCTTTCATGTAACTTGATCTTAGCTAACTTGTTTTCTTCTTTGTGCGAAGCTTGTTTTCCATATAGACTAGCGATTAAGCCGTGCTATGCATGGGGTTCTCAGCGATCATGACTCGAGTTTATTGCTACTTATTGATTTATTACTTTTGGTTTTAGTTTAATGCAATAGTTGAATTTGTCGCCTATTTTAAAGAAAAATTTGCTTGATTTCTTATTAGTTTTTAGCCCTTATTTTCCTAATGGAGTTAACTATTGGAGTTAATTTTAGATTAAAAAATTATGTACTTTGTCTGCTAATTAAGAAAACAGATACTACAATTTAAAACATGTACAGAAGGAATGTATATCATACTCTGGGAGCAACACTTTCGACCTCTGGTGAAAGTCTTCCATTTTAAGTATTGATGTAATATTACTTTATACAGTATCAGTTTTTTTAACCTGTGAGGTCTTTATTTGTGACAGGAAGTTGCAGATGCCAAACTTACTGTTGCAAGCATAGTCAAGGAGGAAGCCTCTCCCTGCAGTCCTAGAATTATTTCTAATTCTCCAAAAAATAAGACATCCCACTCAGCAACTAATACCAAGAAAAAGAATAAGAAAGGCGGGCTGTCAATGTTTCTGAGTGGTGCTCTGGATGACACCCCTAAACCGGCCCCACCACCACCACCAACACCCAAAAGTGAGGGACCAGCATGGGGTGGGGCCAAAATCACAAAGGTGCCTGCTTCTCTGCGTGATATTCAGAATGAACAGAGCAAAGTAACTAACGGGACGAGTAACAGGCTGAAGGTACGGTCTGAAGATTCAGTTGAGCCTCTAGGTACTGGACATCTTAAATTGAGTTCCTTTATGCCCAGTTCCTCTTCGAGTCCGATAGCTGTAGTGCCTGCACGTGCGGTGCCTGTGCTGGAAGGAGAGAAGAGCACACCTCCTTGGTCTGCAACAGGATCTCCCATTCAACATCGACCATCATTGAGAGACATTCAGATCCAGCAGGTATAAAATTCATCTTCATCTTTTAACTTTATATAAGCATCTTTTAGTATCTCCAGGTTTTATATGGTAGAAATACTTGTAGTATGTATAGGTTGATACAACTTAAAAATCCAATAGCAGGTTGAATTTGTAATTCAGAACAGTCTTTCCATGTTCATAGTGGCCCCAATTGTTCTGAAGATGGCTGTAAAGCTGAAGCCATCTCGATTTGGAACTGCAAATGATGGTCCAGATGCTTTTACTTTATTTCCTTGATTTTTATGGCATATGCGGATATGCCTTGTTCTAACATATCATTCTTTTAGCAAGAAACTAACTTGTACATTGCATCTTTTCTAAGCTATTTTGTTTGCATGGGCTGGGTCTTGGCAGGGTTTTTAAGTGAATTAAAAACCAGCCTATTTGGTTTGGTGGGCTGTTTCCTGGTTTGGTCTAGTTTGATTTCGGTCGTTTTTTTTCATTTTTTTTAAAAAAAATGTGTGCTTATTCTTTCCTGTCGAGTTTGGGCACGTTGAGCAGGTTTATGCTGAAAATGCTGAAAATTTATAAAAGATATTGTTCTCTATACAGATTATGTAAATCAATTGTTCAAAATTATTGTGTTCTTTTAAAAAGTGAATACATTTTCTATAATATCCCCCTTACATACATGAAAAAGGCCAGATTTTTGTTACAGGTGGAGTTGAGTTTTTTGGAGTTCAGTTTGTGTAGGTTCTGGGAAAGTATAAATCCAGCCTAGTGTATTTTGGTCAGGATTTTTTACCGTGTTGGATATCGTGGGTTTAGGTTTGGTGGAGAACCCTGTTTCAATTTTACACTAACAAGCATATCTATAGTTCAAAGCGAATCTATGGAAACCAGTTATCAAGGAATTGTTATATGTATCGTCTTTAAATTCTGCTCTTTTTGTGATCGAAAAGACCATTTGCAATCATTGACCTGTGAGAATTCCCGGCTTAAAGTTAACAAGTTTGTTTTATTCTCCAATTGTAGCAGGGAAAGAAACAACAAAACATCTCCCAGAGCCCCAAAACGCAGACCTCAGGTTTCTCGATTGCTTCATCTCATGGTGGATCGCCTTCAGACTCACTTAGTCCAACCCCAATTCCAAGCCGCTGGTTTAAGCCTGAAATGGACGCTCCATCCTCCATTCGCTCCATCCAGATTGAAGAGAAGGCAATGAAAGACCTCAAGCGCTTCTATAGCAGTGTAAAGTTGGTGAAAACCGGTCGAGCTTCCTGATGGTCAACCATCAATTGGTAGAAACAATGCACGAGTTCTCTCTTTTTTTTTTCTTCTCCTTCCTGTGAATGAACTGTAAAGTTTACTGTACAGGCAGAGCTGTAGTTTTAGTGTAGTTCTTTCTGATACATGGATAGTATTAGTCTTTACTGACCTTGTGAAGTTTTTACTCAATTCAACTGAAATAATAGTGGCCCAGAGTTTGCGCCATTCTGTTTCTTTCTATAAAATTGAATATTCCGATTCCTCGTGCTAATAACTTCACAGCTTTCAAATTTCTGATTATTTATGTAATGGCTGGTGAATCTGCATTGTTCATTCATATCACTTGTTTACTCTTTTCATGTAAGTATAAGCGATACCCATATATCTGTTATGATACCCATATATCTGTTATAATCTAAACTGGAATGTGACACGTACAAAATCAATATTTTTTTGCAGCTGTATGTTTTCGCTGAGAAGCTGGATGTTTTTTCCTTAACAGAAAAGCTTGAAATATTTTTTCTTTATATTACGACACCCACATACGGTTACAAATACAAATACAAGCAAATGCAGGCATTTCCAGTGAAATGGGGAAAGTGGGCGTAGCCATCAAATCATATGGAAGTGTGGATGGTATAGAAGAAAGGTTGATTTGTTTTTCTTTTTTGGAACAAGGGCCAACTTTGTAGCGCCCCAAATTTCTAAGCTGAAATCAGTGACACGATCCAGAATCTTTACTTCAAATAGTCTTACAGCACAGAAAATACAGAAAATTAAAAACTATTATTTAATAAAATTCACAATTATTTCAACTCAAATTACATTATGAATTTACAATTAAAGTATGTGCACTTGTCACTTCACTTGGATTGAGTTCTCCCATACTCGCCATCTAACGGTTCTGCAACTAGATAACTGTGGGCACGTCAATTAAGTATAACACTTGGATTGAGTTCTCCCATACTCGCCATCTAACGGTTCTGCAACTAGATAACTGTAGGTACGTCAGTTAAGTATAACTAACACAAAGCTGATAAAAGCAGGGACTTCCCGAACTCAAAAATCAATTAACACCCATGTACCATGCCATCTCTACCAAAATAAATTATTTTTCATGAAGTAGTCATTAGAGAACAAGTTGTAATGATTATTAAAAAGATAGGACCTTTAGTAATTTTTACAAGAGATTAGTTCGCACTGTTACACACTTTTTCCATAAAAGAGTATGATGCAAACGGGAGTTGAGCTCCCGATCTCAATCTCTTGCACAATAGTGAATGTCGAACAAATTCTTTTCCATAAAAGAAAATGATGCAGGCAGGAGTGAAGCTCTCGATCTCTCAGAAACTTTGTGAATATCGAACAATCTTACTATTAAACTACTAGATCTACATGGCTGGCACTTGTAGAAACGAAACGGTGATTTGGTGAGAGAACGAAAGAGAAGGTAAAAACGAGAAAGAACAAACGTAAAGAGATCTGACAGAGAGATATGTATCGCTTTCTTTATCATCCATGTGACGAGAACAAAGGTTGAGGAGCAAATCATTCAGTGTTTGATGTGATCATGTGCATCTCATTAACTTAAAAAAAAAGCCTGCAAAACAAACAGTAATCCCCACTACTCAGCATTGATGTGATCATGTGCATCATTGGCTTAAAAAGCCTACAAAACAGTAATCTCCACTTCCCTTCTCTCTCTCTCTCTCTCTCTCTCTCTCTCTCTCTCTCTCTCTCTCAATCTTCTACTATTTGATTATCTCATTGAGACTGCATGCATGTTTAACTGCTTATGCACCACAGCCAAGATAACCCCAGTCACTTGTAGTGCAAATAGTCCTAAGCTACTAATACTAAATTTTTTTATTTCAAGGCACCCATACATACATGTATTATCTCTCTGAAATTCGAAAAAAATTATACGAAGATTGGCTTCCAAAAGTAGCCAAAGTTCACCATGGTGCATTGGATATTAATGGTTGTGAGCAGAGCACCCCCACCAAAATACTACGTACCTTTAACATCTGTATTGCAAGTGGGAAATGGATATATACAAAGATTTTGCGAGGAGAACCTCATTCGAAAATCAAACCAATTGATTTGATTTGAGTAGCAGTAGGTAGTACTTGGACAATTGGCATCTTATTATCATGTCTTTATCAAAGTGTGTCGTGTCTAAATCCGTGTCAGTAAAACAGATGTGAATCATGTGATTGAAAGACTTGTGAAGTATTTACTCATCATCTAAATCTTAATATCTAAAAACTGCACACGCGCGTGCATTGCCATGCAGTGCAGTGCAGTGCCAATAAGGTAATGATGCAAAGAGACAAAGTCCACGTGCTCAGCATAGAACCATTTAATTAACAAATTTAAGTTTTGGTAATCATGGTATTTTAATAAGGCATGTGGTGGATGGAGCATTGGTATAAATACCCGAAATCTGGATCTGATCCGGATCTGACCCGGATCCGGACCTAGCATTAGATCGAAATCGACCCGGTCTATCCGGGTGCTGGTCCGGATTCTAAAATGGGATCCGTTATAGTTTTGGGTTCGGATTCGGATCTGCTCAAAAGACACCCGATCCGGATCCGAATCCGGACTCGTTAAAAAAATTCCAAAAAATCAACATAAAAATAAATATTCTATCTTCATCCCTCCTCTCTATCCTCCTTAATTCTAAAACTTTCTCTTCCAAACTCAAAATTCATACATTTTTCTTCTCTCCTCTATTCTAAATCCTCCACTTGCCGCCTCCGCTCGCCGCTCACACTCCCGCTCCTACCCAAAGGGGTAGGAATATTTCAATAGGACCCGCACCTGGTCCTTACGGATCCAAATCCGGGTCCAATTTTTGGACCCGTAGGGATCCGGATCCGGGTACTGAAGGACCCGACCCGATACCAATGCTAGGTGGATGTGGTTAAAGTTTAAGTTAGATTAGTGATTGCTGTTAGTAGTATTGCACATTTGCATGAAAACTTTAATTTAACAACTAAATACTAGTGACTAAAATTAAAACAGAATAGAGACTTTAAAACTCATTTTTGAATTTTTCTTCTTTTGTATTGCAAATTACTAATATCCACCGACCTATATTCTCGGATGTTTTATAATATCCATAATACTTTGAAATGACAAATATCGAATATCTGTACATTACTGGTCAAAAATACAGTACGGAATTGGATCTGGTCGGAATCCACATTTTGTTTGCACCCTCGGTGATAACTTGCATCATTCTTTCTCTCTTTCGCTAGCTTATTAGATCATTGTTAGATTTATGGTCGGTGGGTCTTTTAACTTTGCCTTTAATTTCTTTTTCTTATTATGGATGCTTTTTCTTGACCTATATAATTTTTTCTATATTATAAATAATCCATCATGAAATATTGAAAAGTAAACTCCCCTCTCTCTCTCTCTCTCTCTCTCTCTCCTCTTTTTCTTCGAAGGCAAGCCTCGATCTCTAAAAGCTCCCCTCACTCCCCCATAAAGATCCTTAAAACAAAGCATCTTCTTCAGTATATATATATTATTATTATTTTCTTCCTTTATTATTTGTTAGGTTATTTAACCATTCTTCCCATGCCTTGGCTTCCTAGCTCATTATTTTATTCATATAAATTCAGCATTCAGCTCCTAAGTCCTAACCCTATAATTGGGAGTTGGTAATAGATTGAAAAAATCATGAGAGAGATGAAAGTATGATGTATGGAATGATGTTTGTTCCAAGATCTTTAATTAATCCTGATCATAATTGGATCTTGATTTAGATCTCGGACCAGGCTTCATTCCTCACACCTTTGCTTTTTATATTCATCATCATGTTGCTCATCAATTGCACAATCAAGTGTTTCCTTTATGATCTCTTTCTCTCTCTCTCTCCTCAAATCATACAGGTAATGATATGCATGCATAGGTAAACCATATATATTTGTTTTCTATCTTTGTTTTGTATATATCAGATTGTTATATATATTCAAGTTTTAATTGTTAAGGTACTATTTTCTTATTGTTTCCCTCTGTATGGTATTCTGGACTTTTTATTATTATTATTATTTTTAACAGTGCCTGATCTCGCGGCCAACCTTTTATGATCAAAAAAAAAAAAAAACAGTGCCTGATCTCGAGACCTCCTTTTACCCATTTCAATTTTTTACCATCTCAGCTACAATTAACTAAATAATTCTATTTGCAAATCTTTTATTATTTCAAGCTAATTTATTTGTTGTTTGCTAATTTGACTCTTCTAAGTGTTAGTCCTATAGAATGCAAAATTTACATTAAGGGCCTAATGGAATTAGAAAATTTTGGCGTACTACCCCACTTTTTGAAAACATAGCTTGTATCTAAAACAATGCTTTTAAATTTGTAGAAACTGCCTTTTGTTGTGTGTGTTGGTATAGGCGAAGATGATAATCACTACTTTGATTTATACTTGATTTATTAGTAGGCAGTGATGAAAAGTTTATGCATGATTTTGTTTATTCATGATTTCTCGGCAATTGGTGTACATAATTTTTTTGGTGGTGTTCAGCTTCATGTTCAGTTTCTGTTGTTCTGAGCCGGGGCGCCGAAATTTTTTGGCGGTGTTCAGCTTTTTGTTATGTTTCTGTTGTTCTGAGCTTACACATTTTGAACTTCATGTTCAAATTCTCTTGTACTGAGCTTACACATTTTGAGCTTCATGTTTAGTTTTTCGTGGTGTTATTCTGAGCCTACAGATTTTTGCATGTCTTGTTGTTGTTCTGAGCCTACAAATTATTTTGCTGTTGTTGTTATTCTGAGCCTACAGTTTTCTTTGCTATTGTTGTTGTTCTGAGTGTACAGATTTTTTGTTGAATTTTTTTTTTGTTGTTCAAATACATGTCTATCCTGAATTTGATGGATACTACCCAGTTCATCAAAAGTGGTATGTGGTTATATCTCCAAGTCAAAAGTTTACCTGCAATTCATTATAATACATATATTTATGTACTTGCTTCTTTATTTTTTGGTGAATCACTTTGTTCAGGAATTGAAGAGAAAGAACAAGAAGGATGTTAGTGGAGAACCCGAGAGCCTTGAGAACATTCTCTTCAGCTGCCCATTTTTGACCCATTGAGAATGTTTCGACTACCAGGAAGTTTAAATATCTTTTAGTATGTTGGTCATGTATGGATTGTAAGGAAAATAATGGAAGTTGAAAGTTAAAACTAGTTTGTAGTTACAAATCTGTTTTTAATCCTTTTGTATAATCTTCATTTGGTTTCCAATGTTTTCGGCAATTGGTGTACACATTGGTTGGTGGTTGGTGGTGTTCAGTTTATGTTGTTCTGAGCTTACACATTTTGAACTTTATGTTCAGTTTCTATTGTTTTGAGCATACACATTTTGAACTTTATGCTCAGTTTATGTTGTTCTGAGCTTACACATTTTGAACTTTATGTTCAGTTTATGTTGTTCTGAGCTTACACATTTTGAACTTCATGCTCAGATTATATTGTTCTGAGCTTACACATCCTCAACCAAGCCCAATAACAGTACACGAGAAATTAATATGTTAAATATACAAGTACATCAAAAACTTTACAAGAAGCATAAGTATACAAATTTTACAAATACATATTAGTAGTATATATTTTACAAATTCTACATCAAAAACTTTTACAAAAACTATACAAGTACAAATTTTACAAATATACAAGTATTCATCATAGCACAAATACATCAAAAACTTTACAAATTTAGCAACTATACAACTTTTATCACCAAATATACAGGTTTTTTGCTTCAAATGTCAACTGCTGTCGAGTAGTGAGTAGCACCAAGAAGCACTTCAAGTTGAAATCACCCTGAAATCAAAATTAAACAGAGCTCATTCTGCCTGGAAACAACAAAATATTTATTTAAAAAATATAGTAGGCTCATAACACAAAATATCATTCACCAATTATAGTAGGCTCAGAACAGAAATTATTTAGATCATAAAGTTAAAAACACAATTGTAACCATAAACCATTTTAACTTTCAACTTCCATTATTTCCATTACAATCCATACATGACGAATACAGTAAAACACATTTAAACTTCCTAGCAAAAAACTAACTGGCACCAGACCAAACAAATTCAAACATGAAGAGGATCATAACAACACCACCAAAAACTTAACATGAAGCTCAGAAAAATAGAAAATTGAACAACAGAAACTGAACATGAAGTTCAAAATGTGTAAGCTCAGAACAACAAAAACTAAACACCACCAACCACCAAACAAATATTTTTTTTTGCATCTCCACCTCTTCTCACGATCAATCGACCTCCTCTCATAATAGACTTACTCATGTATATATATAGATTAAAAAAAACCAGTAGGCTCAGAACACACTATTCAAAACTAGGCCTGCATTGGGGTGTCGTGCCAACTAGAATATGATAGATAAATAATCAAACATAAATACAACTAGCTAAAAAAATTATTTAGATCATAAAGAGTTAGCAACAACACAAACAATCAATCATAAAGCTCAGATAGGATTATTTCATCACTAATCACATCACTAAATCTTTAATTAAATCATAAAAGAATCATAGTGTGCAACTTCATAAACATAATCCATCTCATCATCACTTTTAAAAAATAAGAGAAAATTGCTTGCTACTAATGCAAAACAAACTATTCAAGTATAATCAAAGTCAAATTTTGACAAATTCAAGTATCGAGAGCTGAGATTCTCAACCGTTCGATTGCGATCCAATGGTCCAGATTTGATCTGACCATCAACTGATATGTTGAAAGGCAAAACAGTCATTTATAAGCTCAGGTCTTTCTCATCTGAGCTACTCTCTCCCGTTCTCTCTCTCTCTCTCTCTCCTTGACGAATTCGAAAAAACTCAGCTCTCTCGAAAAAACAGTCATTTGAAGTAACAATCGTAAAGCTCAAACATGATTGTTTCATCACTAGTCACTCCTATTAATCATTAATTCAAAGTGTGCAACTTCAGAAACATAATTCATCTCATCATCACTTATAACCAACGAGAAAAAATAATGCTCAGATAGGATTAATTCATCACTAGTCACTCCTACAAATCATTAAATAAATGATTCATAGTGTGCAACTTCAGAAACATAACCCATCTCATCATCACTTGTAAAACTAGAATCCAAGTCCTCCAACGAGGAAGCAAACTGACAATCACATGAATATAACAGACCAGTAGACTACTATAGCATAATAAAGTCATGGTTAACAGTAAAACCAAACATAAAATAGAATGATACCGATTTGTTTCACACCGTGAACCACCACCAATCGAACTATCAACAATCAAACCTAAAATATAGAAAGACCAAACCCCAAAATGGATAAATGGGATACAAATACTTCCCTGACATATTGTAGCTGATCATCTTATTCCACACACTATTCTTGAGATGAAAACATTACCTGACAAATTAATTTTCAAAGAAAGCAATTAATTTACAAAATAAGGGATTTGAAAAAAAAAATTGGGAAAAAAAAAGGTTCACGAAATTATACCTGATTTGAAGATGTCGGGGTGGAGAAGAAAGGTGGAGTTAGGGTTTCGAATGGGTGGGTTTCTATAGTAGCCAAACCCATCAATGGACCAAAATCAAAAACCAAAAACCCTAGCTTTGAAAGAGATAGAGAGAACGGGAGAGATGAGCGATGCATCGAAGAGAGAGAGAGAGATCACGATAGGGTGGGTTTCGATAGCAGCCAAACCCCTCAAATTCCCAACACTCCATTTGCCATTAAAATGGACCTAAATAAAAAAACCTAGCATCGAAATGCTCAGGAACGAGATGGGCGACGCATCGAAGAGAGAGAGAGAACAGGAGACATACAGCGACGCATCGAAGAGAGAGAGAGAGAGAGAGAGAATGGGTGAGATGGGCCTTCGAAGCTAGGGTTTTTGATTGGGGCAGGGGGATTTCTTCGGATTCGTGAAATGAGAGAAAGAGAGAGAACGGGAGAGAGTAGCTCAGATGAGAAAGAGGAGAGCTGAGAAATGACTGTTTTGCCCTTCAACATATCAATTGATAGTCGGATCAAATCTTGACCATCGGATCGCATTCGAACGGCTGAGAATCTCAGCTCTCGTTAAGAATCTCAGCTTCCCAGCTCTTAATAGACTTACTCTGTATATATATATATATATATATATATATATATATATATATATATATATATATATATATATATATAAATAATGCGAGTATATTGCATCACAAAATTAGCTTTCGACATACATAATAAGGGAGCACCGGACTAGATTATGGTAAACTTGTTGGAAATTCTACATTGATTTGTTTTTTTATTTTTAAATAAGATGATTTTCTTTCTTTCTTTCTTTCTTTCTTTCTTCTCTTTTTTCTTCTCCTCTCTTCTTTTGAATAGTGAATATTGTGCTTGTACTTATTCATTAATTATACATGCTAAATATTCATGCATTTATTTAAAAATCAATTAAATTTTGTTTTGTACAACGAAACTAGCAGGGAGCAAGAGAAGACAATAATGGTTCAATAGTTTGGATACTTAGGCCTTCGGTATACCGTTGAACCGTTGTAAGCAAATGTTACCAATGACCTCAACCTAGCATGCGACTTGTCTAGCCATCGTACAGGTCGGGGAGCATACCTTTATCGCTTTGCTAGTCGTAAAAGGTCGAGAACCATTCTGACTGATGTACTGATCGAGTGCCATTGACAAGATATCCTCACTTTATGTCACTGGGTATCAGTTATGTAAAGTCCTATCGTCATCTGCATATATTATGTGGAGTATTATTAGACTATATTCTAAGAGACGATCATAAATCAAGTCTTATCAAGTCCTCGATAACTTTGTGGTATTTCTCTCTGTGTCGTAAGATCAAACTGAATGTTTGCTCATAATATTGTCAATCATTCATAAACATTAGTACATAATGTTGTGCTTTCATTGGAAAAGGTTAAGATGATGAAAACAATAATGCCTCTTCACCCCTCGCTCTCTTCTGCCTTGCTCCGCTCTTCTCCTCCACCACTTTCACTCGTTTTCCTAATGTCGGAGTCGATAGCCATCATGAGTGCTCAGCGAGAGTCTCACAAAGGCTACCAGAGAGGTCAACATCCCAGCAAGTCCAACCTTAACACCCATCATCCGGTCTCCAAGAGAGGCAGAGCGGAGGTGATCGATCGCCGACCGGAGGTCAGAGGTACTCCTGAAGTTGGCGCTTACGCAGAGACGACCGTGAGAGGTCGCTCCAGGCCGAGGGACTCCCAACTGCACCATAGAGGTGAGTCAAGACTTGGTAGCTCTGATGCGCGTTGCCATTCCCCAGTGGGTAAGGGCAAGAGAGATGCAACGGAGGTGGAAAGAGAGACTTTCTGACCTCTATCGACATATAAGAGAACATATCTAGAGGCCACTACTAGAGGCAGAGTGGGTACAGCTGGAGTACCCCAGATTCTTCGAGGAGGCTCGTCGGAGATGGAGGTGATGAAGAAGAAGGAAGAGGAGGAAGAGGAGTGGATCTTACTCAAGCCAAAGAGAGTTAAAAAGGCAGAGAAGAAAGTTCAAAAGATTTGCTCTTCCTCAGCATCGATTCCATCAGGACCTTCAAAGAAGATTCATTGTCATAAATGCATGGAGGTTGGGCACTCGATACACGAGTGTATCAATGAGTGGTTCTGCTACGCATGTAAGAAGACGGGACACATCTCCAAGAACTGCGACACTGTCAACTCAGGAGCGAGTAGGCTCTCGGCTCCTGTTCCGGGTGCGACTTCGAAGGGGAAAGCTATCAAGGTTGAGTTGGCGAAGTCGGAAGAAAGTTACGACGTAGGGAGGAAGATTATCAAAGCAGTAATTACGCCGACGCCTAGATTGAGGTCATGTATTTTGCTGAAAATCCATACCGTAAATCCATCTCTCACAGACTTGGCAGAGGGCCTTTCGAAGACAGTTAGACCAAAGATGAGGATAGAGTGGGTTATTCAAAAGGTAAAGCAAGATGTTTATTTGGTTTATTGCAGCTCTGAGGAAAGGCTTAAAGAATTGCTTGCGGTGGGTAGTTTGGAGGGCGAGGATTGGTACGTCACTATGAGCAGATGGTCGAGAAACTATGGTGCATTGAAACTGGATCCTTTGCCGGCAGTTTGGTTGCGTTTGTTCAACTTGCCGTTTCATTGTTGGGTTCGTTCGGCATTTCAAAATCTGGTTGGTGGGTTCGGGTACCTTATCGCTATCGATAAGAATACCACGACGCAATCAAGTTGTGAGTACTCTAAGATCCAAGTCGGAGTAGAGGTGCTGAGTTTGATTCTGTCGGTGATAATCGCGGAGTTTGAAGAGGAGAGGCATGAAGTGAAAGTGGTGGTCGAGAGGGAAAAGAAAGTGGCGTTTATTGATTCGCCAGAGGCTGCAGAAGACTTGTCGGAGGTTCGTTTTGAAAGACAGCTTCAGGTTGAAGATGAACTCCACACGATAGAGCAGGTAGAAGGAGATCACAACCGTCCAATACTTCAATCGAAGGGTATAGCTCAACATCTCAAGGAGCCGTTGGATCGTAGGGGGAGAATCTGAGCCGCTCAAAACAGCAAAACACTGATGAAAGGCTCGTAGCAAATCCGGAGAGGGGGGTCGTTGGGAGCTTGCAGAGTGGGAGGCAGAGAGGTGACGTCAGCTCAGTAATGTTGACAGCTGGAGGGGAGGGATTCGACGCTAAATCTGAAATAACGCTAGTCAAATCGCTCAAACGAGGTACTGTTGGATGGAATGGTCTCGTAGATTCAGAGGGTCAATCAGTGGGAACCTCAACAATTCAATCCAACGTCATTTCAATGACGAAAGATCAATTTCAAAGGCAGTGGAACAAGCTATTAAGGCCATCTCTTCGAATATTAGTGCGGTTGGGCTTGGGCCAGATAAAAAAAAAAAATTATGATGGGCCACCATTCGTTGTGAACCAGGCTCATAATGTTTTGGAGGGTGTGGGCTTTATACAAGGTGTGTGAGCTTCGGGTGAGGGGGGGGGGAGGAGAGTAATGGAGGATTGGTGCAGATGGAGGGGGAGGAGAACAATGGCAACACAGACCCTGAGCCGGGAGGGATTAGTTTCTAGCAAGAGAAACATACAGTATCGAGGAGGGAAAGAAGGAGTTAGGTGAAAAGATGGACTACCATTTGGATGAAGATATCATGGGTGCTCTTTATGGGGTAGGGGAGGAAAATCATGACTCGAACAGTGAGAACGAGAGGTGGGAAAGGCAGGTGAGAGATTTAATTCCGGGCACCAGTAATCTTAAGACGCAGCGATTGGGGACAGCAGGGATAGGAGGAAGAGGTAAAGAGAAAAAGCAAGAGACAGATAGACAGATGGAGATCTAAGGGGCCCAGTGAGGAGGACCTTATTAAATCAGCAGCAAAGGCAAAGGAGCCAACATCCGCTTGTGGAGGTGAGTTTTCTATTTTGCGATTCATTTCTGATAACATGTTGCTGTATTATGCTACCATGCTAGGTATAGACATGGGGTCCTCTATAGATATACAACAGTTTAGGATAGAAGCGCTGAAGGATGAAGCTCATAGAATTGGGATTTAGATGTTCCAGTTGACGGGTACAGGAAGAGATGTTAGGGCATGTCAAGATAGTTTATTAATAAGTTATATCTTTGGAATGTGAGAGGTATGCGGTCTAGGGGTAAAAGTAGATTGGTGGGGGACACTATTGCTAAGAAAAAACCAGCGATTTGTGCTCTTCAGGAAACTAGGATTGAAAACCCTCAGAGCAAAGACTTCGAATGTCTTCGATCGTTGAGAGATTTTCAATGGCGTTTCAAGCCCTCTAGAGGTATGTCGGGAGGCATAGCTGTAGGGGTTGACTCCAAGATTTTCGATATTGTAGAGAGTTTTGTCAGGGAGTTCTCGGTCTCGATTAGGATTAGACGTAAAGGGGGCAGATGGGAACATATGGTCACAACTGTTTACGGGCCATATAACCCGGTGCTTAGGAATGATTTCTTCACGGAGTTAAGAAACATTAGGGGTAGATGGATTGGTCCGTGGGTTCTTGGAGGAGACTTCAATATTACTAGATTTCAATATGAACATCGAGGGAGGGGACGAACGACAGGGATAGACACAATTTCAACCAGGTCATTGATGATCTTGATCTCATGGATATTCAGGCGGTAGATAAAAGATTTACCTGGTCTAACATGCAGGCGTCTCCAACTCTTGCTAAGCTAGATAGAGTGTTGGTTTATGCAGAGTGGGAAATCATGTTCCCACGGGCGGCAGTCAAATCATTTCCGAGGTATACATCGGACCATTCTCCGCTGTTGCTGGAGTGTGGGAATGATAGAGGTAGACCCAGGCATCAATTCAGATTCGAGAAGGCTTGGACCATAGCCGATAACTGCAGGGTGACTATTAAAAGATCTTGGGAGAGTCCGATAGACGAGACAAACGCGATTTCCAAATGGAACAGCAAGATGAGAAGGCTCTGTAAATGCCTTAAGAAATGGGCTACGCGACAGTTTGGAGAGATATATAGGAAGAAGGAGAGCTTAGGAGATAGGATCCAGGAACTAGAAATTATTGAAGAAAATAGAAACCTGGATAGAGGCGAATATGAGGAAATGAACTCGAGCAGAGGGGAGCTACACAGAATAGGTGAGATGGAGGAATGTTACTGGAGGCAAAGATCTAGGGTTCAATGGCTCAAGGAAGGTGATTCAAACACGGCATTTTTCCATAAGGTGGCTAATGGAAGAAGTAGACATAATCATATTGGGAGATTGCTAGTAGATGATAGTTGGACCGAGGATAGCGTGAAGATCAGGGAACACATAGATAGGGGATTTAGAGACCTCCCCGGTAAGAAGAGAGTTCAACGTGACAAGTTACAACTGGACATGTGGAGTGACTCTAGAATTGAGGGTAGTGATGGGATTGAGGAAGATTTTTCAGAGGAGAAAATTATAAAAGCTATCAAACTTTTGGGTCAGGACAAGGCACTGGGACCGGATGGATTCCCGATCCTATTTTATTCTACATATTGGACTATCATCAAGAAAGATTTAATTGATATCTTCCGAAAAATCTATCGAGGAGTTGCACGAGTTGAAAGATTAAACTATGCAAATGTTATTCTAATTCCGAAGAAAGCAGAAGTTCTAAGGAGGTCAGATTTACGACCTATTGGTCTGTTGAATGGGTCGTTCAAGATCATCACAAAAGTGCTAGCCAATAGATTAACGCCACATTTAGCGGAGATTATTGACGAAACTCAAAGTGGTTTTGTTAAAGGAAGAGATATTATGGATAGCATCGCTTCAGCTAAGGAGATGATCTTTAGAGGTTACTAAGGTAAATGGTTTTCTATTGAAACTAGACATTGAAAAAGCTTACGATATGGTGGAATGAGATTCGGTGGACGAAGCGCTGGAATTAAAGGGGTTCGGGATGAAATGGAGGAGCTGGATGAGATTATGTGTTCAAAATGGAAAGTCATTCATTATGCTGAACGGAGTTGTTGGTAAAGAAATCCGCTGTCGCCATGGACTAAGACAGGGAGATCCGCTATCACCACTAATTTTTACTATTATTGCCAACGGTTTGGCAGAGATGATCAAGAGAGGAAGAAAGGCGAAACTTTTCGAAGGAATCAAAGTTAAAGGAATAGTGAAGCCTTTATCGATCCTACAAAATGCGGACGACACTTTACCATTTGGGGCGACAAAGTTGGAGGAAACCATTGCAGTTAGAATGTTACTACGATGCTTTGAATACTGGTCAGGATTGGCCGTCAATCTTAATAAGAGTTGCGTCGTTGCCTTAAGCAAAGAGCGGGAAAAGGACATAGACACAATCACATTCGCATCGGGGTGTGTGAAAGGGGAGTTCCCACTCAATTATTTGGGGACTCCGATTAGACCAGGTAAGTTGATCAAAGAGGACTGGATGCCTTTGGTGGAGAAAGTGGATAAAAAACTCGCAGGGTGGAAAGGAAAATTCCTTTCGCTCGGTGGAAGAGTTACTCTTATCAATTCGGTACTTAGCAGCCTTCCGACATACCTCATGTCAATTTATGAGATTCCTAGCTGGGTGATAGAAAGAATTGATAAATGTCAGAGGAAATTCCTTTGGAAAGGGACAAGGGAGGATAACAAGGAAATCAATCTGATTCGATGGAGCAAGGTGTGTAAATCTGATTCGATGGAGCAAGGTGTGTAGAAAGAAAGAATTTGGGGGACTAGGGGTCGTGAACCTTCGGGATATGAATAAGGCGCTACTATCCAAGTGGTGGTGGAAAACGAATAAGCGTAGACAATCTTGGTGGTGCAACTCATTCAGGATATACAGACGACGGAAAAGGACGAGATTCGGAGGTCGCGGCAGGTTCGCAAAGGTGTCACAATTATGGAAAGGGATAGACAAGGTGGGAAACTTGTTCCATGATAATACTATCTCCATCCTACGTGACGGGAAAGCCACTAGATTCTGGAAGGATAAATGGTAGGGAGCTAACACAATCACATCTCTGTTCCCAAAGCTTGTGGAGGACTCCATTAACGAAGATGTATTGTTGACGGATGTCTGGAAACGGGAAAGTCTGACACTGCAACTCCGAGGAAGTGATACCCCTGAAAGACAAGCTCAGATCCGTAGTATTCAGAGTATGCTGGCAGAGAAATTGGAAATCGGAATGGGAAATGAAGACGAGAGACTGTGGAGGCTAGAGACTGATAATGTTTTCTCTGTTAGATCAATGTATCAATTCCTTAATGATGGGGGAATTAGAAGTAAGGACGCAAATGTTATTTGGAAGGCAAATATCCTAAATAAGGTGAAAGTGTTCCTGTGGCTGGTGAAAAATAACGCGATACTGTCGAAGATGAACATTAAAAAGCGTAGTATTTTGATTGACACGAATTGCCCGCGATGCAACTTAGGGGACGAAGATACTGAGCATATTTTCATGATCTTTCCAAAAGCGAAACTTACCTGGAAAATCTTGGGATTGGGATTCGGGGTAATAGAGGTTCCGACCTGTATTAATGACATATGGGGGACATGGAGATCCAGGGTCATTAGGAAGGAGGGCAGATTCATGTGGGATATTATAGTAGCTGCTTGTATGTGGAGCCTATGGCTAGATAGGAACGATGCTTGCTTTCATAATAAGAACTGTAATTTTCAGAAGATGCTGCATAAAATCTTACTTCTTATTAATGATTGGGCAGGTGCACTAGGGCTGAGGAAGAAGCCGCGGACTGATATGGAGGAGTAACCCACCCAAGCAGTCTGAGCTTTCACGGGTGGGCATGATGAGTCTTTTGTGAGCCACTCTTTTGGTACTTGATGGCAGATTGTTCAGTGGGATTTTTACTGAGATGTGCACTTATTTATTTTGGGTTTGTAATATTTTGTTGATGTCAGTTTATAATGTTTTATTTGCAGTTAGATGTGGTCCACGTTGTTTTGGATTTGTAATATTTTGTAGTTGTTTTGGATTTGTAATATTTTGTAGTTTGTTACGTTAACGGTCCATTAATGAAATAGCCGATATGGGTCACTTTTTATATATATATATATATATATATATATATAGAGTTAGTCTATTAAGAGATGGAGAGCTGGGCTCCTTATCTGAGCTGGGAGCGATCAGCCGTCTGATCAAAGTTGATGGAGATCGGACGGCTGATCTCTCTTCCGCTCTTTGTTCAGATTTTAAGAGGGGTAAAAGGGGAATTCCCCCATCTCCCGCTCCTTATCCCTCTTATCCCTTCGATTCCTTATCGAAGAAGCCTTTCTCTCTTCTCTCCCGCTCTCGTTCCAAACCCTAGCCTTATCTAACTCATATAGAGTTAGTCTATTAAGAGATGGAGAGCTGGGCTCCTTATCTGAGCTGGGAGCGATCAGCCGTCTGATCAAAGTTGATGGAGATCGGACGGCTGATCTCTCTTCCGCTCTTTGTTCAGATTTTAAGAGGGGTAAAAGGGGAATTCCCCCATCTCCCGCTCCTTATCCCTCTTATCCCTTCGATTCCTTATCGAAGAAGCCTTTCTCTCTTCTCTCCCGCTCTCGTTCCAAACCCTAGCCTTATCTCTCCACTCCCGCTCTTCATCTCGTTCCAAACCCTAGCCTTTATCTCTTCTCTTCCTCACCCGATCTGAAACCCTAATCACGGCAACTTCGAAACCCTAATCGAAGGATCCTTTCGAAACCCTAATCGCCCCTTTCCTCTTCGAAACCCTAATCGCCCCTTTCCTCTTCGAAACCCTAATCGCCCCTTTCTCTTCGAAACCCTAATCGCCACCTTCCTCCCGCTATCAGTACCTGTGCTTCGATCCTCCCGTGACAAACCCTACCCCCTACCATGAATCCAGTATACACCTTCGATTCCTTATCGACTAAGCCTACCTCTCTTCTCTCTTCTCTCCCGCTATCTCTCGTTCCAAACCCTAAGAGATGGAGAGCTGGGAGCCTTATCTGAGCTGGGAGCGACCGCCGTCTGATCAAAGTTGATGGAGATCGGACGGCTGATCTCTCCACCGCTCTATCTTCAGATTTTGAGAGGGTTAAAAGGGGTATACCCCTTATCTCACAGCAGGTCGCGTAAACCACTTGGATTCCTTATCGATTAAAGCATCGATTGGAGTGGTGCTTTGCATTGAATGTCTCCTCCATCGGAGGTCGAAGTGATCAGCCGTCTGATCTCTCATATTCCGGAGGGAAGTATTTGACTCTCATAAATGCTTTATTGATATCTGTTTAATTTCTTGCATTTTATTTCGGTTTTGTTCGTAGGCAATGATGAGATTGATTTGGACATTAGTTGGTCAAATAATTTCGGGGCTTTCAAATTATGATTTCGAAGAGATGTTTGATTGTGTACCATGATATTTATTCAAAGTTGAGTACACACCTTTGAGCGGGAGAGAAGAGATGAAGGCTTGAAATTACCAATCTTTGAGTTTTCACAATAGCTCAATCCACAAAAATTTTGGGCACCAATGACTCACAATGATTTAGGCAGTGATGCAAAACACTTTATGATCTGAATAGTTATTTCAATCCTGTTTTAAGTATTCTTGATTATTTATCTATCATATTCTAGTTGGCGTGGCAGTCCAATGCAGCCCTACTTATGATGACTGTTTTCTGAGCCTATAATAACCCCCCCCCCCCCCCGTCCCGATAAGGCACTCAGTTCCCCAACTCTTAATAGACTTACTCTATATTTGATCTGCACACTTGTTGATAAGCTCCAAGCAACACAGACAGAACATGAAGTCTCATTTATTTCCATCCCAGAACAAACACAGATAGATCATGAAGCATACAAATTGAAACTGTATATTAGGCAGTGATGCTAAACACTTTATGATCTGAATACTTATTTCAATTTGTTGTATTTATTCTTGATTATATATCTATCATATCCTAGTTGGCGCGGCACCCCAAGTGCAGCCTTTGTTATGGATAGTCTGTTCTGAGCCTATTTGTTATGGACAGACAGAGCATGAAGTATGCAAAATTTGTAATGCTCCAAACAACAGAAAACTAGATTTTCTAGTAACTGACGTTGGATGTGTATGCGTTGGGTACTCATCTAAGCCTTTTGGTTTTTTTGAGTCTCTCAAATGCTATGGTTGGTGTAGGCCGTGATGCAAAACAGAACATGATCTGAATATTTACTTCAAGATTGTTGTATTTGTTCTTGATTGTATATCTATCATATCATAGTTGGCGTGGCACCCCAATGCAGCCCTTGGTATGAATAGTCTGTTCTGAGCCTACTAGTATTATTTCAACCACAATTATAGTTTCTGTTGTTCAGTATGAGCATAACAAATTTTGCATTCTACATGCTCTGTCTGTGTTTGTTCCCAACTGTCAGATTTTGCTTGCTTCATGATATATCTGTGTCTGTACTGGACTGATATAATCTTCAAACAACATGCTCTATACATCACAAGGTGTGTGTGCTTGTTCTTGGCTGTTTGAAATTTGTATGCTTCATGCTCAATCTGTGTTTTCTCTGGTCTGGAGGGAAAAATGAGACTTCATGTTCAGTCTGTGTTGTTTATGAGCATTTGAAATTTTGAAGCAAGCATGGTCTGCCAGTGCTTGTTCTTGGCTGTTTCAAAATTTGTATGCTTCATGCTTAATCTGTGTTTTCTCTGGTCTGGAGGGAAAAATGAGAGTTTGTGTTCAGTCTGTGTTGTTTAGGAGCATTTGAAATTTTGAAGCAAGCATGGTCTGCCAGTGCTTGTTCTTGGCTGTTTCAAAATTTGTATGCTTCATGCTCAATCTGTGTTTTCTCTGGTCTGGTGTGAAACTCGATAGTTTGTGTTCTGTCTGTGTTGTTTAGGAGCTTTAAAAATTTTGCATACTTCATGGTCTGCCTGTGCTTGTTCTTGGCTGATTGAAGTTTGTATGCTTCATGTTAAATACTGTGTTTGCTCTGGTCTGGAGGGGAAAATGAGACTTCATGTTCAATCTGTGTTGTTTAGGAGCTTTACAAATTTTGCATATTTCATGGTCTGCCTGTGCTTGTTCTTGGCTGATCTCAATTTGTATGCTTCATGTTCTGTACTGTGTTTGCTCTGGTCTGGAGGGGAAAATGAGACTTCAAGTTCAATCTGTGTTGTTTATGAGCATTACAAATTTTGTAAACTACATGCTCTGTTTGTCTTAGCTATAAGCTTACAAATTTTGTCATTCTTCATGATTTGTTGGTGTTGCTTTTGATCGAGGAGGAATATTTAACACTACATGAATTTTGAACTTCAGGTTCAAACGGTGTTTTCCTGAGCCTACATTATTTATTTGAAATTTTGTTCTCTTTTGGAATCGACTATCTGTTATCTGTTAGTCTTCGTCTTTTCCATGTTCACTAATTTCAGATTGTTTTGGATTCCAGGTAGAATTCAGCATGAAGTGCATTTTGGAGTGATTGAAGACTGCAATCCGGCCAAATTATATATTCGGACCAAATTTTGTAAATTTTGTCATCTACATACAGTTATTAATAAATGTACTATGCTGTAAATGGCCATATTTCTTATGCTGTAGAAAATTTGTGAACTGATGCTTTGCAATTCTAAGGTTGATCCAATATCTTGCAAATAATCTGTTCGTTATTGTCTTAATTTAATGATTTAAATTATGTGTTTTTTTGGGTGTATTACGCAGTATGGCGTGTCCACGTGAATTTCATGCTCAAAGCTTCAAGTAACCAAGTAAACAAAATAAGATAAGCTGAGAAGCAACACAGACAAAACATGATGTACGCAGAAATTGTAAAACTCACAAACAACACAGGTGGAGCCTGAAGTATACAAATTTCAAAAAGCCAAGAACAAGCACAGGCAGAACATGAATGGAGCAAAATTTGTGAGTCTCATAAACAACACAGACTGAACATGAAGCCTCATTTAATACTCCAGACCAGAGCTGAAAAACACAGATTGAGCATATAGTGTACAAATAGCCAAGAACAAGCACAGGCAGACCATGAAGTATGCAAAATTTGTAAATCTCCTAAACAACACAGATTGAACTTGAAGTCTCATTTTCCCCTCCAGACCAGAGCAAACACAGTACAGAACATGAAGCATACAAATTGAGATCAGCCAAGAACAAGCACAGGCAGACCATGAAGTATGCAAAATTTGTAAAGCTCCTAAACAACACAGATTGAACATGAAGTCTCATTTTCCCCTCCAGACCAGAGCAAACCCAGTACAGAACATGAAGCATACAAATTGAGATCAGCCAAGAACAAGCACAGGCAGACCATGAAGTATGCAAAATTTGTAAATCTCCTAAACAACACAGATTGAACTTGAAGTCTCATTTTCCCCTCCAGACCAGAGCAAACACAGTACAGAACATGAAGCATACAAATTGAGATCAGCCAAGAACAAGCACAGGCAGACCATGAAGTATGCAAAATTTGTAAATCTCCTAAACAACACAGATTAAACATAAAGTCTCATTTTCCCCTCCAGACCAGAGCAAACACAGTACAGAACATGAAGCATACAAATTGAGATCAGCCAAGAACAAGCACAGGCAGACCATGAAGTATGCAAAATTTGTAAATCTCATAAACAACACAGATTAAACATAAAGTCTCATTTTCCCCTCCAGACCAGAGCAAACACAGTACAGAACATGAAGCATACAAATTGAGATCAGCCAAGAACAAGCACAGGCAGACCATGAAGTATGCAAAATTTGTAAATCTCATAAACAACACAGATTAAACATAAAGTCTCATTTTCCCCTCCAGACCAGAGCAAACACAGTACAGAACATGAAGCATACAAATTGAGATCAGCCAAGAACAAGCACAGGCAGACCATGAAGTATGCAAAATTTGTAAATCTCCTAAACAACACAGATTAAACATAAAGTCTCATTTTCCCCTCCAGACCAGAGCAAACACAGTATTCAACATGAAGCATACAAATTTCGATCAGCCAGGAACAAGCACAGGCAGACCATGAAATAAGCAAAATTTGTAAAGCTCCTAAGCAACACAGAATGAACATGAAGCCTCATTTTTCCCTCCAGACCAGAGCAAAGACAGATTGAGGTTAAAAATTGTCTTCGATTCCTGCATGAATTCTCTTCGATTCCTGCACCAAAAAATTCATCAAATAGAAGAAAATTCAAGTCCATATGACACACGTTCATGGTTAAAAATTGTAGGCTCAGAAATAGTGCAAAAAAAAACATTATCTCATTCACTTCGATTTTAAACATTCAAGGCGGCTCCGAAAAACAACAATTACCACTTTAATATCTCGTAAAAACTTACACGGTTGCATTGTTAAAGGAAAACATCTCCCGAAAAAGCAGATTCTAAGAGGGTTAAAATGGGAAAACCCCTTATCTCAAATCAGATAGCGTATACCACTTCGATTCCTTATAAATTAACCCTTCCTCTCTTCTCGGGTCAAAACAAAACCAAAAAAAACATGAGGTTGAGCATACATCAAAATAATCAAGAAACATGAAATCATGCATAAAATTTTCATCACTGCCGCATTGAAGTTAAATCAAATTGCATATAGAGTCAAATTTGGAATTTTGAATTTGACACTAGGGCCGCTTTATTAAGGCACACCGGCTGGTGTTCAGGAACAAAATTCAAGTTGCATATGCTTTTCATCATTGCCTACTAAATAGAGAATATATGAACTTCAAATTAGTAATTTTTTACCGACTTGGGCATCATTATTTTTCTGAGAATAATTTACCTGCAAACAAACAAAACAAGTAGGTTAAGTTAATAATTGCGTTAGAATGTAATAAACTAATATAACGGCAGTTATATATGACACTTACCTTGCAAAAGACACAGAGATCAGTAAACAAAGTTCATGCTATATTCGGGGGATCCTCTATTATAGGTTGCATTGTTGGGACTGTAGTAGAAGCTTGTGACTCATTTATAGTAGAGCTACACGTTCAATGTTCACAAAACGAAATTAAATTTATACTAAGTACACAAATGCAAAAAAATTTAAACTTTGTATCTAATTACTTACCTTTGCTTTAAAGGACAAGTACGGCTGTCATGATTAACCATTTTATTGCACAAGCGACACTTTCTCAATGGCTTCGCAGCCATCTCCAATGCTTTCTCCCTACCCCCTTTGATGCGCTTCCCACTACCCTTGGTTTTTGCAATATCGGGAACTTGAATATGGACTGTTCTAGGTAGTGAACTAGTTGTTGGTTGTTGTGATTCGTGGGGCATATCTTGTTGCAATTCTGCAACAACACCAACTAGTAATGTTTTCGCCTTTTGGCGCATCTCCTTCGATGAGCGAGCAATCCTCATCACTTTGTTGAATTCATTGGACAATTCCACCATGTCCAGATCTTGTGGACTACCGTAACTACCGATTATTTCAGCACCAGCATCATCATATACAATCTCGGTAGTTACAGAGACGGTCCACCTCTTCAAAATATAACATTGAGGCAGGGAATCAACAAACTCATTCCTCAATACCACGAGGATGTGTCTACAAGGAATGCCCTCAACTTCAAATTTACTACATGTGCAAGTCCCAGCAATATCCATCCCCTTGTAAACTACATCTCTTGTTTTATCATGCTGTACAGACTTGGCCATTCTCCTGACAATATAGTGTCGCACACTACCATCGTCAGCTTTCATTAAAGATGCGTAATTCAAGCTTTCAACTAGCTCAGCCTGAAATATATGAAATTTGGACCGGGTGTACTGTTCAGACATTTGGGACTCAATTTCAAAACCTGTTTGCAGCTTTGGTTTGGTATGCAGAGTGGTGTAGTCAGCTGCTAACTGATTCTGTCTTTGTTTCCTTATTGCCCTTTCAAATCTGGTCAGAAATTCATGCAGAGAATTTTTACTGCTAACATACTTATCAACAAAAGCATTCATGCTTTCTGATCTCTGAGTTGTGCGAATACCAGCAGTAAAAATATGCTTGGCATAAGCCGGTATCCACTTCTCACGGAGCGAATAAATGTCAGAAAGCCAAGGACAACCTGTTATTGGGATATGTATCAAGTACTAATAAAAAAGAAGAAAAAAGTCCAAACATAAGAATAATTTATCAAAACAAGTAATACCTGCAATTTGCACGTTAGCGTGCATTACGTCATTCCATCTCATCTCAAACTCTTCTGGGGTCTCAGATTCCCAGATGCAGCTGTGGAATGGAATGCTAAAATCACTATTCAAACCCGGGCCACCAAGCTTATCGGGAAGCTTTTTAAGAATGTGCCACATGCAAAGCCTGTGGCTCGAATCAGGAAAACAGATCCGAATTGCATTATCCATTGCAGGATCTTGGTCCGTGATGATCACTTTTGGTGGAGACCCACCCATTATTTCACCCCATTTTTCAAACAACCACACAAAAGATTCGGTGGTCTCCTTATTTACAAACGCCGCACCAAAATTTACAGATTGCCCATGATGATTAACTCCGGTGAACGGCGCAAAAACCAACTTGTATTCGTTGGTATCATAGGTGGTGTCAAAAATAAGCACGTCACCAAAATGTTTGAAAGCCTTCCTGGCAATAGCATCAACCCATAATACATGAGTTAATTTGTTGTCTTCATCAACCTTGTAATGAAAACTGAATGAAGGATTCATCTCTTTTTCCTCCTGGAAGTGCTCCAACAATATATCGACATCATAAGGTCTCATACCATCCCTCTCTCTTTGCAAGGAATTTCTAATATCTTTTTCAGTATAATTAATATTACTGAAACCTTCATTTTCTATTTCCATGAAGGACATAAACTCTGAAGTTCGTATATTAGCCTCTTTGAAAGTACTGAGTAAGCTTTTTTGCGCTTCAGATACATTTCTATTCTGTCTTAGAAATTGTTGCTTTCGAGGCGTGACACAAATATGACTGTGCTCCTCAACAAACCTACGGATTGACCATCTCCCGTCAACATCCCTTTGGATTCGTATTTGAGCCATACAGTCTTCTTTCGTTATTGCCCGTTTCCTTCTCTTGATCGGAATTGAAGAAGATTCTTCATTATCACCGGTTGTATCAACCGGCTTGCCTTGTTTTGAACAAACAAACTGTTGTGAATATCTATCCTTTGTGGTAGGATCAACCATCGTTGCAGACTTCCGTACGGAAAAGCCGCATAATTTTGCATAGGTTTTGTAAAATTCAAATCCGTCTTCTAAGGTTGCAAATACTAAACCAACAAGTGGTTTAGATGCATCATCAACATCCCTCCAACTGGACTGAACATCCTGGCTTAGTAATTCCTCATTTTCAATCTCCATCCTTCATAGGAGAATGAGACAACAAAAATTAAAAATAAATAAACTCTCTAATCTTTAACTGTCAAATAGAAAAATTGTGGCCCCAAAAAAGGTAACAAAGCAAACTACGTCTTAACACAATCTACTATATTCACCAAACCCTAAAGGACCTTTTCTGGAAATGATCACAACCACCTTAGTGGTATTGTATCTCACACCCGGTGTTCGAGCTTAAAAAAAAATCGACTATAGTCTCCCCTGTATTTGGCTATCCGTTCAAGGAGATGATGATGGTAAAGGGTATTTTGCTGATGAAGAGGAATCGGCCGAATACTGAGCGCGTCGTGCTGTAACTACGGTAACAAGAAGATCATTGATGACTCATGAACTATTCTGTTCATGACTACTAATAATCACTTATCTCATAATAATAATAATAATAATAATAATAATAATAATAATAATACTACTAAACTAAAGAAACAGTAAAAGAAAAATTACATGGAAGAAAATTTACAGGGAATAATAATAATAATACTACTACTAATAATCACTTATATGCATGTGTTAATCACTTATATGCATGTGTCAAGTCCTGTTAGCAGTGCTTGAAGCAAGTCTCGAAATAAACAAAAAAACTAGACTAAATATTACATGGATTTTGTGTGCTTATATGCATGTGTCATGTCCACATATAAAAATTCCATATACCAGTACGAATATTATTTGCTAATCTAAATGTACTAGTCCGAATACTAGTGCGAATATTAACATAGCATAATTTAAGCTCGAAGAATATAACAACAATCTAAATGTACTAATCTATGAAGGAAATAAAATTTCAATTCAAGGTGAGAAATTTAAACCCTTGTCGCAGTATCGGTATTCCGTCAGGATCAAGAGAACGAACTCTCAAGTGCAATGTTAAGGTGCAGCTCACGGCAATCGAACAAAACGATCTGTGGATGAGCGAAGCACAAATCGAAGAGAAGATGATCGAAGCACAGGTACTGCGATCGGTCGCACAGGGGTAGGGTTTGTCACGGGTGAGTGAAGAAAGATAGCGGGAGAGGAGCGAAGGTTGCGATTAGGGTTTCGAAGAGGATGAGCGAAGCACAAATCGAAGATAACAGGATCGAAGCACAGGTACTGCAAGTGGTCGCAGTAGTAGTAGAGGATCGAAGCACAGGTACTGATAGCGGGAGAAAGGGGCGATTAGGGTTTCGAAGAGGAAAGGGGCGATTAGGGTTTCGAAAGGATCCTTCGATTAGGGTTTCGAAGTTGCCGTGATTAGGGTTTCAGATCGGGTGAGGAAGAGAAGAGATAAAGGCTAGGGTTTGGAACGAGATGAAGAGCGGGAGTGGAGAGATAAGGCTAGGGTTTGGAACGAGAGCGGGAGAGAAGAGAGAAAGGCTTCTTCGATAAGGAATCGAAGGGATAAGAGGGATAAGGAGCGGGAGATGGGGGAATTCCCCTTTTACCCCTCTTAAAATCTGAACAAAGAGCGGAAGAGAGATCAGCCGTCCGATCTCCATCAACTTTGATCAGACGGCTGATCGCTCCCAGCTCAGATAAGGAGCCCAGCTCTCCATCTCTTAATAGACTAACTCTATATATATATATATATATAATGCCAATCTCTGCCCATGCAAAGTAAGAATATCCTGTTATAAATTGCAAGCAGCGTAAACAACAAATCAGAGATTTGCCCACAACATTACACTGCACGAATCTCTAAAAATACAATGGAGTCAAAGGGGAGATTATGCCCCAGTGCACATAAGTGGTGCAGATATTATTGTCAAACCTGCTGAAACTTGCAACACAAAATATCAATCAAACGCACAATTCAAATAGCTAAATGCAACATTTTGGGTGGGCCAATCCCAGAAAACGCATAAACTGGAGTACAACACAGATAATTCGTTATCTGAACAGTAAACCCCATTCCACCTATATTAAGAGTGAATACAAGGTATAAATATTTTGGTAGACAATAGACCAAGAAGAAGAGTCGTCGGATTTTAACCTTATACAATCTACAAAATGCAGGAAGATGAAGGGTCACATTATTTCAGAATTTAACCTCACATTCTACAAGGCTCAGCGACATTTACAGGAAACATTTGACTACAGCACATCTAACAAGCCCCTTAGTCAATCAAAGGCATGAGCTATTTAAATGTGCCAGTGCCAACTGACAGGAAGAGAAGCTAGCCATAGATAGCTGTTACTTAATCTTAAACCTCTTCAGTCCCATTGTGGTTGTTCTTAATGATGTTAAACTTGCATAGGGGGCAAGTGGCATTGATGAAGAGCCACTTGTCAATGCACGAACTGTGGAAATGGTGGCTGCAAGGGAGTTCACGCAGCTCGGCGCCATCATCATATGAAGAAAGGCAGATACAGCACTCCTATATCCAAGAAAAGTTGACGTCAGATGATAAAAATGTAACCTAGTCACTAAACTAAAAAGCTTACCAAAACTCTGTTTTAGTCTCCCACTTTAGATCACTATAGCCATGGCTCAATATTTGCAGTAAACATAGTCTTCTATTGGTTTTTCACAGATATTTTTGTAGATATATTTCATAATTTAGTGTCAACTTAAGTTCTTTTTATTAGCATTGACTTTCTTCAATTTCTTCTTCTGTTATGATTATTTAATAGTATTTTATCTATAATAATCTTGTTTTTTTCTATCAACTAAATCCCTGCTAAACCATAAATCTAAAAGCCTTGGCTTCTTAAGTTCTTTCCACTTTCCAAAACATTGCCTACAAAACATTATCCTCTTATAATTCAGAATCTAGGATGATATTTGTATAGCCATCACACTGTAACAACGACCTTAATGCATAAATAGTTGCAGAGGGGATAACAAATAATTCACTGACACAAGTTATAAAGTCAGTACACACAACTTCTCTTTTAATTTTTATCCTGTAGTGGTTGACTTGCGAAATGACTTATTTGTGGAACATTTTAGTATGAAAATGAGGAAACTCATGGAAGATGGCGTATTTCGAGGAGATTGGTCGGAAAGATAGGCTTTTGAACAGAACATCCAGGTTAGTGAGGCATAAGAAAATTTAGGCTTCATGTATGCTTGAACGATAGACTTTAATAGTTCCAGCAGTGTTGTAGGTTAGAACATTCTTATGACAAACACACAGTTTATACTTACAGAAGTTGACATGAATGGCAGTGTTCTGAAAAAGAACTCTAGTTACAGAATGAACAAAAAAAAGGAAAGTCCTCATAAGTCATAAGATGTATATTTTAACTGAAGGATCTATTGAATACTAGGAAGTCAAACACATCATTATCTACTTGTCTCCCAAGTTTGTCCACATCCTTTTAGTGCCTGACCATACTTCATACAAAAGAAGTAGGATTCACAAAAAGCATATGGTGTGGGTCAAAAGAGGAGCTGGGGGGGATTTTGCTCCTTGGGTTTCCAAATATGCAAATTGACAATAACAATAAGTAAATGGGGCTTGTACTATCTTCAGCCTATCAAAATAATAGTGAAACATGACTTTTTCGTAGGCAAGAGTGAGGTTTTCAATTTTGGACATAATTGCTTTTGTAGATCATAACAGGTAGGAACAGGTCACAGAATAGAATATAAACAAGGAGAAAAACATTAATTGAATATTAAGTTGCGTAAATGAGATGTAGATGGCTGCATTAATTGAACCTAATTGCTTTTGTACTGAATTGAGCACTTCCTCTTATTGACTCTAGATCTTTTTCATTTTTATTTCATGCCATCAAAGTATCAAACAAAGCTGCATTTACTCACTACGAAGCAAAACATCCACTCAACACAAGTTCACATTCAAATAATAGAGGAAATTTGTTACACTCCACAACTTCGGGGTTTTGGTGTAGTGGCAGGGACATTTTTACATGGCATAAAAAACCACGTAACTTCAAATCCCCTGGGCACATAATTTGAGTGTATTTAAAAATTTTCTTCTAAAAAGGTAGCTGAGCACAGCTCAATCTCTAGCGCGCCTGACCTATGGGGACATGTCAGAATATAAATATAAATTCATCAACTCTCACCACGACTTCGCAGTTATGATATAGTACACCCGACTAAAGTGTATAGAGTAGACGTATCAAATTAGAGTGCTTACTGCATCCTCCGCTGAAAGAACGTGTTCAATGGGTGGATCACTGCCACATTCTGACATTATTCCACCACAGGGTCCGGACATCTCACTCGCAAATTTCTCAGGATCTCCCACCCTTCGAAACTTGTACCTGGGAAGTTGACGAATGTCTTCTTCTGATGCTCCTTCCTGCTTTAAAAAGTGAATATGCAAACAGTTGTTTAGAACAATACATTACAGTTTCTATCCAAGTCCCTTATTGCAATGTATAGCCATGTTCTTCTGTCAGTTGTGCAGAACTCCAAATTCCAAATTTCTTTATCTCATCTTTTCATAATAAAGGGAGGAAAGCAAAATTTCACATTCAAAAAGATGGCTTTGATTAATTTTAAAGCACATGGCTTTCTAATGATGAAAATAATTATAAAGCATAAAATAATTATACTTTTTAGAATTTTGCCATATGTCATCATATCCCAATAGAAAATGAAAATAATAATGATGACTAACCTGATCTGCAACAGCATACAGAATAGCAATAATACAAGGTAGACAGCAACATACAGCTATTCCAATTATGCACGCCAATGCAACACAAAACACCACAAAGAACACATCAAATGCCAGAAAGACAATACAAAGCCTGCAAACAAGATGAACACGAAAAAAGTAGCAAGTCACAAATAATTAAAGAAAATAGAAGCTAACAACTCAAAGACCAGCCAAAATTTGAAGGCATAGTTAGTGAAAAACCAGTAAAGTTGTGGTGCATCGCGGGTCAAAGTTTGGCCTCCGGCAGATACCCAATAAAACCCGATAACCCACCAAATAAATGAAAACATTGTGTTTGCAGACTCCAGATGCTTTGCAATACTGCCATAAACAAAAAGTGCTGATAAGAGAGAAATTTTAAGTAACTTAAAGATCTAATTCTGCACAATTCAAGAATGTAACTTCAAATTAAAAATTGCATCTCAAATGAGTGGTATGCATGAAATAAGAGATGAAATTCAGGGCAACATCCGGTAGAAAGGTAATCAGACAAAAACATATCACAGAAATCCATACAATCAAATTAGTATTTTTTTTTAAAAAAAAGTGACAATATTTTGGGATCAATAATACAAGAGCACAAATGCATACTGAATATATATATATATATATATATATATATATATAATATTTTAAGTCGAATTTGGTAAACTGCTTGTCTAATCAAGTAATCATGACCAACCATTGTGCCTCTTTTGCAGAGATAGAAGTATAGAACATTGAGCGACCATATTACTCTCAAAATCGATTGTTTTAGTCAAGAATAACCCCTCCTGAAAACTAATGTGAGACTGTGAGTAGCGGTAATTTTGCATAGACTATAATTATATTTCTACTGTGTTTTGATTTATGAATTGTACTCAAAGGTATAACTTCATAAATTTCTTGTTTAGGTGCTTAATGCAGGGTCTTTTAAGAACCAATCAAAAGGTAGGCACTGTAGAGTTAATGGTGTATAATAAAAAATGACCTTGAAATACAAAACTATGATGCTAATAATTATTTTTAATAGAGCTAACCTTCTCTTCCTGACTGTGTTTCAAATTTGATAAAGGCAGAAAACTTGCCCGCCTTGTATTTGCGAATGAAGGTTTCTGCCCCTTAGTCACTGACATACACTGATACAAGTCAGAGAGAGCACTAGGAGGATCTGATGAAGAAACAATGGCCATACGAGTTTGAGTTCAAACTTCAAAGATTATGTCATAGAAAGAAAACATGCAAGCAGCTATGGTCAAATAACGGTCTGGGTGGAACCACTGGGCTGTCAGATTTGCATCTGACTACACGGTCAATTGCGAACTTTCTTATGGTAACAGAAACTCGCTATAGTAGGCAAATTTTTCAATGTACCTTTCATATATTGTGTATAACTAGGAGAATAATAATTGAAAGTCTCTTCAATACATCCCTGCTACTAAAGAACACCAGGACAAGAGATAACAATTGGGAATTATTTCCTTGGCCACTAAGTACTTCTACCTCATCTCCAAGCAACCACATCTTCCTTGCCAAATTATAACATAGTACAAACTACTAGATCGGTTTGCAAATGGCAATAATAGAAGGTACATTTATAAGGAAAGCACTTGTATCTAAATTATTCTCCATCTAACTTTACACAGACGAAGAAGCTCAAGTCCTCCTCTCACTTTCTCTTTTTCCTTACTGCCATTATTGAACATCTTGTACTGACTTAAGTATATTGACAATGACACCATCTTAAAAACATCTTGTCCTTTATATTACCACACAAGACGATGAAAACTACTCTGCGACCTCAACTTCTCCCTGATAATTGTATAAATTACTTGGGCCTCACGTAGCCCATGCCGGATTAATCGTATCTTGGACCGGAGCAAAGAACCTGTTTGAAGTGGCTCATTTCGTACCAGAGAAACCCATGTATGAACACGGATTGATTTTGCTGCCGCACCTAGCTACGGTAGATCGGGTGGGGGAAGTTATGGACACATTTCCATACTTTGTATTTGGAGTACTTCATTTAATTTCCTACTACTGCAAGCAAAATGGGGAAAACCGAAGAAGATAGAAACCACATTCTTAATTCTCTCTCTATTGCCTCCAAACTGGGCGCGAAAATGAAGTGCTTCAAGTACATAAAGATTTGACACCAACTTGAATAGAAAAACAAGTCAAATTAACCCACAATTAGCAGCAACAGTCACACTTCAACTACAAACCTCCATTCCTTTTCACCTTTTTTTGTACCTCTTTAAGCACACAATCAAAATATTGCAGGGTTTTTCCCATATGGGTCACTAACAAATATTTTAATTCCATATACCTCACTCACAAATATTTAATTCCATATAAGTACCTTTGAGTGAGTCATATGGAATTAAATTTTGGTAATAAAAGTGGTTATTTAGAATGAATTTCATATTGTAAGTGAGTTATATGGAATTAAGTATTTGTGAGTGAGGTATATGGAATTGACCCATGTGAGAAAAACCCAATATTGCAATAACAAACTGCAACTGTTCGCCAACATCACAAACCATTCATACCTTAATAACTATCTCCAAATTCAGCAAAAAATTTAGATCTCTATTTCCTAAAATAAGCAAACTCATTCTCAAACTTCCTAAAACTAGACTAAGGCTAAAAACAGTAGTACCAAAATCGGCGATCCGAAGCCAACTCATATCATGCTACAATTCACTAATTCCACACATCCATAACTCAAACTAGAAATGAATCAATCAAAAGTCAAGAACTGAAGCCATACCTAGTCCTCTCCTCATCTTGGCCACTCTCCCCCATTCCTTCCACCCCCCTCGCCCTCCTCCTATACTCCACACAAACACACACCATATGAAGCAAACACTGAACCGCATACCCAACCACCCACACCCTCAGCGGCATCGCCGGCGATTCATGGAGGCTCAACCCCAACACCCCAACCGCCACCGTCAAAAACGACAAGTTCCACAAAATATCAAGAAACACAACGGGCCGCGAGTTGGCCCAGTCGCTCTGCCGCTCCTCAATCTGCTCCGCCGCCGCCTCGCGCACGAGCATGGAGGGCTCGCGCATCATACGGCGGCTGCTCGCGCGGCGGAGGAAGCGAGCGGCGCCACGGAGGGAGGGGCGGCGGTGGGGGGAGCGGAGGAGGGGGACGGTGGAGTCCAGAGCGGGGGTCGACATCATCTGGATCTGAGAATTTTTGGAGGTGGAAGATGCCCTAGGTTGGGATTTGGGGATTTTAGTTAAAGAGTGTGGAAGCTGGAGTGGAACACGTTTTTGTTTTGGATAGTTTTTTGGTGAGGTGTTTTGATTATTTATGGGAGTTTAGTTTAGAGAGGTAGAGAGGGAGGGGGAGGGGGAGGGGTCAACTAGCATTGGTATAATTATCCGAAATTCGGATCCAACCCGGACCCGATCTGGACCCGGTATTGGACCGGAATCGATCCGGCTTATTCGGATCCGGATCCGGGTTCTAAAATGAGACCCGTTATACTTTCGGGTTCGGGTTCGGGTCTGCTCAAAAGAGACCCGACCCGGACCCGGACCCGGTCCCATTAAAAAAACCCAAAAAATCAACATAAAAATAAATATTCTATCATCATCTATCCCTTCCTTCCTCCTCAATTCTAAATCTTTATTTTCCAAACTAGGAATGGCGAACGGGTCGAGTGGGCTGGGCCGGGCCCAACCCGTACAGGTTGGCACGTATAATGGGCAGGCTCGGGCCGGTTTGCCCACTTATCCGGACCGGGCCGGGCCGGGCTCAAGCTTGGTTTGGGTGGCCTGTCCAACCCGTGAACCCTTTAGGGTTCAACCCGGGTTGGGCCGGGTCGACCCACGGGTTGGCCCGTTTATATAGGGTTAGGATTTTTTTTATATAATTTTTTTTGTAGCTTAAAATAATAATAATAATAATAATAATAAGTAATAATACTAATAAACATTAAAAATCTTAAAAATAATAATAAGATTGAAAGAGTGAAATTGGCAATAAATTTTGAAATATTATTCATATGAATTTAAGTTATACAATTTTAACAATTTCTAATGAAATAAAGAATCCAATTCACAAATAAGTTTTATACAATAACATATTTCTTATATACAATTTTACAACGACTACAATTTTTCTAATTTAACATAACAAGCAAAGCTATTGTTGTTGTTGTTGTTGTTGTTGTTCTTCGGGCGAGTTGCTCCTACTTGTGGACGTTGATAGTGCTTTCCCTTGTGTCCTATCTTCAGCCTTCAGCCAGTCTTCTGTGCTCCTCATATATGAAAAAATCCATATCATCATTGGTGCGGTATTGCCTCGTCGGAGTCCATCCAATTTATAAAGCGCAAGCCGAAACAGGTGAAATCAAAGGACATTACTTGAATGCAACTGCAGGTACATGTGAAGAAATGATCAAAAGGGCCGTATTTGCCAGAGAATTGGGAGTTCCCATCGTAATGCATGACTACTTAACTGGGGGATTTTTAAGCGATTCCTGTAATCAGTTAGAACCCTGCCACTTGTAGAAAATGCACTTTCAGAAGCAACTGTAGAGACATGAGGAGTTAGTAAATCTTTAGCCATAATTGACAGAATACTAAAAGTGTGTTCATGGTCTTTCCACCATTGTAAAATATCTAGTGAAGAAGAAGAAGGCTCAGAATCTTGTTGGTTATACCAATTTAATTCATTTGGTTGATCAGTCCTATGTTTTTTTGATTTAATTTGTTCAAGTAAATTAAATGTTCTATCACCAATTCTACTTTTACCCTTACCTTTAGAACTACCAGAAGAAGAACTAACTACATAAGTTGTACTACTAGAAGCAAAACGTCTATCATAATAATTGTGGTAGGGTAAAAATGGCCTGGGGGCCCAACCAGGGCCCAATACAACTCTCACTCAAGAAAGGTAAAAATAGCAATCTAGTTCGGCTTCGAACCACCGCAGGGTCGGCGCCGAACCTCACGTTCACCCCCGCAGAACTGGCCTCCTCGTATCCGACGAGCTTCAGTGGTCCTCGGCCTCCGATCCGTGACAGCCCCACGGGCCGTCCCCCCTCTCTGGCGAAGCGGGGGGATGACCTGGCACAGCCTAGGCCCTCCGATTCTCCCAGAAGCACAGAAGACCCACGATCAGCCATGTCAGCTCCAAATACCACCCAGGGTTTTGCCACGCCAGCCCTATACCGCTCCTGGTATTGCCACGTCTGCCCTAAACCCCCTGGGCCTTCTGCCACGTCAGGCCCATGGGCTTTCGGGTCCAGACCCGGCCCCCAAGCGGAACCAAACCCGGTTGGGATTCTCTATAAATACTAGACCCTCACTCACCTTTTGAGGTGATCAATCTTTTTCCACTTAAATTCACCTAGTTATTGCTACTCTCTCACAGAGACTGACTAGATCGTCGGAGGGTCCGCCACCGGGACAAACCCTGGTGTTTCAAGACCGTCTGCAGGTACACAAGACCTTAGATCCGAATCCTCTGATCCGAGCCCAGATCTCCGAATCATCCCGAGGTCGCCACAGGTTCCGCCCGGTCAGCCGAGGGTCGTCAGACGAGCAGCTTTCTCCTTCAAATACAAATTGAGTCCGAACTCACACCTGGTGCATCCACACGTCTCCCAGAAATAAACCGCATCAGGTTGGCACCGTCTGTGGGAACACTGCTTCAGAAGCCGACCCGAGCTCGACCATCGAGCGACCCCGACAGCCGAACTCTCATGGCCTCCAAGGGCAAGGGGGCCGCGTCCTCCGTCAACCGACGGGACACACCCCCACCAAATACCAATGCCGAGCCACGCGCATCAAGGCACGGAGATTCCCATCAGGGATCCCGGCGAAGCGCCACCCGTACAGTCCAACCCGACCTACGAGGAATAATCGTCAACCGTCAAAACACCCGCAGCATGGGAAGGGCCGCTTCCAACCCGGCCCCGAACCATCCAAGACCACCGCCCGAGAGACGGAGGCCCGCACTTAGCCGCGTCGGAAGGCAACCTTCAGACCAACCGAACAGGGTCGAGGGAGCCCCCGTCACTCAGAAGGAGTTCCAGGACTTCCAAAGAGAAATTCTTGGGGCTCTCCGACGGGCCCCCAGGGGAGAAACCCTCCATTCCCAAACCAGGTCGGACACCGAGGCCAGCGTGTCCCGACCATCAACAATCCAGCCAGAGGACGATGACATACTCCTAAGGCGCCTCCAAGAAATGGAAGATCGCCTCGATCACATAGGGGACGGCGGCCAAAGAGCGGCTCAGGGGTACAGACCTATCCGACCTCCCTTTTCCGCCCCCATCCTCCAGGCAGAAATACCCAGGAACTTCCGACCCCCTCAATTCGAGACCTACGACGGCGAGGGAGATCCTGCTGATCACATGGAGGGCTTCAAAATCCTCATGATGATTCACAGCGCCTCAGATCCCCTGCTGTGCCGAGCCTTCCCGGCCACCCTTCGGGGTCCGGCTCGTGAATGGTTATCGAAGCTCGCCCCCGGCTCCATTTACTCCTTCGACCAACTAGAGGGCAATTTTCTTGCCCACTTTGTCACCAGCCGGAAGGCCGAAAGGACCAGCGCCTCATTACTTGGGCTCATGCAGATAGAGGGGGAATCACTTAGAGTGTTCGTCCGGAGGTTTACCGCAGAGGCAAGATCGGTCTCCTCACTCGATCCGGGCGTCGCCTCTGCGGCATTTCGGCACAACGTCCGTCATGGACAGCTGAAGGCTTCTCTGGCAAAGAAACCCCCCGTCGACTTTCCCGACCTCCTCAACAGGGTCAAGAAATACATTAGGGTGGAAGAGGTCCTTAACCCCGAAGATACCAAGGAGGCCATAGGGAAGGGAAAGCGGAAGGTCGAAGAGGTCGAACCATCAAAGAAAGCTCCGAGGGACGCGGGGGCCATGAAGAAGGTCCCGCCGGTCCCCCGCTTCGAGAGGTACACTCCCTTGACGCATAACGTATCCGCCATCCTCTTAGAAATCGAAGACAAAGGCATTGTCCGACTACCCCCCCGATCTAATACCAACAACGGATCGAGAAGTTTTACAACAAGAAAGTCCGCCCCACTAACATCAAGGCGGGGGACCTCGTGCTACGAAAACTGTCCGTCTCTGATCCAACCAAGAAGAGGAAATTGGCCCCCAACTGGGAAGGCCCGTACCGTGTAGTCGAGGCTGTACGCCCTGGCACGTACCGACTGGCGGATATAGGCGGCCGGCTCATCAGCCGACCCTGGAACGCCGAGCCTCTAATGAAGTTCCTGGAGGAGCGAACCTAGGTTCTAACTTGGCTAATAAGTATAAAACCCTTTTGTAAACTTTCATGTGTAAAGGGCGGCTTCGACGACCGTCCCTATCTAGTATGAGAGAAATCTCTTCTTTGTCAAACTTTAAATGACTCGGCAGATCGGCACCCGAGTCCTCACTCCGGCATCATTCCCAGCGTCTCGGTAGGCCCAATCCAGGTTCGGACCAGGGGCTCTTACTAAGGCCCCACGTTGATCCCTCGCGGATCGACGGAGCCGAACCACACCTCCGACGTCATTCACCGCACTTCTTAACAGAGCAAAGGAGGAAAAGAATTCTTTATTCATACTCCTTTATTGTGGTTAGAAAAAAAACAAACAAAGACCGTTACAGGACCACTCCACTCATCTCAAACGGAAGGAAGCCACCATCTTAGGGCCCCTCGAGTCCAACAAAGGGCGGGACCACTCCGACCGAACGGCTAGGAGCCCTCTCCTCATCATGGCGATCCTTGGGCTCAGCCACGGTCGACACACCAACCACAGAGCTCTGGGCATCCACTGGTCGCAGGCGCTCCAGCAGGAGCAGCGCAGAGGGAACCCCCTCCGCTCGCCGATCCACGGAGGAAGATGACGAGACGCCCAACATCGTCTTGTAGCGGTGTATCTCCATCTCCTTCTCCACTATGACATCGCGAAGTAGCCTCTCGGAAGGAGGCCTCTGTACCGAGGCGTTCGACATGGTATGTCCTAGCCCGACACCTCCGAGATCCCGGTCCACCATCGCCCTCCTCAGCCGGCTCGCCTCCTCACTTAAGGCCTCAGACTTATTCCGATAATAGTTAAAGGCCGCATCAGTGTCGCGAGCCCCCTTTCGATAGCGAACCAACGTGGCCTCCAGGGCCTCAACTTTGCTCCGGAGCCACGCCACGTCGGAACGACGGGGGTCCACCTCGGGAAGAGGAGCCGCAACCTACAAGAAAACCAACCAACTCAAAACGCATAAGCAAGGAGGACTGGAAACATCCGGAGTCAGAACACTTGGCCGGTCAAAAAATCCATTTTTATAAATCGAGTCGCTTCTTATAAAAAATGCGGTGGCCAGTCCGCGGGAGGCAAATACAATCGAAAGAAGGAAGAAAGACAAAAACTATACAACTTATTTTCCCACCTCAGCATCGGCAGGCGGGTCCACGAGGGGGTCGACGGGCGGATCGGGAGCAGGCCCTTCTTCGCCAGGGGTCTTCGGTGTCCCCTCAACCTCCATGTCATACTCGAAATTGGACAGATCAAGGGTCGGGTAGAAGTGCCTCACGTGGCTGATTGCCTTCGCGTAACACTCATCTTGGGCATTGATCACCAGGAGCTGACTCGTCTCTGTCAACTCTTTCCGCTCCTTGGCAAACTCCTTCTCCTGAGCCGCCATCTTCTCCGCCCATTCTCCCTTCTCCTTGTCGAAGGCCGTCTTCATCTCTTGCTCCCTCTTCTGAGAGCCTTCGAGCTCTGTCTTCATCTCCTTCGTCTCCTGCTCGGCCTTGTCCGCCCGGTCGCGCTCCCGCTTCAAAGCGGCCTCGTAGAGGCCCCTCATGTGGGCCCCCTGCACGGTCGCCTGTAGTCACCGAACACAACTAAGGGAACCTCCTCTACAACGTAATCACGGGACAAAAGAGGTTGACAGGCTTACCAGCACATTGGCCTGTGCGAGGCGAGTATACGCCTCATCCAGGGTCTCGGTCTTCATCTCCGAACGATCCCGGGGGGTCGCCAACTTACTCGCCACCTCGACGGCTTGCCGCCCTCGGGTCAAACAGTCTCCCTCACGGATCGACCAACTCGGCACCCACGGTCGCCGAAGCCTCTCCTCTATCTCCGGATCCGCCAGAGGGCCCTTCCCCTTATCAAGATCGGTGACCTTGCCCTGGTCCGGACCGCCCTGAACCACCGCGTCCTTGACCGTCTCCGAACGAGTCCTTTTGGCCCGTAGCTGAACGGGGGCCTCGGAAATCCCCTGGGACGACCCCCTCGTCGTCATCTTCTTCCTCCTCCTTCTTCATTTCGAGCCTTTTCGCCTTGATCGACTCAGGATCCATACCTGCAAAAAGATCCAGTAAGGACAATGAGCACAGAGGAACAACGAAGACAAAAAGAAAGAAACAACTACATACGTAGATCAGCCGGGCTCAGTCCGGCATTCACCAAGTGACCCTCGGTCACCTTCGCCCAGTCGATGCTATATGACAAACGGAGGCGCTCAACAAACCCCCACTCCTCGGCGGTCAGGTCCCTCGGCTTCGGCGTTTTATAGCTCGGCTTAGAGTGGTTCCACCAAGTGGGGATGTCCCAAGATTCCTCACACCGGGTCACCAGATACTTCTTCTTCCACTCCTTGATGGAGTCCGAATGACCGTGGACAACTTTCCGCTTTCCCCGGGGCGAAATGTAGTAGATACCCTCAGCCGACGAGCCAATCATCATCATCGCTCGGAAGACATTCAGCCGTAGAGGTACCCTCTGCTCCTCGCACAGCAACACGAAGCAGATGATCTGCTTCCAAGAATTGGGTCCGTACTGCATCGGCGCCAAGGTCGCCCAGTTCAACACCTCACGGACGAACGGGTGAACGGGCAGCCTCAGACCGGAGATAAAGGCATCCACGGGGAAGACGCAATACCGATCCGACAGAGGGTCGGTCGGTCGAAGAGTGGAGCTCGGCAACATGAGCTCATAGCTGGACCCTATATGGTACGCCAACCGCAAAGCCTCCAAATTACCTGCCTCCAGAACGGTCGGAAGTGCGTCCATTATCGCCCTCTTCCGGCTCGGCGACGACGGTTGGACCCCACATGCCTCCTTATCAGAAAGATCGTCGGGGTACCAACGGAACGGCTTAGGCTGTACAGGCGACCTTGTCATCAAGTTAACAGGCGCCTGACTCGAGCCCCCTATCCTCGACCCCTTCTTCTTCGGAGCCCTCTTCTTCTTCTTGGTTCGTTCCGGGGAGGGGGTAGATAATCGCCCCAGACCTGTCGGCATGGAACTCGAACCCACGCCCTGACCTCCTATCTGAGCCCCTTCGACTCCCCCCTCCTCAGAATCACTACTCTCCACAACAAAAAACCTTCGAGACCGCAGCGGCTTCACGTCATACACTGGCTGATCGTCGCCTACAGACTCCCCCTCGAGATCAGACTCCTCCCACGAAGTCGGTCTGGAGGCGGGTTTTGCGTCCCCCCCAGACGTCGACGCCGACGAGCCAGACTGAGCCCTATCCATCTGTGCCTAAACTAAAACAAACTTACCAACAAACCGGGGGTCACTTCGGAAGAACGAGCCTGGTACGGCGAACGGTAGTGACGAGGACTGAGATATTGAGAGATTTTTTAGAAAGAGAAAAAGGCGAATAAGAAGGGGACGATAGGGGGGAGGGGGGAACATTTATAGAGGGGAGAAACGACTCCTCGGTTTCTGCAATCACTGTTCACCGATTGACGTATAGCGGCCGCCTGGAAAACCGCGCCACGTCCTCGAAACGTGGGCTGCTGACGTCATCCAGTGCCAGGCTGGCAACCAGACACAGGGGTCGGGCCGGATAAAGTGCTCGGGGGAAAAATTTTCTTTTTAAAGATTTAAGGCTACATGGCTCGGTCGGCTCCCCTCTCACCTGCGAACAACTTGGGGCTTACAGCCTCGGCAGCCGAAAACCCCAAATCGTTCCCGGGTGGCAGGAAAGCCACCACCGCCTGCGCCCCGGGTTCCAGAGATCGGTCGGCTCCTCTCTCACCCTCAAACAACTCGGGGCCTAAGGCCTCATCGGCCGAAACCCCGAATTGTTCGCGGGAGGGAGGAAAGCCACCATCACCTAGAACCCTAACAAGAAAGAAGATCGACCCGCATATCCGAGGCTCTTCACCCCAGATCCAGGACACGGTGGATACCCCTCCCGTCCTGATCTTTTCTCGGGCCAGACAACCGTATGGGGGTCGTCTGACCCGAAAAAGGATCCGGACGGCAGAGTCGCCACCGATTCGAGGCCCATTGGCGCTACAAAGTTTTTCAGAAGAGAGACACCCGCCGAAGCAGACACCTCAGGTGACCATTGGACCACCCTTGCTATGATCAAACCCGCTAGAGGGGGGAGAGGTATTTATAGCCTCCCCCACGGACCAGCTTTTATGACATTGGGAAAGCCAATCGACGGAAGCCCATACGCCACCGGCGTTCAGGCTGGCGGCGTCATTTAATGCCCCTAGAAAATTGGAACATCGAACGGATCCCGGAAGCGCCATTAAGACTCCGCTAAGACAACAGACCACGCGGCTCAAACCTTCTTCTCAGGAAGAAACACCGCCTCGCCATCACCCTTGCCGCCACATAATCCCTCGTCTTCTCGAGGTTCGGTCGAGCACCAGGGTACTCTTCTCAGGAAGAAACAACGGCTCGCCATCACCCTTGCCGACACATAATCCCTCGTCTTCTCGAGGTTCGGTCGAGCACCAGGGCCTTCTTCTCAGGAAGAATCACCGGCTCGCCATCACCCTTGCCGACACATAATCCCTCGTCTTCTCGAGGTTCGGTCGAGCACCAGGGTACTCTTCTCAGGAAGAAACAACGGCTCGCCATCACCCTTGCCGACACGTAATCCCTCGTCTTCTCGAGGTTCGGTCGAGCACCAGGGCCTTCTTCTCAGGAAGAATCACCGGCTCGCCATCACCCTTGCCGACACATAATCCCTCGTCTTCTCGAGGTTCGGTCGAGCACCAGGGTACTCTTCTCAGGAAGAAACAACAGCTCGCCACCACCCTTGCCGACACGTAATCCCTCGTCATCTCGAGGTTCGGTCGAGCACCAGGGCCTTCTTCTCAGGAAGAAACACCGGCTCGCCATCACCCTTGCCGACACGTAATCCCTCGTCTTCTCGAGGTTCGGTCGAGCACCAGGGTACTCTTCTCAGGAAGAAACAACGGCTAGCCATCACCCTGACCCGTAATCCCTCGCTAGCTCGAGGTTAGGTCTGGCACCAAGGTAATCTTCTCAGGAAGAAACAACAGCTCGCATCACCCTTGTCGGCACATAATCCTTCGTCATCTCGAGGTTGGGTCGAGCACCAGGGTACTCTCCTCCGAAAGATTCAACGATTCGCCACCCCATTTCCACGACCATGAACACTCCTCCCCGGCTAGCTCCCGCACCCCCGCAGGAGTGGGGGGCTTGTGTGGTAGGGTAAAAATGGCCTGGGGGCCCAACCAGGGCCCAATACAACTCTCACTCAAGAAAGGTAAAAATAGCAATCTAGTTCGGCTTCGAACCACCGCAGGGTCGGCGCCGAACCTCACGTTCACCCCCGCAGAACTGGCCTCCTCGTATCCGACGAGCTTCAGTGGTCCTCGGCCTCCGATCCGTGACAGCCCCACGGGCCGTCCCCCCTCTCTGGCGAAACAGGGGGATGACCTGGCACAGCCTAGGCCCTCCATTCTCCCAGAAGTACAGAAGACCCACGATCAGCCATGTCAGCTCCAAATACTACCCAGGGTTTTGCCACGCCAGCCCTATACCGCTCCTGGTATTGCCACGTCTGCCCTAAACCCCCTGGGCCTTCTGCCACGTCAGGCCCATGGGCTTTCGGGTCCAGACCCGGCCCCCAAGCGGAACCAAACCCGGTTGGGATTCTCTATAAATACTAGACCCTCACTCACCTTTTGAGGTGATCAATCTTTTTTCACTTAAATTCACCTAGTTATTGCTACTCTCTCACAGAGACTGACTAGATCGTCGGAGGGTCCGCCACCGGGACAAACCCCGGTATTTCAGGACCGTCTGCAAGTACACAAGACCTCGGATCCGAATCCTCTGATCCGAGCCCAGATCTCCGAATCATCCCGAGGTCGCCACAGGTTCCGCCCGGTCAGCCGAGGGTCGTCAGACGAGCAGCTTTCTCCTTCAAATACAAATTGAGTCCGAACTCACACCTGGTGCATCCACACGTCTCCCAGAAATAAACCGCATCAATAATCATACAAGTTATTTAACGTAGATTCAAACTGAACTAAAAAAGTAGCGCAATCAATTACTAATTCTACATGTTCCTCAAGTAATGCAAAAAATATTTCTATCAAACACTTCGTACCTTCTAATTTGATACGAGGATCCATAACCGTAGCAACACAAATCAACATAGGAGGAGGAAAATAATACTTCAAAAATTTTTGAAATGCAGGTTTTACAATCTTACCAACATTGATATCATTTAACATTTCGTTAAATGTTTGCTTCATGCTAACTAATTCAATAAAAATGCTACTAAAAGTAGATTCATATGTTTTTGAAAATTTTAAAGTTGCGGTTTTAAAAGGTTCTAAAAATTTCAACAAAGATTCGGCAAAAAACCAATCGGGGAGAATCATTTCAAAATTATGCATATTTTTTGCGATACAAAAATCATTTACAACTGCTTTATATTCGGTAACAAAATTTAGTAAATCAAAAATAGAATTCCATCGGTGTCTAACATACTTTGGAAATCTTCTAAAAGGAACATTTCTAACCCTACACCAAGCTTTTCATTCTTAGAAAATGCTTGGACTTAATGTAATGAAATGTACACAATTTCTAATTTTAACTATATATGGATCAACTATTTTTAATGCATCTTGAACACACAAATTTATAATATGACATACACATCTAACATGAAAAATATTGTCAGATGGAGGGTTTAATACGGATTTTAAAGTAGTAATTGCTACATTATTGTTAGATGCATTATCAAAACTAATACACATAATTTTATCGCGAATATGAAAAACATCACAAATTTCTATAATACGATTTGCTATTTCAGCGCCACTATGGGGATACGGCAACGCCGCAAGTGATATGATTCTTTTTTGAAGAATCCAATCATTGTCGATCCAATGACAGGTTATTCCCATCGTTGGAATATTGTTGAGACCCGTCCAACAATCCGAAGTTAAACTAACCCTACAAGTTAAACTCCATAAAATTGCAATCAAAGCGTCCTTCATTTCGATGTACATTTTAAAACAATCCGATTTGCATGTATTTCTCGGAATTTATCTAAAATGAGGATTTAAGGTCGTTTGATTAAAATTTTCCAAGCTCCTACTCTCGGGATAAGAAAATGGTAACTCTTCCTTAATGACTAATCGGGTGATTTCTCAACGAACAAGATCGGGATCATAAGGGTGGCTATCAACTAGACCGGTTCTAGGGTTGATTTTTTGTTGGCCTTGTAGTTCAACAAGAAGTTCTTTATGGTTATGTTGGATGTGCCTACTAATTGTACCGGTGCCGTCACCCCTCTTGAATTTGTATGTTTTACCACATGTTTTACAAACTTTCAAACCTATACCCGGAGTATGTTCGTCCAGGATATAATCATAAAACTTATGCCAATCGCTAGTTTCTCCTCTACTTTTTCTACTACTACGAAGTTGTGTGGTTTCGGTTGGTTGTTGTAGTTCTTCTTCTTCTTCCAATTGTATTTCACCTACAACAACGTCGTGTGTACTCCATTGTTCTATAGGAGGATCATGGTATTCTTGGGCGGGCTCACTAGTTGGGACAATTTGTGGCCTACGGGAAGAGGAGGAGGAATCTTGCCCGCTACGACCGCTACCGCGTGATCTAGACATAATGTAGTAATGTGCTAAAGTATGTAAAAGAAAAATATACAATGTAGGAACGGTGAATTATACAAAAAAAATCTAAAAAACAAGAGGGTTGAGATAGAGAAGTTCAAAAAACGAACAATAATTTTAACTACAAAGCAAAAAAAAATATAACGAGAGAGGTGTGAAATTTTGATACCGTTCATCGTAGAATACGCGTATGTAAAAAAAACCGTGAAAATAAGAATAGAATATAACTAGAAAGATGCGCTTTTGCCGATTCCGCAATTGAAGAGTTGAGGAGAGCTTGAAGTAGATTTGACGAGGGTTGAAGAGAGTTGAAGACGTTCAATTTTGATTCCAATACGACTGAAATTTGATCGTGTGTATACCTCATTGTAGACTTGTTTGATGAATACTACAATTGTTGAAAAATTCTTTATAAATGATGTATAATAGTAGAGAGAGTAAGAGAGTAATGTGTGATTTTTTATGAGATTTTTGGGGGTATTTATAGGCTCAAAATGTGGGAAAAAACAAAAAAAAACAAAAAAAATCCAAAATAACGGCTAAAGAGCCGTTAGCAACGGCTCTGTCCACCGCTGGCGTTGGTTAGGGACCGTTCGACCCGTAACGGGTCGAATGTTCGACCCGTACGGGTCCAACGGGTCGTAACCCGCGGGTTGGCGGGTTCAATTCGCTTTCTTAACGGGTTCGCGGGTCGGATTTCGCGGGTTGAATTCGCGTTATTTGCGACCGGGTCGACCCGGTACTGTTCACCGGGTTCGACCCGAACCCGCCAACTCCTTAAACGGGCCGGGTCGCCGGTTGACCCGGCCCAGTTGCCATCCTTATTCCAAACTCAAAACTAATGTCTTTTTCTTCTCTCTTCTATTCTAAATACTCCACTCGCCGCCTCCGCTTGCCGCTCACACTCTCGCTCCTACCCAAACGGGTAGGAATATTTTAATATGACCCGAACCCAGAACAGAACCCGGTCCTCATGGGTCCGGGTCCGGGTAGTGAAGGACCCAACCCGACCCGATACCATTGCTAGTGTCAATTAGGGCTGTAAATTGGACCGGACGGGATCGGACAACTATATGTTCAAGCTCGGACCGAAATTCTACTCGGACAGGCTTATGTCCGGCTCGGTCTAGATCGGACAAAATTTGTATAGTCCGGACTCAGTTTGATAAAGCATCGAATCGCAATAATACTCGGACGGACTTATGTCCGGTTCGAGCTCAGTAAAGAATCGGACCTAATAATTTGTTCGAATTCAGTTCGTATAACAGTTCGGATAATCTACGGTCGAATAATTTTTCGAGCCGGATTCGGATGAATGACGGACCGTCCATTTCATCTTACATCCTTAGTGTCAATGGGTTGAATTTGGGTTGTGTTTTGTAAGGTCCACTAAAAATTTATAGGATCCGCTGGATAACTACTTTCACTTTAGTTGGATCTCACTATATTTGCCGTACAGATTGGATCGCATCAAATACTAATAAAGTGAGAGATGGTGACATGTCGTGAGAAATGATGACATGTCGTTCTCGGGTCTTGTTTGCCGATGTATGATAAATATATAGGCATTGTTTTTTAAAAAAGGGTTTGGTTATCCAAAATTTTGCTTGTTGAGAGCATCCACGGTCGTTCACCATATTTCTCAAATTCTCATAGTATGAGAATTATATAAGAAACGACTATTTTGTTAAAAAATAACAAACGAGAAACAGTCGATTCTCATATTTAATAAGTGGGCTAGCGAATTTGAGAATATAAAAGACGATACATGATGTATCGTCTCAATATACTTAATATTTTTTATTACAATCGGACGAGACAAGTTGTCTCGTCCCGTATATATATATATATATATATATATATATATATATATATATATATATTTATATATATATATATTTAAATAGGGTCGGACGATACATGTTGTATCGTCCTTCCCAAAATAAAATTTTTTTTCCAATTTTTTCAACTGATCAACGGATCAGATTATTCGAAGAAAAAAAATCAAAAAATCAAAAAATACCCACGGACGGGACATGTTGTCCCGTCCAGGTATTGGGGGGGGGGGGGGGGGGGGGGGGGGGGATTTAGTGGGTTTTAATGTTTAATTAATAGTTTAGTAGGTGTTTAAATAGGATTAGGGTATATTTTAATATTTAATTTATTTAATTAAGATATTTTAATAGTTAATCGGTAATTAATTAAATCTATAAAAAAAAACGGACGAAACAAGTTGTCTCGTCCTACTCAAATTTTAGCAAAATATAGTAAACGATCACTGCAGACCTTTCGATCTATTCCATTTCTATTCGTCCCATTTTGCCAAAAAATAAGAATTGCCATTGTGGATGCTCTTAAATGTTGCTTAGAGCATCCACCGTCGTTTTCTAAAAATCCCAAAAATAGCAATAGCTTTAAAAAATATTCTTACAGTCATTTGCTAAAAACTCATTTATTAGAATAGGAGTGAACAGTGTTTCGCTAAACTTAGCAGTCACGATAGAAGTCTGCTAAATATAGAAGACGGATGAAGATCATCCGTTTAAGGGGAAAAAATGAGTCAGACGGAAGATGAAGCTCTGTCTGTCATTTATTTGGAAAAAGAAGGCGTAGATGAGAGACAGATAAAGATCAACCGTCTCTCAATTTTTATTTATTAATTATTTTAATTACTTCTTTACCCCTCAACTTATTTAAAAGAAAAGTAGATTAGGTGGGCAAAAAACTAAATTTAATATTCCACAATTAAAAAAAATAGAAAAAGGCTCACACGGATGAAGTTCATCCGTCTGTCCTTTTTCCTTCTTTTTTGAATCAGTTTGGAAATATATATATATATATAAAATCAGTTTGGAAACATCCGTCCGACGTTTTTCAGAAAATATTTATAAAAAAAAAATCGTCAAACAGAGGATCATCATCTGTCCCAATTTTTTTTAATTAAAATTTCTGTACATTTGGCATTAGACGGAGGAAGTTCATCCGTCCTATTAAAAAAAAAATCACTTTCAGCAATAACGATAACAGTAACGATAGCGGCGAAGCTGTATAATTTCTAAGTCCTAATTGCTACAAGTAGAAAGTTTAGAAGAAACGACAGTGGATGTTCTTAAGATGTAAAAAGCATAGACAACTATTTTACCATTTCTAAAAATTAAAGTAATATCAAAAAAATAAAATATAAAATCAAAAAATACACATTTGGGATCTAAGGAATTGCAGGAGAAGCGGAAAATGAAATATTCAATACTATGTTGGGTCTGGTCATGTCCAAAATGGAAACAATAAAAAAAAGTCTTTTAACATATAAAAAAGCTTTGGTTAGTGATGTGGGTAAATAATCTAGCGTAATCAGAGCCGTCTGATTCCCTCAAAATCTGCTCATCTCTGATCATCAGGTTTAAGGATCCAACGGGCTTTTTGCTGGCTCAGGCCCACAGAGAAACGGATTAACCAGGCCCATTAGGGTTATGGGCTCTCACTCTCTCCCTGCCTATAAATACCGAACACCCTCATCATTTATGCAAGTAATGACTCTTTCTCCACTGAAACCCTAGCTCCACTTTTTTCTCAGTGACTGACTAAATCGTCGAAGTGTCTGTTCCGGGATCACCCCCGGTGTCACTAGGCGTTTCGCATGTACTCAGGGCAGCCCGCTACCAGGAACACCTCCTCTCCTGCTCCTAACAAAATCCTCATCTCAGATCCAGATATGTCTCTCCATCTACAAATAACACGAACTCACATATGTTGCTCCCATCTCTAAATCAACAATATCATATTGGCGTCGTTTGTGGGAACCAGACAAACTGACTTGATCACAGGTTTGGATCTCACCTAGCAGTCGTCCCCCTTTATGGCTCCCAAAGCTAGGAGAGCTTTCACGGCGGGACGTCAGGTCGATCTCCCTCCTCCTTCTCGCAGTCACGCGAACACATAGGGGTCTCGGAGGCCACGAGCTGAGGGTCCGTCAGAACATGGACCGAGTGCTTCACACTCGGGCGCAAATGGCCCTCGCCACGACATCGATCTTCGACAGCCCGTGGATGACCTCCGACACCAACTCAGCCGATCGAGGGTCGAGGCTACCTCTTCCAACTAGGTCGAGGGCAGAGGCACTCCCCGAGAGGCCATCCACCCCCCTCGTGGTCAAGGCGAATAGGTCCCGGTCACGAGAGCCGAGTTCAGGATTTCAGGATCGGGGTCCTCCATACCCTCCAAGGCGGCCCCCGAGCCGAGCGTCAAGGTGACTACTCTCACCAGGAAGAAGCCCGAGGCAGTGAGCCTCATGGCTTTACTCAGCCATCGAGACGGGAAGGGACCGCCCTTCAACGCCTCCAGGAAATGGAAAACCTTCTCGCTCGGATCGGTGAGGGTGGGTTACAACCCAATCGGGGACATCAGCCTAGTCGACCCCCGTTCTTCGCCCTAATCCTCGATGCTGAGATTCCGAAGAATGTAGGGCCGCCTAAATTCGAGATGTACAACGGAGAATCTGATTTTGCTGATCACATGGAAGGGTTCAAAACCCTCATGATGATTTACAGTGCCTCGGATCCTCTCCTCTGCCGTGGATTCCCAGCCACTCTGCGTGGTCAGGCATGGGAGTGGTTCTCAAAGCTCGTTCCCGGCTCGATTTTATCATTCGATCAGCTCGAGGTGAACTTCCTTGCTCACTTTGTGACTAGCCGCAAGGTCAGAAAAATAAGCACATCCCTTCTGAACCTCAAGCAGAAAGAAGAAGAGTTCCTTCGGGACTTCGTGCGGAGATTCACCACCGAGGCTAGGGCAGTCTCTTCTCTCGACGCTGGCATTGTGTTCGCATCCTTCTGGCACAATGTTTGCCACAGCCAGCTTAAGGCATCCCTGGCAAAGATGCCGCCCGTTGATTTTCTTGACCACCTCAATATGGTCGAAAAATATATCCTAGCCGAGGAGGCTTTACACCCAGAAGGCCTGAAAGAAACCTCAACCAAGGGGAAGACAAAAGCCGATGACTCTGAGCCTATGAAGAAGGCCGTGAAGAAAACATTAGGTCAGAAACGACCACCTCTAGTTCCCCTGCTTACTCAGAGTGTGTCAGTCATTCTGATGGAAATTGAGGATAAGGACATCGTCCGCCACCTTCCCTGATCGAGCAACAACAAGAAGAAGGACATGAGATTTTACTGCCAGTTCTATTGGGACCACAGGCACAACACCGACAATTACCGTTGTAACGCCCCTGCCCCTAGCTCAGACAATTTATACAATTGAGAAGATAAATTATTTATAGAATAGTACAACTGCCCACCACATGCTGTCTCTCAAAAGGTGGTTAACCGGATTGGTGACTCTTGATCATAGACATTATTATTTATATATTATTATATTCAATTCATTTACCGATATGGGACAATCCCATACTCTAATTCCTTTCTCCTTACCAATTTCTGAGAGAGAAACAGAGCAGCCTCTACCTTCAATTTAATCCCCGGGTGGGCCCTCACACAAGCTGCCACGTCATCATTTTTAGTTGACAGCACAAGCAAGCATATGCACTTGCTGTTTGCTCACGTGGGAAACCCCCCCCCCCCATCCATACCATTTCCATACACATTTTACCATCCTTAATGCCATCTGCCATATACTTATCATATAATATATATACTTATATATATCTCTTTGAAAACTACATGGTGTTACACACACACCCCCTTCAGAAATTAGCATCCTCGCTGAGCACGCGCATGCACAATCTAATGCAGGATCTCCTTTCTAGCTGTTGTGGAGCATCTGCTCTTTTATCCGCCCGATTATTCATGATCCCGGAATCCACCACCCGATCAATCATAATCCTGGATTTAATTGAGCCACCCTCCTATCCGCCCGACTAGTTATGATCCCGGAATCCACCGTCCGATCTATAACAGTCCCGGATTTAATTGAGGGTCCTCATGATCCCGGAATCCACCGCCCGATCAATCATAATGGCATCTTTAATTGAGTCACCCTTTTATTCGCCCGACTAGTTATGATCCTGGAATCCACTGCCCGATCAATAACAGTCTCGAATTTAATTGAGGGTCCACCACAGTTCCGGAATCCACCACCCGACTTGGTCTATAGTCCCGGAATCCTCCGCCCGACTATATATAGACATGCTCCACACCCCGGTGTCGAAAGTCGGCTCTGATACCATTTGTAACACCCCTGCCCTTAGCCTAGACAATTTATACAATTTAGAAGACAAATTATTTATAGTATAATACAATTGCCCACCACAGGCTGCCTCTCAAAAGGTGGTTAACTGGATTGGTGACTCTTAATCATAGGCATTATTATTTATATATTATTATATTCAATTCATTTACCGATATGGGACAATCCTATACTCTAATTCCTTTCTCCTTACCAATTTCCAAGAGAGAAACAGAGTAGCCTCTGCGTTCAATTTAATCCCCGGGTGGGTCCCCACACAAGCCGCCACGTCATCATTTTTAGTTGACAGCACAAGCAAGCATATGCACTTGTTGTTTGCTTACGTGGGACCCCCCCCATCCATAGCATTTCCATACACATTTTACCATCTTTAATGCCATCAGCCATGTACTTATCATATAATATATATATATATATACTTATATGTATCTCTTTGAAAACTACGGGGTGTTACAACCGCTCCCTCAAAGACGAAATTGAGACCCTCATCAAAAGGGGATACCTAAGAGAGTTCACCCGAGCTAACCCAAGGGACCCGAGATCTTCGCTCCCGTCTCCAGCAGCCAATAGGCATCCTGAGCTCGAGCCCGAGCCCGAAGAAGCCGGGGGGGCAGCTATTCTTCGCCCCCTCGGGAGCAAAAACTCGGTCCACAACTCTCCGCCCCCGGAAAGCAAACACTGGCGGTCTCATTCTCCACGAAAGATCTGGAAGGCGTCCAACTGTCTCATTGTGACGCCCTAGTAGTCGAGCCCATGTTTGGGGAGAAACTCATCCTGCTATTCCAAACTGCCTAGTAGTGTCCACCTCATCCTCCTTCATTGTACGCGAGGAGCCATTAGGGGGACGGCGTCGACAACGGTTTAAGATTACAGGAGCCGCTCGAGGAGCCAACTTCCATAACCTCGTCCGTACCAACCGCGTCCCCTACGTTTCGACCGATATCTCCAGTTACCACCGCCTCGACCTCCACGTCTTTATCAGTATGTCCAGATTTCTCCACTTCGACCGCATTACTCTCATCAACTACCTCTGCCTTTTCGTCCGAGTCGCTCGACTCCACTACAAACGGCTTATGGCTGCGAAGCGGCTGGAATTTGTAAACCTTCTCACTCGTCTCCCAGGACGAGGAGTCAGAAAGGCAATCACCGTCGCCCTGACTGGAAACAGATGTAGAAGAACCAGACCGAGCCCTCAACATAGTGTTAAGAATACTAATATGTTGTTGTTGCCGGAAAAGTATGCCGTGAAACTACTCGCCAGTCACTAAACGGTTCCTAGAGAGAGCAAAAATGGAGAATGGGGGGGGGGGGGGGAGTGAGGATGATATAGGCAGATTTCAACGCCTCGATATCCTCAAAAAATCTCAGCCACCAAATCCAAATCATCTAAATCTAACGGTGGATGAGATTTCGACACCTCAATTTCCACAACAATGACGTCAGCACCACACGTGTTCACTATAATCCCCATTTCACCTAGCTCCACCAAGTTCCACCCAGTACACAATGCTCGACGCTCAGCATGAACATCGAGCTAGCTACTGGCTTTCTCACCAGCCTATCACGCTCGACGCTCGGCATGAACTTCGAGCTAGCTACTGGCTTTATCACAAGCCTATCACACTCGACGCTCGGCATGAACCTCGAGCTAGCTATCTGATTTCTCACAAGCCTATCATGCTTGATGCTCGACAAAAACTTTGAACTAGCTACCGACTTTCTCACAAAGCCTATCACACTCGACGCTCGACAGGAACTTTGAGCTGGTTACTAGCTTTCTCACAAAGTCTATCATGATCGACGCTTGGCATGAACCTCAAACTGGCTACTGGCTTTCTCATAAAGCCTATCACACTTGATGCTTGGCTGGAACTTCGAGCTAGCTACTAGCTTTCTCACAAAGCCTATCACGCTTGACCCTCAACATGAACCTTGAACTAGCTACCAACTTTTCCACAAAGCCTATCACGCTCGACACTCGATAGGGACTTCAAACTAGCTACTGGCTTTCTCACAAGCCTATCACGCTCGATGCTCGGCATAAACCTCGAACTAGTTACTGGCTTTTTCACAAGCCTATCACGCTGGACACTTAGCATGAACCTCGAGCTAGCTACTGGCTTTCTCACAATCCTATCATGCTCGACGCTCGGTAGGAGCCTCCAGTTAACTACCGACTTTCTCACAAAGCCTATCACGCTCGACGCTCGGCAGAAATTTCGAGCTGGATACCGACTTTCTCATAAAGCCTATCACACTCGACGCTCGGCAGAAAGTTCGAGCGAGCTACTGGATTTCTCACAAAGCATATCACGCTCGACGCTCGACATGAACCTCGAGCTAGCTATCTGATTTCTCACAAAGCCTATCACGCTCTACGCTCGGTAGAAACTTTGAACTGGCTACTGCTCCAAGCTTATCACATTCGACGCTCGACAAAAACCTCGAACTAGCTACTGAATTTTTCACAAGTCTATCATGCTCGACGCTCAACATGAACCTCGAACTAACTACTGACTTTCTCACAAGCCTATTATGCTCGACGCTCGGTAGGAACTTTGAGCTAGCTATTGGCTTTCTTACAAAGCCTATTACGCTCAACGCACGATAGAAACTTTGAGCTGACTATTGGCTTTCTCATCCTATCATGCTCGACACTCGGCATGAACTTCGAGCTGGCTATTGTTTTTTTATCATATCACGCTCAATGCTCAATGCTCGACATGAACTTCGAGCTGATTACTGACTTTCTCTGCCTATGACACTCGACGATCGATGCTCAACATGACTTCGTGCTGGCTACTGGATTTCTCAACCTATCACGCTCGATGCTCGGCCTCAAACGCCCCACCCCGGTCGCTAAATATTGGAGGGTCGGGGCTCGACATCATACTACTCGGCCTCGACCCCGACCCCGTTTTGCCCCATGTAAGGATCTTTCGCTTTATCCTCGAGCGCACTAACGACAGACTTTCTCATGAGATTAAGCTATTACTCGATGTCTGGTACATATAACCCTCCAGGAGTGGAGGGCTTATGATGTGGGTAAATAATCTAGTGCGATCAGAGTCGTCTGATCCCCTCAAAATCTGCTCATCTCTGATCACTAGGCCCAACGATCTAGCGGGCCTTCTGCTGGCTCAGGCCCATAGAGAAACGGGTTAACCCGGCCCATTAGGGTTAGAGCTCACACTCTCGCTCTGCTTATAAATTTCAGACCCCCTCCCCCTTTTTGCAGGTAATAACTCTTTCTCCATTGAACCCTAGCTCCACTTTTTTTCCAATAACTGACTAGATTGTCGGAGGGCCTGTCGCCGGGAACACCTCCGGTGTCTCTAGGCGTTTTACAGGTACTCAAGGCACTTCGCTATCAACAACACCCCCTCTCATGGTCCTAATCAAATCCTCATCTCAGATCCATATATGTGGTTGAGATCTGTCTCTCTCTTTACAAATAACAAGAACTCAGATATGTTGTTTCCACCTCTAAATCAGCATCATCAGAGTTAGCGATCATCAATCGCCTTAAGTCACAGTATTACCGCCTTTTTGAATTAGGCATGTAGGTCATTTTTAAATGGAGATAAAGGAATGCAGCATACAAGTTAGCTCCGCTAACCTTTACTAAATCTGTATCAAAAATTAATTAATTAACTCCGTTTACCTGTACTGAATTTGTATGAAAAAATGATTGATTCACTTACAAAATGTAAGAAGTGATCAGAACTAACTACTTCAACCCTTTCTTTTAAAAATTACGTATGAACAAACTATGTGAGAATGTTACAAATAAAATTATATTTGAAGTGGTATACTATCATGTTATAGTATTTCCAAGTGTACTCGAAATAAAAATCAAAAATCAATAAGACATGCAACCTTGTACATTCATGTTCTAGAAAATGATGAGCTTAAATGCTTGTTGATCCACCCTTTTTTTAAGAGTTTGGTACCTAGAAAGTTCTGGTCGGGTGTAGCCCTTTAGAGCATCCACTATCGTCTGCCATAAAATTAAAAAATGTAATTTTGAAAAAAAAAAAATACGCCACTATCGTCTGTTATAAACCTACATTTTAGCCGACTCGTGAACAGTACTCTGCCATATATAGCAGAGTGAAATAGCATATGCAAAGTATAGAAGACGGTAAATGATCCTCCGTCTATTCGACTTGTTTGGAATATAAAATTATAATAGACGAAAGAAGATCTTCTGTCTGTAGAGTTTAACCGGTCAAAATTTTAAAAACGGAAGAAAATCTTCCGTCTCACAAATGGCTTTATTTAAAAAAATTTAAAAAACGAAACAAAAGAAGTTCCCCTGTCTGTCCCATTTATATTTTTTATAAAAAAAAATATAAATGAAAGAGACGGAAGAACATCTTCGGTCCCTTTTTTGGAATTTTTTTTAACTTTTTGTCATTTTTCTAAAAGACAAAAAAAAAGAAAATAATATGCCCAAACGGAAGATCATCTTCTGGTTTGGCACATATATATATATATATATATATATATATATATATATATATATATATATATATATATATATATAATCCCCAGACGGAGGATCATCATCCATCCAGGGGATTTTTTTATTTTATTTAATTATTCGCGCGACCAGACGGAAGATCTTCCTTCTGGCAAAAAAAAAAAATTTTTTTTTTAGTTATTGTCAAAAGGAACATGATCTTCCGTCTGTATATTTTATAAAAAAATTTTACACCAAATTTTGGCTTTAACGATAGCAGCGCAACTCTTCTATTTCTATTTCCATATTTCTAAATACCTATAATATAGCATGAACGATAGTGGATGCTCTTATGTGGCTCCGTTGTCACCTCACCTCCTTGTATAATCATTTCTAGCTTTTGATTTCAGGATGTGCCGGGTTAGCGGATGTTTGGGATAAAAGAATGGGTAGAAGTTTCACATAGAGCATACAATAGGCTAATTATTTTTTCAAAAATCAGGAAGTATACATTTTCTGTAGAAAATTGTCTTAAAATTTTTTCTGCACAAAAAAATTCTCTGGAGCATGTTTTGCAAAGAACCCACCCCGTTAGGGTTAGAGTTTTGGAGGGTTTTTTTTATTAAAAAATCACAACAAATTTTTTTTTCTTGTATTAGATAACATAATTTAACTTTACAAGTTGTTTCAGAAAACAATATACCACTTTCTAATTTTTGTCCAAAAATCTTCAAAATCCTAATTATAGCTGGGTGAATTTTTTGCAAAGTATACTTTAAGGGATTTTTTTGTGCAAAATTTTTTTTTAAGACGGTTTTCTGTAGTAGTAAGGATATACTTGGGAGTTTTTTTTTTTTTTTTAAATTTAGTCGCATACAATATACACGTGCACAAGTGAATGTCTGTGTATTGTTCATTCTATAACATGCACAACCTTTTAGATAACTAGAGTAATTTATTAGAGCATTCTATTTATGCATAAAAAATATTTTATAACAAACGACAAGTTACAGTAGATTGTTATAAATGAGAGTGGAGTTGAGAGAAATGCATAAAATACAGGACACAACTTTACTTTGCGTCCCACTGAAAAAAATTAATTTTTAATTCTCCGACGCAACTTCACTTTCCGTCACTCACCAAAAACATTTAATATATTGTAATTTAAAAACCAAACAAATTCCTCCACCCCTTGGACGCAACTTTACTTTGCGTAGGGGGGGGGGGGGGGATATTTAATTTTTTTAAATTTTTTTTATTTTTTCAACTAAAAATTGATTTTAAATATTAAAAAATTCAAAAAAGTTCGAAAAACCGTGGGACGCAACTTCACTTTGCGTCTGTCACTTTTTTTATTTTTATTTTTTTTCCTTCCGACGCAACTTCACTTTCCGTCTAACATTAAAAAATAAATTAAATAATTCGTTCCTCTCTTCCGACGCAACTTCACTTTGCGTCTAGTATTTTTTTTCTTCTTAAATTGCTATAAAATAGCATTGAACGACTGCAGCAAATGCTAAAAATGTTATATATAAATATGTATTTTGTTATTTTTTTTTGACAATCACGACCGTGGATAATCTTAATAATTGATTGTTTCACATGCACGTTGATTAAAAACTTCATCATTAATTGCCATACCTACTTCTAAGAGCATCCACAGTCGTTTGCTATAAATGCCAATTTGACATTTTTTAGCAAACGAATGACTACAACGGTTTCTCATTTTGCCATTTTATAGCAAAGTCGATATTCTTGTTTCTCAAATATGAGAAACGAAATACCATTTCTCAAATTATAAAGGACGGGATATCATATCCCCTCGCTCCGATTTTATGATTATTTAATCGACTGAGACGGAAGAACATATACCGTCTGAATAATTTTAATTAATTTTTTTTTTAAATGGTCGGACGGGGAAACATACCCCGCCCGGGATATGATACCCCGTCTCTCCACTTAAATTTTTTTTTATTTAATATTCCCTCAGACGGGAAAACATACCCCGGCCGGGTATAATACCCCGTCTCTCTCTTTTTTTTTTTTAATAAATGAACGGCCAGGATTGGATGATTAGAAAATAAAATAAAATAAAATAGAATTCACCAGACGGTACATCAGGTACATGATGTACCGTCCGTGAATTAAGGGATGAGTGGAGAATTAATGCTGATTGGGTAGGTTTAGGAGTAGTAATTAGTTTTAGGTAGTTAATTAATTAGGTTTAGTTATTATTATATTATTTAATTTAGTTAATTAATATAGTTTAATAGTTAATAAGTAATTAACTTTTTTTAATTTATTTTAAACGATGAGACGGTATATCATATACCGTCGCTCGCTTATTTCTAAAAAATGAGAAACATATAGCAAACGACCACTGCAGCGATCGATCTTATTTGCTATTACTGTAGCTGCCATTTTATAGCATATGAGGAAAATGACTGTGGATGCTCTAATAGTTTATTTTTGAAGATAACGACTTCGGACCTTCTCTTACTAATTTTTTTTTCCCTATCTTTTTTGAGTAAAATAAAGTTATTTTAGTCTTCATGCATGACAAATTTGTGAATCATCACGAAGGTCATTTATTGCAAAGACAAGTAAAAAGTTTTTTCTACGGCTATGTATAGATATAAATTTTTTCATAATTTTTAGAGGTCCACTAAGCTTTGTCCCAGGCACTCATATTCTTGAGAATTTTATATTTCCACTACAAATTCTTTAGGTAATTTAAAAAACCCATTTAATAATAGTTTCTGTATTAACTATAATGAATATTTTTTGATTGAGTACAAATTCAATAATAATATATTTTAATTTTTAAGCTACCTCCAACCATCGTCTTCGTTTAAAGCTCTTTTCTTATACTAGTATAATATACGTGCGATGCACGTCTAAAAAAATAAATTCATCAAATTAAATTAATATATATTGAATAAAAAAAAATAGTTTATATTTGAATGTTTTGACTAGCATTGGTATCGGGTCGGGTCGGGTTGGGTCGGGTCGGGTCCTTCACTACTCGGACCCGGACCCGGTCCCCTACGGTTCTAAAAATTGGATCCGGACCCGAACCCGGACCCGTAAGGATCGGGTCCGGTTCTGGGTCCGGGTCCTATTAAAATATTCCTACCCGTTCGGGTAGGAGCGGGAGTGCGAGAGGCGAGCGGAGGATTTAGAATAGAGGAGAAAAAAAAATGCATTAGCTTTGAGTTTGGAAGAGAAAAATTTAGAATTGATGAGAAAGGAGGGGAGGGATGAGTATAGAATATTTATTTTTGTGTTGACTTTTTTGATTTTTTTAACGGGTCCGGGTCCTGGCCGGGTCTCTTTTGAGCGGACCCGAACCCGGACCCAAAAGTACAACGGGTCCCATTTTAGGACCCGGACCCGGATAGGCTGGGTCAGTTCCAGTCCAATGTCGGGTCCGGGTCGGCTCCGAGTCTCGGTTATTTATACCAATGCTAGTTTTGACTTGGACTACACGTGCGGTGCACATTTATATTTGTTGGATATGGATGTGTATTATAAGTGTTTATATAGTTACAAAGTTAGGGTTTGTTTGTTACAAACCCCAACTCTCGCATTAAAATAGTAGAGATTTTTTCATCTTCTTTAATTCCTCCATTACTGCTATTAGTAATTTACACATGCGATGCACGTTTTAATAATTTCAAAAAATAAAAATAAAAACTCTGATGTAGGGATGATTTGAAACGGAAACCTTTATATTAGTTATGTGCGTGCGTTGCACACGTTTGGTAGAATGACAAAATGACAAATGACACTAAGACCTTCTCCCATTATAATATTACTAGTATTATACACGTGCGTTGCACGTGGGGAAAATGGGGAGGGGGAATAAAAAGGACAAAAAAAAAATCTACCAACACGTGTGTTGCACGGGTTGGTAGAATGACAAATATTTACAAATGACACTAAGGCCTTCTCCCATTATAATATTAGAGACTAGAGATAGAGATATATATGTACATCAAATCTTAACCAAACTAATCAATTAATAAAATAAAATAAAATAAAAAATTCATCCTCTTACAATATATATTCTCTCTCTTAATAAATATCATTAGCTAATTGACGGTGCTTAAATTTTCATGACCATAAATTATATGAAGGCAATAATAATCTAAGGTATTGTTGATGAGAATATGAATGAATTTAATAGTTCTATGAGTATGTTTTGACAAGATATTTAAAGAAAATTAAAAATGTTTGGTTTACTGTCAAGCGAGGACATGGTTGACGTTGCGGCATCCTTTGGAGTGGCGGCTTTGGGGCCACACTCGATTCCTAAGTTCAGGGGTCGCTAGAAGACTATAGTAGATCAAATTGATCAACAACAGCTTTCTGATTAGCAGTCTTGCTTTTCTGGTTTTGGTGTTTTTGTTGTGCGTGTTTTTCTTGTGTTGTTTTCTCTTTTCAATGAGGATCACAAGCTGGAATGTTAGAGGGTTGGGCAACCCTGACAAATGCTCTATGATCAAAGAAGGCATTCGTAGTTGTGCGCCTTCCGTTATTTGCTTGCAAGAGACAAAACTTCGAAATCCTGGACCACAAAAACTTTCATCAATTGGGGGTGGGATTATTTCCAAATGGGTCCAGCCAGACTCTATCGGTAGCTGTGGTAGTATTCTTTTGGGATGGAATGATCAGACTCTTGACTAAACGTATTCAGCAGTGGATATCTTCTCTGTATCTGCTTCCTTCAAATGCAGGGCTTCAGCCAAGATATGGTTAATTACCACAGTTTATGCACCCTTTGATCTAAAGGATCGGGAGCTTTGTTTCTTTGAAATTCAGCAGCGCCGGAGACTTCTCAATGCTGCCTGGGTCCTATGTAGGGATTTTAATGTAACCGTGTCTGATGCCAAAAGATCTAAGGGTAGAGGCTCAAACAGAGACATGAAGATTTTTTGTGAATTCATCCAGGACTTGGAGCTGATCGACTTACCTCTTTCAGGGAGGAAATTTACCTGGACAAACCTCAGAAGTACTCCGACTATGGCTAGATTAGACAGAGTCCTTATCTCTGCTGCATGGGAAGCTTTATTCCCCAACTGTATCCAATACTCACTGCCAAGAATCTCCTCAGACCACTGCCCTATTGTCCTCGATGATCAAGCAATCACTAAAACGGTGCACTATTTCAAATTTGAAAAGGCATGGTTGCACCATCCCTCATTTATCCTTGCAGTTAAAGAGTGGTGGACCACTTTCCGATGTGAAGGTAACCCGGTTGATGTCTTTGCAACAAAGCTTACACTTCTTAAGAGAAGGATTAGGAGATGGCGAAATGAAAGTTTTGGGCATATTGCGTTGAAGAAGAAGCAATTGCAAGAACAACTTCTGAAGCTGGAAACTGAAGCTGAACAATCACCAAGCACTGTTGAGCCCCTGAAGACAGTCCAAGTGGAACTACAAAATCTTATCAAAACAGAAGTTGTCTACTGGCGACAGCGGTCGAGAGTGCAACGGATTAAAGAGGGAGATGCCAACACTCGCTTCTTCCACTGCACTGCAAATGGGAGAAGGCGCCGGAACTTTATCCACAGTATGATTGTTGATGGTGCTCTAGAAACATCACCGCTCCGGATTAGAGGAGCCTTCGAAACGCATTTTCAATCAATTTGTGGCACAACTGAAAGATCAGATTTTCAAATTGATTGGAATTCACTCTACCCCTACAGAGACTATAGCCTTGATCATTTGGAGGCACCATTCACCATGGAAGAGGTCAAGATAGCGGTGTTTGGTATGAGCAGTGACAAAGCTCCTGGACCTGATGGCTTTTCAATGAGCTTCTACCACAACTTCTGGGACACTATTAAGGATGATCTTCTCCGCATGCTTCTCTCGATTCAGAAAGGTGAAGGCGACTTATACATGCTAACTTACTGCAACATCATACTTATTCCTAAGTGTGAGGGGGCAAACTTAGTTTCTGATTTCAGACAGATCAGTTTGCTTAATTGCTTTTTCAAAATCTTCACTAAATTGCTGGCAAATAGACTAGCTCCGATACTTCACTCCATGGTATCATCCTCCCAGAGTGCTTTCTTAAACGACAAATCCACAGTGGATTGTTTTTTTGTTGCCCATGAAGCAATTAACCTGTGCAGTAGGAGACACTCCGATACTCTACTGTTCAAAATTGATTTTGCTAAGGCCTTTGATACGGTGAATTATGATTTTTTAGACCAACTCTTACTTGCTCGAGGATTTAGCCAAGCTTGGTGTAAGTGGATCCATATGATCATGCGGACAGCTAAGTCTTCCATCCTTATCAACGGTGAAGGAGGGCGTCAAATAAACTCCAAGAGAGGATTAAAGCAGGGAGATCCTCTCTCACCAATGCTTTTTATCTTAGTAGTTGATGTCCTCGCACAGATGCTCCATAATGGCCGCAGAAATGGAAGGTTCTCTCAGCTACCTGTCAGAGGTTCAATTGCGGAGTTGTCCATTCTGCAGTTCGCAGATGACACACTGCTTTTTTGCAAGGGAGATGAAGAAGAGGTCATAAACCTCCAAGTGGCACTGCAATTGTTTGCAAACATCTCAGGTCTAGCTATCAACTTCAACAAATCATCCATAGTTTATTTTGGAATGTCAAAAATGAAGCTCAAAGCTTTCTCAACTATCCTTGGGTGCAAAGAGGAGAGGCTACCCCTAAACTATCTTGGAATGCCACTTGCTTATGGTAAGCTCAGCAAACAGTACTGGCAGCCACTGCTCCTCAGAGACTCTCAGTGTGGAAAGGGAGAATGTTATCAAGAGGAGGCAGACTTGTACTTATTAACTTTGTGCTTAGTGCACTGCCGGTCTACTACGCTTCTTTCTTTAGGCTACCACTTTGGGTTATCAGGAAAATTGACCAGCTACGCAGTCGATTCTTCTGGTGTGGTGCAGATAAGGATACCAGAGGTATTGCAAGTATACAGTGGCCAAAAATCTGCCAGCCAAAAGAACAAGGGGGCCTGGGGGTTCTTGATCTAAGGGTTTTCAATGATGCTCTTCTGATGAAGTGGTGGTGGAAATTGATAGCATCCGATTGCCTGCCTAGCCAAACTCTGAAGAGCCTGTATCAATGAAGCAATTCCAACCAACTAGCTTGCCCATCTACTGCTTCTAGTTTCTGGAAAGGAATCTATCCGCTGAAAGATCAATTTTTTGTTAACATCCACTGGAGCCTGGGTAGAGGTAACCTTATTAACTTTTGGTCGTCGAAATGGATTAATGGAGACAGCATCTCTTCCTTATGCCCAAATCTAGCTGCCGCAGCATGGAATGCAGAAGCTGATATACTCTCACAAGGATCTTGGTCTAATGGTTCTTAGAGCTGGCAACCAAGGCTAAATTGTGTCCTCAATGACTCCATGCGAGATGAGAAATTGCGTCTACTTGAGCTGCTAGTGCATTTCCAACCCACACTCTCTGATGACCAACCATCATGGCGCCTGACTGCATCCTCTACATTCACTGTCAAGTCTGCCTACAACTTCTTCATCATGGCTGGCCTCCGATCCCCATATTACACTGCAACTTGGTCCTCCTCTGCCCCACTCAAATGCAAAGTGTTCATCTAGATGCTTAGTTGGGACAAACTCAACTCGAAGCAGTTTCTTCTCTCCAAAGGATGGCCGGGTGACACTTCATGCACAGCTTGTGCATGTCCTGTTGAATCGACCTTCCACATTTTTTTTTAATGCCCAGTTTCCATTGAAACTTGGACACACTTCACTGCACTGCTCAATATTCATACTATGCCCCATCACTTACACGAGTGCTTCACGACCTGGTGTTTTGGAAACCATCGACACAAATACACTTGGCACCTTTTGACTGTCTCAATTTGTTGGAGTTTGTGGCTAGTTAGAAATCATCGCACTTTTTCTTCTAAGGATGTGCAAGTAAAGGAAATAATTACTAATGCAATTTTTACTTTCGCTCTTGGATAAATGGGATGGCCCGCGAGAAAAAGAAGGCAAAGCTGATGCAAGAGATGGATAGGGAAGGTGTGAAGGATGCCTTGTTGCAACAAGCACTCATACGGATGGATTCGATGAACAGCGATGAAGACAGTTGCTCGGCCTAGCAACTTGCAGTGACTCTCCTCTCTTATGAAGATAATGGTTTCTTTTTTTGCTTCTTTTGGAAACACACTTTTGATTATGCTGATGTAACTTTTAGGTGCTATTTTTGGTTAACTGATAGGGGTCTTTTTGTCTAACGGGGTTATGATCTTGATGGAGAAGGGGGATGAGATCATGTCGTTGTGGCTAGTAGAGGAGTACGACAATAGTCCAATGCCCTCTCTACGACACAAAAGCATGCCATCTCGAACCTGGATTCGTCAAACGACTCGCTAAACCCCTACTTCGGTTACTTTTTTGTAATAGATGTTTAACTTCTCTTACATATATATATATATATATATATATATATATATATATATATCTTTTGTGAGGTAGGATAATCCTACCTTTTACCAGTTAAAAAAAATGGTTGTTTGATTTTTCTTTGGTTTGATGAATAATTAGAGAATGAAAAGAAAGCAAAATGAAAAAATAGTGTTTTAAACATTATGTGTGTTTTTGAAATCACTATATTGATTGGAAATGGTAATATGGAAATATGAAGAATTTGGGTGAGAATACGAAAATTGATAAGATTTGGAATGTGAATATAATACCCAAAGTGAAGTTAAAAAAAAAAAAAAAAAAAAAAAAAAATCAAACTGAAGGTCATTAATCAAAAAAGGAGAGTAACTTGTAATTAGGAATATTTTATTACTAATTTGCAATGGGCAACTTGGTATTAATTGAACTATTTGTTTTTTGTAAATTTACTAGGTTTGCCCGTTGACACGTGCCTACGGCACGTCTTCGGAACGATGTACCTTATTTGATCATATAAAATAGTTTTGGAGGTCCAGCAAATTAATTGAAGTAGCAAACATAGAGCAAAAAACATATTATATAATTTTTTTGAATTATTTTTAAAGTTTTTAAATTTTTATTTTTTTAGTTTTTATAATTTTTAATTTTCTTAATTTTTTGAATAGAAGAGGGAGGGAGAGAGAGAGAGGACAAAAAAATTAAATAAATGTAGGAGTTGTTTTGGGTAGGGGATTTGAATTTGAGTTTTGGGGGAAAAGCTTTTGAGGGGAAAAATATGTTTTGTGAGGTTAGATCTAAGCCTTTGATTTTTGGAGGATTGAAGGAGAGCTACTTGATAGCTTTCTTTGTGTTTTATTATATAAATTCCCACAAGTTTACCAGAGGATAATTTACAAATGGACTTGACATGTATCTACATCAGAGCCGGCCTCACCTTGAGGCCGGTGAGACGGACACCTCAGATCCCAGTTTTTTTTGTAATTTTAGAGCCTCCAAATTAGTATTTTTTTTATAAATATAGACACATATTTTGTACGTAAAAAAATTATATTGTTATTTGGGATCCCAAAAATAATTATTTAGGTCTTTCGCCTCGGGCTCCCTAGAAACTCAGGGCCGACCCTGATCTATATAATCAATACTCCTCCTTAGGAGTCTAGACATCAACAATAAGAAAGAAAAAGAAAAAGGATAAAATACAAAAAAGCTCCCCCAATATTTAACTTGGATACAAAAACAACCATAAGGTTTACAAAAAGTAAGAATTAGGCCACACCCATGAGTTTCCTTCGTTTTTTCCGGTCTCTCTTCAATGGCCCAGCATTAACTATTTTTGACCTTACTAACCATATTATAAATAAAAAAAAGAAATGAGAGAACCCTAAACCATCCATTCCTTTCATCTTTAATTTTAAGAAAGCCTTGAAAAGGAGGGGGTAGTTTAGGTATTTATTGTTTTTTTTCAAAAAATCGAGTCAGCAATGTCAAATGTGCTCAATACTGAGACAAAGGAAATAGAGAAGAAATAATAAAGAAAACTCATGGTGGGAGTCAATTTTTTACTTTTTGGTAAATGCTTCAGCTTTTTTCGTATCTAAATTAAAAAAATTTGTGTGTGAGTATTTTTTTTTAATTATTAAAAGATGACCAAGTCATCGATTCATTAAAGAGAAATTAACGAAACAATCAATAAAGATACATAGTGAGCCCGAAGGCGATCAACATCTAAGTTCACCTGACAAAGAAACTACAGCCTGAACAAAGAGCAAAATACATCAAAATAGGAATACATCAACTAAACCAAAAGCTGTGATGTCTCAATCGTTGGGAGCTAGTGACCCCTCCTGCCTGAGAACTACTCCTCCTCCTCTCCCAAGCGCATCTTCTTCCTGGATCTGAGAAGCCATGTCCATTCATAACAACAGAAGTGAATTTTGTGCATCAGAAAAGAAAGTCTATGATTAACATTATTGAAACAATAGTCAAGTTCCACGTAATTGAAGCCACAGCAAAATCTCAATCTAATCTTACTTCCTTTCTAATCCTGTTCGATCTAATGTCCCCCCAGACCTCAGCACTAGAACCTGGACAATGTAAAACCCGGTACGTGTGACCCACTTTTCCCCATACCCATCTAGCTCTATGGCAATTGAAAATAATGTGGTTCGTATCTTCATCGTGAGTTAGACATCGATTACATCTCACGTTGTCCATAATTCCCCGCTTCCTCAAATTAACCTTCGAAAGAATCGCATCATTATCCACCAACCATAGAAAGACTTTCACTTTGGAAGGTAGGTTGGTACCCCATATGACATCCGCGACCTCGTTTCTTATTCCTCCATCATTTAGCTATTTGTATAGTGAGGATACCGAAAACTTGCGATTCACCTCCAACGTCCACCATCTCTCGTCTTCCGCCTGTTGGGTGTAATTTTCTTCTATACGAATGAAATTGTTGACCAGTTGGAGTTGGCAAATTGATTCCTGATCAAGAAAATCCTTGACTTCTAATCTCAATTTATTGTTCTTCCAAACATCATTCACAAAGGTGTCATTGTTGAGTACTGCCTCTGCAGTTGAGGGGAACATTCCCATAAGCGAGTTATTACCGCACCACCTGTCTTTCCAAAATCTTGTATTCTTGCCATTCTTTACCCTACATAGTGTGTTGCTATGATATACATCGCCCGTCTTGTATACCCCTTTCCAAAACAACGATTTCCTACTGTGGATTCCCTTACCCCCATATCTAAACTTCTTCCTTACCCGATAATTAGTAAGAGACTTACACCACCAATTATTACATCGATTTGCCAACTTCCACCACCACTTACTGTGATAGGGTAAAAATGGCTTGAGGCCCAACCAGGGCCCAATACAATTCTCACTCGAAAAGGTAAAAATAGCTATCTAGCTCGGCCCCGAACCACTTCAGGGTCGGCGCCAAACCTCATGTTTGCCCTCACAGTACTGGCCTCCTCGTACCGACGAGCCTCGGTAGTCTTCGGAGTCCGACCCGTGACAGTGCCACAGGCCGCCCCCCCTCTCTGGCGAAGCAGAAGGATGACCTGGCGCAGCCTAGGCCCTCCGATCCCCCCAGAAGAACAGGAGACCCACGATCAGCCACGTCGGCTCCAAATACCACCAAGGGTTTCGCCACGTCAGCCCTATACCACTCCTGGTATTGCCACGTCTGCCCTAAACCCCCTGGGCCTTCTGCCACGTCAGGCCCACGGGCCTTTGGATCCAGACCCGGCCCCCAAAGGGAACCAAACCCGGTTGGGATCCTCTATAAATACTAGACCCACACCCACCTTTTGAGGTAATGAATCTTTTGCCACTTAAATATACCTAGTTATTGCTACTCTCTCACAGAGACTGACTAGATCGTCGGAGGGTCCGCCACCGGGATAAACCCCGGTGTTTCAGGACCGTCTGCAGGTACACAAGACCTCGGATCCGACCCCTCAGATCCGAGCCCAGACTTCAACATTATTCCGAGTTCATCGTAGGTTCCAGAAGGTCAGCCGAAGATCGGCAGACGAGCAGCATTCTCCTTCAAATACAAATCGAGTCCGAACTCACACCTGGTGCATCCACACGTCTCCCAGAAATAAACCGCATCAGGTTGGCGCCGTCTGTGGGAAAACTGCTTCAGAAGCCGATCCGAGCCAGACCCTCGAGGGGCCTCGACAGCCGAATCCTCATGGCCTCCAATGGCGAGGGGGCTGCTTCCTTCGTCAACCGACGGAACTCGCCCCCGCCAACTGCTAACGCCGGGCCACGCACTTCAAAACACAGGGCTCCCCCTCAGGAATCCCAAAGGAGCGTCACCCAGCCAGTCCGCCCCGACCTACGAGGAATAACCGTCAACCCCCAGATCACCCGCAGCTGGGGAAGGGCCGCTTCCAACCCGGCTCCGAACCGTCCAAGACAGATCCCCGGGGATGAAGGCCCACGGGGTTGGCAAGGTGATAGGAACCGGGGATTCTCAACCCCGGACCCTAATCCGAGCCGCATCCAGGGTCAGGATCCCGAATCCGAGGGAGCCATTGATACGCCATTTACCCTACACTACATCCACGGGGGGCCAATGGGGGGAGAGTCCGATACTTCCCAGAGAACTTTCATCCAAGAGGTGAATGCTATTCAGTACAGCCCCTCTCCCGAGCTACAACCGCCGCCAGTCTCCTTCTCAGGAGAGGACCTCGAAGGAGTTCACCTACCCCACTGCGATGCCCTCGTCGTTAGCCTCCACATGGCCAATTGTGAGGTTCGCCGAATCCTTGTCGACAACGGCAGCTCGGTAAATATTCTCTTCCTCAAAGCCTTCGAGAGCCTCAGACTATCCAGAGGGAAACTCAAACCAGCCGGACACACGGTGCTCAAATTTTCGGGCGCCCCGGTCGTAGTAGAGGGGATTATTACCCTCGACGTCACCGCTGGATCGGCCCCTATCAAGAGGACCGAGTCCATGGATTTCAGGGTCATCAACGCCAAGGCGGCCTACAACACCATCCTTGGCCGGCCCGGACTAAACTCCCTCCAGACGATACCCTCGGCCTACCATCGGGAACTCAAATTTCCCACCCCCCAAGGGGTCAGCATCGTCCGAAGTAGCCACGAAGCAGCGCGGTCGTGCTACGTAACCGCCGTGGGCGGGGGCGTACTCCCCCTCGACGCCATTGAACTCGAACCTAAGAGAGACGGCCCAGCTCCCGAGCTGGTTGATGAACTAGAGGAAGTCCTATTCAACGCCGAGGATGAATCAAAATGGTTCCGGGTAAGCCGCTCACTCACCGAAGACTTGAAGACAGGCATCATCGCCTGCGTCCGCCGCAACGTTGATCTCTTCGCTTGGAAGCCCTCCGATATGCCCGGGATCTCCGAAGACTTGATCATGCACCGACTGAGCGTCCTCCCTGACTCTAAACCGATCATCCAAAAGAGGCGCAAAGTCGCCCCGGAGAGGCAACAAATTGTAAAGACAGAGGTGGACAAACTCTTGTCCGCCCGATTCATCCAGGAAGTCAGCTACCCCGAGTGGTTGGCTAATGTCGTCATGGTGAAGAAAGCAACAGGGGGTTGGCGGATCTGCATCGACTTCACGGACCTTAACAAAGCATGTCCGAAAGATCCTTTCCCCCTCCCCCGCATCGACGCTTTAATAGACGCAACCTCAGGGCATGAGCTACTGTCCTTCATGGACGCGTTCTCGGGGTACAATCAGATCCGGATGTTTCCACTAGACATCTCCAAGACCTCGTTCGTCACCGACCAGGGTCTTTATTGTTACCGCGTTATGCCCTTCGGGCTGAAAAACGCCGGAGCCACGTACCAGCGACTCGTCAATAGAATCTTCAAAGACCTGATCGGCCGCAACGTAGAAGTTTACATCGACAACATGCTTGTCAAGAGCCGGGCTGGGCCGGACCACGTCGCCGACCTCGAGGAAGCCTTCGGTGTCCTCCGACGCCACAACATGAGGCTCAACCCGGCTAAATGCGCCTTCGGCGTCTCCACGGGGAAGTTCTTAGGATTCATCGTCAGCCAACGCGGCATTGAGGCAAACCCCGAAAAGATACAAGCCATCATTGACATGACCCCACCCCGGAATGTCAAAGAGGTTCAGAGGCTCACAGGTCGGCTGGCGGCAATCGGCCATTTTCTCTCCAAGTCAGGGGAGAAGTCTCTCCCCTTCTTCAAAGCCTTACGCGGGAAAGGGGGCTTCGAGTGGGGTACCCATCAACAAGAAGCCTTCGAACAGCTGAAACAATACCTCGCCAACCCGCCTCTCCTCAGCAAGCCCGAGCCAGGCGAGCCGCTTTGGCTCTACCTGTCCGCCTCGGACTGCGCCCTCAGCGCCGTCCTCGTCCGAGAGGAGGAGGGAGTTCAAAAACCACTGTACTATGTGAGCAAAGTACTACTCTCAGCCGAGACGAGATACGCAAAGATAGAGAAGGTGGCCTATGCCCTGGTCATGGCAGCCCGAAAACTTCGACCTTACTTCCAGGCCCACTCCGTCCAAGTACTGACCGACCAGCCACTGAAGACGGTCCTCCACAAACCCGAAAACTCCGGCCGGTTAGTCAAATGGTCGATCGAGCTGAGCCAGTTCGACATCAGCTACCATCCGAGGGCGGCCATTAAAGGACAGGCCCTCGCCGAGTTCATAACTGAGTGCACCGTCTCCGAGCAGCCTGACTTCGAAGGGTCGGATCCGACCTGGGAGGTCTTTGTCGACGGCTCGTCATGCGAAACGGGGAGTGGAGCTGGCATCATCCTCCATGGCCCCGACCAATTCCTACTGCAATACTCCCTCCGCCTCAACTTTCCGGCCTCCAACAACGAGGCAGAATACGAGGCCATGATCGCCGGATTGACCCTCGCCCACCGAGCCGGTGCCAAGCAAATCCGGGCCTTTAGCGACTCTCAGCTCGTGATCAATCAGATCACCGGAGAATACGAAGCCCGCGACGAACGAATGATGAGGTATTTGGCGGCAGTCAAACGACTCTTGGCGTCCTTCGACGGCGCCACGGTTATCAGAGTCCCCAGGGAACAGAACGCCCAAGCAGACGCGTTATCCAAACTTGCCTCTTCGTCCTTCGAGGGTCTCGATCGAACGGTGCTCGTCGAGGTCCTCCTAAAGCCAAGCATCAGTGACCCAGAGCCGGAAGCGATGTGTGTGCAAGAGGGGACCAGTCCGGACGACTGGACCACTCCCATCCGAAAATTCTTAAGCAGGGCCGAGCTTCCTGAAGACAGAGCCGAGGCCAGACGAATCAGAATCCGAGCTGAAAGATTCGTCATGATCGATGACATCCTCTTCAAATGCTCGTACACCTTGGCCGACGGCAAGCCATACCTCCGCTGCCTCACCAGCGATGAGGCCAGCTACGCCCTCAAAGACTTGCACGAAGGGATCGGCGGATGCCACATGGGGAGTAGAACACTTGCCCGAAAGGCCCTGAATCAAGGGTACTATTGGCCCACCATGCTCCAAGACTCACAAGACTTAGTCAAGAGGTGCGGCCCCTGCCAAAGATTTTCCCCTATCAAAAGGCTTCCTCAAGCCAACCTCCGGTCCCTGGCGAGCCCTACGCCATTCGCCATGTGGGGTATGGACCTTGTGGGGCCCTTCCCCCCAGCGGTAGGGCAAAAGAAATTCCTGATTGGCGCCATCGACTACTTCACCAAGTGGATCGAAGCCGAACCACTATCCAGCATCACCGAGCGCCAAGTGCAACAGTTCCTTTGGAAGAACATCATTTGTCGATTCGGAATCCCTCGAATCCTCGTCACGGACAACGGAACCCAGTTCCAAGGTCAAAACTTCCAAACTTTCTGTGCGGACATCGGCATCCAGCAGCGTTTCTCCGCCATTTGCCACCCTCAGTCTAACGGCCAAGCGGAGAACGCGAACAGGCAAATCCTCGACGGCCTCAAAAAGCGCCTGGACAATTCCCCCAAAGGGCTATGGGTCGAGGAACTGCCCAGCGTACTATGGGCGCACCGAACCACCCAGAGGATCCCCACGGGAGAGACGTCGTTCAGTCTGACCTATGGGACGGAGGCAGTCATCCCCGTCGAGGTCGGATTGCCTTCTCCTCGGATCATAGCCTTCGATGAAGATGACAATGCGTCCGGACTGAGGGCCAACCTGGACCTCGTCGCAGAGGTGCGAGAGAAGTCCTCAATCCGAAGGAGCATCTACCAGCAACGAATCGAGAGATTTTACAACAAGAAGGTCCGCCCCACAAACATCCAGGCAGGGGACCTGGTTTTACGAAAGCTATCTATCTCTGACCCAACCAAGAAGAGAAAACTGGCTCCCAACTGGGAAGGCCCGTACCGCGTAGTCGAGGCTGTACGCCCTGGTACGTACTGCCTGACGGATATGAACGACCGACCCATCAGCCGACCCTGGAACGCCGAGCACCTCATGAAATTCCTGGGAGAGCGAGCCTAGATTCTAGCCTGACTAAAGTAAATTAAATCTTTTGTAAGCATTCATGTGTAAGGGGCCACTTCAACGACCCTCCCTGTCTGGTATAAAAGAAGTCTCTTTTTTGTCAAAAGTTAAAAGCCTCGGCAGCTCCGACCTGGTACCGGGCAATGGGGTCGGCACCTGGGTTCTCACTCAGGCCTCGTCCCCAAGCGTCTCAGTAGGTTCGACCCAGCTCCGGACCGGGGGGTCTTCCTATCGCCCCGCGTCGATCCCTCACGAATCGGCGGAGCCCAACCTCGCCTCCACCGCCCTTCACCACACCGCTAGCCAGAGCAAAAAAGGAAAAGATTTCTTTATTCATACTCTTTTATTTTGTTCTGGGAAAACAAGCAAAGACCGTTACAGGACCACTCCACTCATCTCTAACTAAAGAAAACTGCCGACTTAGGGCCCCTCGGGTCCGGCGAAAGAAGGAATCACCCCGACCGGACGACTTGGAGCTCTCTCTCCGTCCTGACGACCCTTCGGTTCTGCCACAGTCGACGCGCCGGCCACGGAGCTCTGGGCATCAACGGATCGCATGCGTTCCATCAGTAGCAACGCAGAGGGAGCCCCCTCCGCTCGCCGACCCCCCGAGGAAGATATCGAGACGCCCAGCATAGTCCTGTAGCGGTGTATCTCCATCTCCTTCTCCACTATCACATCACGGAGCAGCTTCTCAGAGGAGGGCCTCTGCACCGAGGAACTCGACATGGTATATCCAAGACCAATGCCCCCGAGCTCCCGATCCGCCATCGCCCTCCTCAGCCGGCTTGCCTCCTCACTTAGGGCTTCAGACTTGTTCCTGTAATAATGGAAGGCCGCATCAGTGTCACGAGCCCTCTTTCGATACCGGACCAAAGTGGCCTCTAGGGCCTCGACCTTGCCCCGAAGCCACGCCACGTCGGAACGAAGGGGGTTCGCCTCAGGAGGGGGAGCTGTAACCTACAAGAGAACCAGCCCGCTCAAAACATATAAGCAAGGAGGTTCGGGAATTCTTCGAAGTTGGAACACTTGGCCAGCCAAAAAACCCTCTTTTTATAAATTCAATTTCCCCATACAAAAAAATGCGGTGGCCAGTCCGCGGAAGGCAAATACAATCGAGAGAAGGAAAAAGAAGTACAAAAGTATACAACTTATTTTCCCACCTCAATGTCAGTTGGATCCGCAGGGGGGTCGGCGACCGGATTATCATCGGACCCTTGTTCGCCAGGGGTCTTCGGTGTCCCCTCAATCTCCATATCATACTCGAAGTTGGACAGGTCGATAGTCGGATAGAAGTGTCTCACATGGCTGAGGGCCTTCGCATAACTGCTATCCTGGGCTTTGATCACCAGGAGCTGACACGACTCTGTCACCTCTTTCGTCTCCTTCTCCGACCTCTTCTCCTGAGCCACCCTCGCCTTCGCCCTTTCCTCCTTCTCCTTGTCGAAGGCCACCTTCATCTCCACCTCCTTCTTACGAGAGCCTTCGAGCTCTCCCTTCAATTCCGTCACCTCCTGCTCGGCCTTGTCAGCCCGGTCTCGCTCTCGCTGCAACGCCGCCTCATAGAGGCCCCTCACATGGGCCCCCTGCACGGTCGCCTGCCACAGCCGGACACTACTAAGAAATCCTTCTTAGCAACATAATCTGAAAGCAAGGGGGCTCGATTGACTTACCAGCACAGTGGCCTGCGCAAGACGCACGTACGCCTCGTCCAGGGTCTGGGCCTTCATATCCGAACGGTCCCGAGGGGTTGCCAGCTTATCTGCAACCTCCACGGCCTGGCGCCCCCGGACCAGGCAATCACCCTCGCGGATCGACCAATCCGGCGCCCACCGTCGCCGAAGTCTTTCCTCTAGTCCGGGATCCACCAGGGGACCCTTCCCCTTATCAAGGTCGGCGGCCCTACCCTGATCCAAGCCCCCCTGGACCACTGCGTCCCCGCCTGTCTCTGAGCGGGTCCTTTTCACCCTCGGCTGAATTGGGGCCTCGGAGACCACCTGGGATAACTCGGTCGTCTTCGCCACGTCCCCCTTCTTCTCGGCCTTCGTCTTCTTCATAGCGAGCCTCAGCGCCTTAATCGATTCTTCATCCATATCTGCAAAAAGATCCATTAAGAACAATGAGCAAGAAAGTACAAGAAGAGCGAGAGGAAAGAAACAACCACGTACGAGGCACGGCCGGGCTCGGGCTCAGTCCGACGCTCGCCAGATGGGCCTCCGTCACCTTCCCCCAATTGATACTATACGACAGACGGAGGCGCTCAACGAATCTCCACTCCTCCGCCGTCAGGTCCCCCGGTCCCGGTGCTTCGTAACTCGGCTTAGAATGGTTCCACCGAGTGGGGATACCCCAAGGATCCTCACTCCGGATCACCAAATATTTCTTCTTCCAAAACATGATGGAATCCGGATGACCGTGGACAACCTTCGCCTTACCTCGAGGCGAGATATAGTATACTCCCTCTGCCGATGAGCCGATCATCAACATCGCTCGGAACACGCTCAGCCGCAGGGGTACCTTCTGCTCCTCGCACAACAGCACGAAGCAGATGATCTGCTTCCAGGAGTTCGGCCCAAACTGCATCGGCACCAGGGACGACCAATTTAGCACCTCCCGAACGAAGGGATGGATGGGCAGCCTCAGGCCGGAGATAAAGGCGTCCACAGGGAAGATACAATACCTATCCGGTAGGGGGTCGGTCGGTCGAAGAGTAGAGTTCGGCAGCATGAGCTCATAGCCGGACCCTATGTAGTATGCCAACTGCAGAGCCCCCAAGTCGCCTGCCTCCAGAACGGTCGGGGATGCGTCCACCTTCAACCTCTTCCGACTTGGTAACGATGGCTGGACCCCCAAGGACTCCTTATCTGAGAGATCGTCGGGGTAGCGGCGGAAAGACTGGGGTTGTGCGGACGACCCTATCACTAAGTCACTTGGACCGCCAATCCTCGATCCCTTCTTCTTCGGAGCCCTCCTCTTCTTGGCCCGTTCCGGCGAGGGTGTAGACAAACGCCCCAGAACGGGCGGATTCCGAGGCCCTGCGGTACCGTCCCCCTCGGAACCACCCTCCTCTCCGGCGGCCAACCCTAGGATCCGGACTTCGTCTGAACTACCGCCCCCCTCCTCAGAGTCGCTACTATCCACCACGAAATGCCTCCGTGATCGCAATGGCTTCACATTGTGTACAACCTCCTCCTCGCCTACCGGCTCCTCCCCCGGAGTCGGTTTCAAGACAGGCTTCACTCCCCCCCCCCAGATGTCGACGCCAACGAACCGGACTGAGCCCTGTCCATCTGTGCCTAAGCTAAACAGGGTTACCAACTAACCTGGGGTCACCTCGGAAGAACGATCCTGCTGCAGGAAGCTGAGGGGACGAACACCGAAGAGTTGAAAGGTGTTTTGAAAAATAAAGGGCAAGAAAGAAATGGGCGATGGGAGGAGGGGGGAGAACATTTATAGAGGATAGGGACGACTCCTCGATTTTCGCAGTCACTATTCACCGATTGACGTGCAACTGCCACCTGGGAAATCCCGCCACGTCCTCGAAACGTGTGCTGCTGACGTCACCCAGTGCCAGGCTGGCCGCTCGGTACGGGGGTAGGTTCGGGCGAAATAACGACTCGCCTTCACTGGCATCAGGGTACTCTTCTTCGACAGATCCACCGGCTCGCCATCACCCTTACCGACCCGTAATTCCTCCTCATCTAGAGGTTCGGCCTGGTACCAGGGTACTCTTCTTCGGAAGATCCACCGGCTCGCCATCACCCTTACCAACCCGTAATCCCTCTTCGTCTTGAGGTTAGGTCTGGCACCAGGGTACTCTTCTCAGGAAGAAACAACGGCTCGCTTTCACCCTTACCGACCCGTAATTCCTCCTCATCTAGAGGTTCGGCCTGGTACCAGGGTACTCTTCTTTGGAAGATCCACCGGCTCGCCATCACCCTTACCAACCCGTAATCCCTCTTCGTCTCGAGGTTAGGTCTGGCACCAGGGTACTCTTCTCAGGAAGAAACAACGGCTCGCTTTCACCCTTACCGACCCATAATACCCTCGCCAGCTCGAGGTCCGGTCTGGCACCAGGGTACTCTTCTTCGGAAGATCCACCGGCTTGCCATCACCCTTACCAACCCGTAATCCCTCCTCGTCTCGAGGTTCGGTCTGGCACCAGGGTACTCTTCTCAGGAAGAAACAACGGCTCGCCTTCACCCTTACCGACCCATAATCCCTCGCCAGCTCGAGGTCCGGTCTGGCACCCGGGTACTCTTCTTCGGAAGATTCACCGGCGGGCCATCACCCTTACCAGCCCATAATTCCCCCTCGTCTCGAGGTTCGGTCTGGCACCAGGGTACTCTTCTCAGGAAGAAACAACAGCTCGCCATCACCCTTGTCGACGCATAAACCCTCGTCCTCTCGAGGTTCTGTCAGGCACCAGGGTACTCTTCTCCGGAAGATACAACGGATCGCCATCGCCTTCACCTACCCATAAACCCTCGACAAGCTCGAGGTCCGGTTAAAGCCTCAGGACAACCCCACCAAGGAGGCCCTGTGAGTCGCCCTCCCATTTTTTCCACAACCATGAACACTCCTCCAAGGCTTGCTCCCGCACCCCCGCAGGAGTGGGGGGCTTGTGTGATAGGGTAAAAATGGCCTGAGGCCCAACCAGGGCCCAATACAATTCTCACTCGAAAAGGTAAAAATAGCTATCTAGCTCGGCCCCGAACCACTTCAGGGTCGGCGTCGAACCTCATGTTTGCCCTCACAGTACTGGCCTCCTCGTGCCGACGAGCCTCGGTAGTCCTCGGAGTCCGACCCGTGACAGTGCCACAGGCCGCCCCCCCTCTCTGGCGAAGTAGAAGGATGACCTGGCGCAGCCTAGGCCCTCCGATCCCCCCAGAAGAACAGGAGACCCACGATCAGCCACGTCGGCTCCAAATACCACCAAGGGTTTCGCCACGTCAGCCCTATACCACTCCTGGTATTGCCACGTCTGCCCTAAACCCCCTGGGCCTTCTGCCACGTCAGGCCCACGGGCCTTCGGATCCAGACCCGGCCCCCAAAGGGAACCAAACCCGGTTGGGATCCTCTATAAATACTAGACCCACACCCACCTTTTGAGGTAATGAATCTTTTGCCACTTAAATATACCTAGTTATTGCTACTCTCTCACAGAGACTGACTAGATCGTCGGAGGGTCCGCCACCGGGATAAACCCCGGTGTTTCAGGATCGTCTGCAGGTACACAAGACCTCGGATCCGACCCCTCAGATCTGAGCCCAGACTTCAACATTATTCCGAGTTCATCGTAGGTTCCAGAAGGTCAGCCGAAGATCGGCAGACGAGCAGCATTCTCCTTCAAATACAAATCGAGTCCGAACTCACACCTGGTGCATCCACACGTCTCCCAGAAATAAACCGCATCACTTACTTAGTAGGGCATTGTTCATATCTCTAAGATTAATGATCCCCAAACCACCAAACTCTTTTCTTTTGCAAACCATCCCCCAGCTAATAAGGTGGATCCCTTTACCTCCCTCGTTTGTTTCTTTCCACAAAAATCTCCTTCTACATTTGTCTATCTTGTGAATTACCCATACCGGTAATTCATAAATAGACATGAGATAGATAGGGATGCTGTTGATGACTGAATTAAGCAAAGTGATCCTATCCCCCAGTGTTAAAAATGTCCCCTTCCAACCAGCTAGTCTTTTCTCGATCCTATCAATTAAGGGTTGCCAATCTTCCCTAGTAAGCTTCCCAGGCCTGATAGGAATCCCTAGATATACCAGTGAAAACTCTCCCTTATTGCATCCTAGCATTTGTTGAATCGATGTGATGGGAATGGAACAATTGTCGCTAAGCTGGATGACACAGCTCTTATTGAAGTTGACCTTCATGCCGGACCATGCCTCGAAACACTTCAAGACTATTCCCATAGCTATGATATCCTCTTTCGATGCCGATCCAAACAATAAAGTATCGTCAGCATACTGAAGGATAAAAATTGGCTCTGTAAATCCTTTGATTTTTATGCCGAAATTAGCACTCTCCTTTTTGCCGTTAGCTATTATCTCCATAAGCCCATCTGCTACAATTGCAAATAACAACGATGACAAAGGATCCCCTTGTCTAAGCCCTCTCTTGCATCTGATTTCTTTTCCTTGTGCTCCGTTAACGGTAAAGAACGATTTACCTCCTCTAATGCACTGATAGATCCATTTCCTCCACCTTTCCCTAAATCCTTTCAGGAGCAGCGCCTCGTCCACCGAATCCCATTCGACCAAGTCATATGCCTTTTGAAAGTCCACTTTAGAAAGAAAGCCATCCATTTTGTCTTTGCATCCTCTGAAAACAATTTCATGAGCCGAGGCGACGCTATCCATAATGTCTCTTCCTTTAATAAAGCAGCTCTGTGATTCCCCAATGATATCCTTTAAATGTAGCCCTAGTATATTAGCCAAGACCTTGGTTATGATCTTAAAGGATCCATTGAGTAGACTGATGGGTCTCAAGTCTCCAACCTCTTTTACCTCAGGTTACTTGGGGATCAGAATAATATTCGCATAGTTTAATCTTTCTAAATCTGCCTCCCCCTTATAAAAATCTTGGACAATGTGCATGAAGTCCCCTTTGATGATTTTCCAATATAGCTTGTAAAAGAATAACGGAAATCCGTTTGGACTAGGCGCCTTATCTAGCCCCAGACTCTTAATAGCGGATAAAACTTCCTCTTCACTGAAACTGCTTTCGATGCTATCACAATCGTTAATCCTTGATTCCATTCACATATTCTGATTCAGCGAACACCTATGCTCTCTTCTTTTGCCCAGCAACTCCTTATATTTCTCATTGATGGGTAGCGTGATTCTGTCCTCGTTCTCGCACCAAACTCCATCCACCTTTAACCCAGAGATGTGGTTGTTTTGCCTTCTTCCATTGGCGATCCTATGGAAAAATTTAGTGTTAGCGTATCCCTCCTTCAACCATTGAATCCTGGAACATTGCCTCTAATAATATTCCTCTATCTTTCCAATTTGGAGTATATCTTGTCTATTCCTATAGAGCTCGTCGAATTCGGTCTCTATTAAGTCTCTTTCCTCCTCTATAAGTGTGTGTGAGTATTTTACCCAAAAAACATTTGTAACTATGATTAATATGTGATCAGTGAGATAATTTAAGAAAAACCAAATTTTGTACTTCCTCTGTTCCAAAATATAAATCATTCTAGCTCTTTTTTTTGTTCCACAATACAAGTTATTTTAGATTTTTGAGATAAATGTCTTGTCATTCATAAAGGTCCGTTAATTTTCTAAAAAATTTCCAATTTTACCGGAAACGAAGCCAGAAACTTTACACAGGAGGGGTGTAGCTGACAACAAATTCATAAATTATTCAATTGGTCCCCCAAAATATATATAAATAATAAGACGTAATCTTGTCTCGAATCTGAGACATCTTTTTACTCATACATACTATTTACAAATTATCCATAGTGATGCAAACTTTTATTTTGTATGAATTGACACTTTTATAAATAATTATGTCATAAATCAATTTGAACTTTTAGGCTATTATAGTAACTAAAAATAGTTAGGTAAATGAATGATTAATATAACCCCAACTTAAAAATAAATTGTTAAAATTAGATAGTTGAATGTCTACAAATGACAACCTCAATTCTACCATTATAATATTAAAGATTAATGATTGTTTCTAAATAATAATCTTGTAGAGCATTAAGAGCATCTGTAGTCGTCGACACCCAAATTTTGGGTATTTGGCAAATAGAAATAGAAAAAATGGCGGCATTCAGCAGTCGTTATTAGCCAAAATTTGGCTTTTACGAAATCCGAATAGGACGGACGGATGATTATTTACCGTCCGAAGTTTAAAAATAAAAATAAAAATAAAGTTAATTACTCACCTGTGAGATGTGACATTTATAATATATATCTATATAATAAATTACAAAGAAAGCTATCAAGTGACTCACAATCAATCCCCCCCAAAATTAAAGGCCCATATCAAATCTCACAAAACACATTTTTCCTCCAAAATTTTAAACCCAAAACCAAAATTTCCCCTCTAATAACTCATTACTTTATTACTATTTCTCTCATCTCTTTACTTTTTCATATTTCTCTCTCTCTCTCTCTATTTCTCTCTCCAATTCTTTCTTTATTTACTTAGAAATTAGAAATTTTGATTTTAAGATTTCGGTTTTGTAAAATTTCAGAATTTTTAATAGTAAATATCTCTTCAACAATTAAATTTAATTATTTTCCACACTTAAAGTTCTAAGAAGTTAGATTTTATACCCCCCATTTATAATTATTTTTCAATATAGACTTTTATTTATAACTAATTATTGTCATACTATTCAAACTTGAGCTACATAATTATAGTTGTACTGTTTACATGGCTTTTCGTGTTTTGTATCGTTCCGAAGACGTGCCGTAGGCACGTGCCCGCGGACAAATCTAGTATGTATATATATATATATATATATATATATATATATATATATATATATATATATATATATATAACCATACCTGGGACGAGGGATGAAGTGGCGTCCGACTGATTTTGTCTTTAGCGAAATTGTGAGGGACGGTAGATAAACTTTTTTTTAAATATTTAATTTATTGAACGGAATTTAATCTTTCGTCCAACAACTTCGTCGTATGCGATTGTGCAGGGATAATGTATTGTTTCTCGCCCGACATTTCAGACGAATGATCTCATTAAACGGACGAAAGATCATCCCTCGTGAGTTATATTTTGCCAAAAGTCATTTCATCTGCTATATTTGGCCAAGTTCTGTTTATGTCAGACTTATTTTTTGAATAAATGACCAACGACTATAGTATTTTTTTTTTTTTTTTCAAAATTTGAAAAAATGGCAAACAACTAGAGATGCTCTTGACCTATATTTTGGAACAGAAAGAACACATAATTTAATGCCTAATCATTAGCTGTAATTTAATCCTAGCTGGAAAATCAAGCGACTATTAATCTGTGGGCCCCATATCATTAAGGTGTCTGGTACCCGTGATAATTGAAATGATTCGATACCGACGGTGAGGTCAAATCCGAACCTTGGCGTACCAACAACGTTCTGACAGCTAGGGCCCACGCTACTTATAACAAAACCAAAAAGGATTACATTTTTGATAATTACCCTTAATTTTATGTCGAAATAAAGAAATTCACGGTTGGATATGCATTGTTTAGAGCATCCACACTAGCTGTTACTATATTTTTCACGATTAATGCACGATTTGATAAAGAATTGGAATTAAACGTATGATGCACGTAAATTATTATAAAAAAATAGAGTTGAATAGGCGATACATATTTTTTTTAAAAATTAAGAAGGAAAAACATTGATGTGTACTGCAATGAACGTGTTGAAAATAGATTTGGAGTTGTACGTGCGATGCACCTGTTTGTTTGGTAACAAAAGTGATGTTTATTTTGTGACAAAAAAATATTTTAAATTGTTTATTTCTGACAAACTCTTTCAATAAATAGTAAGTAAATATATTATACTATAGATAGATGGATAGTAATTTACATATGTGAAGCATGTTCAAAAAAAAAATTTGAAGTAAAAAAATTGACATAGTGAGGACTTGAACTTGAGACATCCTTCATATTAGTTATGCACATTTGATGCACGTATTGGTAGATTGACAAATGACACTAAGGTCTTCTCCAATTATAATATTAGACATTAATAGCATCTGTAGTCGTTGGTCAAATATTCAAAAATAAAAAATTTGTTGTAGTCGTTGGCCAAATATCTATATTTTGGATTTGAGGTTAATAGTCGACTGCCAAAATTGACAGAAGAAATGGCAAAAGCCAAAAGTTGGGTTTCGGAATATGATATCTCGTCCGTCGAACAAAATTGTTTTTTTTTTAAAAATTAAATAAATCGTACGGGATATCATATCCCGTGCGATCGAATTAAAAAAAAATCAAAAAAATCAAAAAAGTCGAATAACAGGATGATATCCTATCCAACTCATTTCTATCTGAATTTTTTCCCTATACATCTAACCTATAGTCAGTTTTATTGGTAGAATTACTCAAAATCTCGCAGAATTTTTTTTATCAGACGGGATATGATATCTCGTCCGATATTTTTTGGAAAACAAAAAAAACCTCACACAGGAAATCATCTTCCGTCTATGCGTTTAAAAGCCAAATTTTGGATTTAAACGACTACAACTCATTTTTAAAATTTCTATTGCTATATGTCAAATACCCATATTTAGGATTTAGACGACTACAAATGCTCTAAGATATGGCAAAATGACAAAATATAAATAACAATTCTCTAATTTGCTGCAACGATAAATTAATAAAAAATAGCAAAGTAGAGCGAAAAAGAATGGACGAAATATGATGTTTTCGTCTGACTAAAATTTTCTAATTTTTTTAAAGGTTTTGGTATTTTAGATTATTTTTTAAATTAATTTTTAGTATTCAGAGAAAGAAAACAAAAGCCACGTCGTGTTTTTTGTTTTTGTTTTAATTTTTAACTTAACCACCTAATTAAGTAACTAACTATCTAATTAAACCTATTCATCTAAGTAATTATTTAACTAAGTGTCTAATTAAACATATTTAACTAACTAAACACTTCTAATAATACTTAAAAAAATTTAAAAAATTCTAATAATACTGATGTAGATTTTTTATTCTTTAAAAAATTCGCAAATCTGCTCAGATGAAACATGATGCTTCGGCTGAGATTTTTTATTCATTTAAAAATTTACAAATTTCTTTGGACGAAATATAATATTTCGTCCAATGCAATTAAAATATAATAAAATAGTCTAATACAATTAAAATATATTAAAATATAATATATATTATGCATTTTATCAAATTGTTTGTCTAATATAGCACGCTCTTGTAGTAAAAAAAAATATAAAATGGCAAAATACTGCAGCGCGTAGAAAAGATTGGCAAAATAGCAAACCACCGATGGATACTCTTAGAGCATCCACAGTCGTTCAATGGAAAAAATGGCAAAATGCATATTTTAGCAATGCATTTCTTCGAAATGCTGCAGTCGTTGAAAGGTAAAAAATGCATAAATTTATTTAAAAAGTAACAGACGAAACATCATGTTTCGTCTGTTAATAAAAAAATAATTTATACAGGCCGAAAGTTAAAAAATATTAATAAAAAATACGGGACGAAACATGATGTTTCATCCCAAAGGAAATTAAAATAAATAAATAAATAAATAAAAGGAATGGGACGAAACATGATGTTTATTCCCACATAAACATATGGGAATAAACATCATGTTTATTCCCACATATTTTATTTGGTTTTTATATATTTTTTTAATTCGGACGAAACATCATGTTTCGTCCGATCAATTAAAAATATAATTAAATAATCCAGACGAAATATGATGTTTCGTCAGCTATAATATGCATTTTGCTATTTCGAATGCTATTTCTCTCTTTCTACTGTACACAGATTGCTAAAAAATGGCAAAATACATCACGACTGTGTGCGCTACAGTACCAAAAAAATGGCAAAAATGGCAAATAAGCAAACCACTGTGGATGCTGTTAGGTCACTTATTTTTAAAAACTTTCAAGGCACTCCTCTCATATTTAACGTGCTTACCTGCAATCATGTAATCTTATAACACCCAAGGTTAGTCACTACATCAGCATGTGGTTGTATGGCTCCACATCTAATGCATGCGTCAACTACCATATCATTATTCTACTCAAATTGGGTCAATTTTTAACCATCGCAAAAGGAACAAGATAATCGTCAGAAGTCACTTTGTTCATTTCTATGCCACACCTGTGTATTCGTGGCACTAGTCTTTTTTTTTTTTTTTTTTTTTTTTTTTTCTTTCTTTCTTTCTTATTTTTCTGTTTTTTTTTTTTTTTCGGATTGAGCAGATGGAGCCTTGCCGCCATTGCGACTTCAGCCCAATATTATTAATAAGGTAATACAACAATGACAATTTTATACGAAGTAAAGCTGAACTAAATAAAACAGAAAAACCAAGTCACCGCCTAGCAGCGCGATGGCAAGGAAGGATTGCCACACAAAGAAACCAAAAATACACTAGAAAAACCAACTACAAACTCAATAACTAGGCCCAGAGAAGGCACCACAGAAGCTGCAGCCGCAGCTAGCTGAAACAGTGCACGTCGGAAACAATCCTGAAAACGGAAGAAATACCAAAGCTCCAGAATCTCAAGGCACAGACGAATACCATAGAACCTCAGGCAAACGACACCAGAGAGGCTCCACCTGGGGGCATCCTGAAAGAAAACTAACCACAAACAACAACGAAACGAGAACAAAAAAAATCAATCCACAACAACACGGGGCCAGAGCCCCCAGCCAAATAAGGAATGGCACAGTCTGGCAGGAGTACAAACAGCAATAACACAACCACCAAAACAACAAGTAACATGAACATAGACACAGAAGAAATCACACCATATAGACTGCAAGGCAGCGGGAACCAATCCTAGCTGAGATGACATAGTAGGGAACTACAAAAGCTTAGTCAACCAGTGAACATAACCACAGAGAGTCAGAACAGGGAAAAGAAATCGACTACCCAAAAAGAATAAGCCTACAATATTAACATAGCCAGAGGTATAGAAAACCACATATAGAACTACAACATCAGCCGAAAGAAAGAGCAACATCTCAAAAAACGACAGCTCTAAGGAAAGCTGTAACGGAATCAAAAGCCAAGGCTCCTCACAGCTTGGCCAACAGCAAAGGCCGTCAAAACACAGGGAACATGGATTTATTCCTGCAAAGAAGGAAGAACAATTGTTATAACGAGAATGTAAATATTAATGAGTAAGCATAGAATGAGAGGAGCGAAAGAAAATCTCTGCTTCATCTAGGCGATGATGACCCAACGACTCCACTTTAGAATGGGGTAAATGAGAGGTCCAGTGTTTAGTGAAGAATAAGAAATCATCGATAACAAAGTCCGAAGTTTTAAAGATATTAGAAAAAATTCGACTGTTTCTTTCTATCCACGTAACCCAAATAATAGCCATAGTCGAGAGGATTCAAGACTTACGAAGCTCTTTCCTAACCATCTGGGGATTCCAGCATACAGCAAACGAGGAAGGGAAGAAGGAAGGGTGCCAAGCATGGACGTAAATCTGCCATAATTGGCAAGACAGAGTGCAGTAAAAAAATAGATGATCAGCATCCTCTTGATCATTTGAGCACAGAGAGCATAATTGACCAATAGCGAGGTTCATCCTGTTGAGATTGTCCACAGTAAGAAGTTTGTTGTTAAAGGCAAGTCAGGTTAGAATTTTAGTCTTCAGTGGAGCACAACTGCTCCAAATGGACTTCGCGATAGGAGAACGGATACCCCCAAAGTTAAGAAAGTTATAAAAAGATTTAACCGAGAAAGAGCCTGAACTGGTCCATCGCCACCTGACTTATTATTTGGGATGCCAGTGATAGGTATTTAAACAGGTTAACAGTTGAGTGTGGTCTGGAATAAGCGCTGGGGGGAGAGTGGATGAGAAAGGAATGTGCCAGACCCTGAGGTTATTATGGAAAAAAAGATAATCCACCACTCTGGCAGAAGGATCGAGAGCAAGTCCATAAAGGGCGGGAAAGGTAGAAGCAAGCTTGAGGTTACCAATCCAATGGTCAGTTCAGAACTTGGTTCTCGAACCATCCTCGGAAATATGGACGATACCACATTGAAATGGAGCAATCACTTACCAGAACTCCCTTCCGGAATGGGGATGCCTTGGGAAAGAGAGAAGGACGAAAATCCCAAACCTTGTGGTGACGATGGCATTTATAAGAAATAAGACGAGCCCAGGGTAAATGGTCCATCTTGAGCATTCTCCATATCCATTTACCCAAAATGGCTAAATTTTGATTTCGGAGATTAAGGACTCCTAAGCCACCAGCCGCCTTGGAAGTGCAAACCAACTTCCAATTACAAAGGTGTGTGCCGACTCTATAGGTATTCACACCGGACCAGAAGAAATTTCTTCTAATCTGATCAATCCTGTTGATAACCCAGGAGGGAACATAATAAAAGAACACCATATATAGAGGGATGGAGGAGAGAACTCAGTTGAGTAGGATCAGTCTGCCTTCACCGGAGAGGTGTTTACCAGTCCAGATATTAAGCCTGGATTCAATTTTCTCAATCATCGGGAGCCGATCTGGTTTATGTAATTTGCCCCATCTGAGGGGGATGCCAAGATAGGTGACAGGGAAAGAGGAGGAGACACAGTTAAAAAATTGGGTAATCTCAGACTGGCGATTGTTCGATCTGCCAAGCCAAAGGACGGAAGATTTAAGGAAATTAATGGAAAGACCCGACGCACTCTCAAAAATATATAGAAGAAGTTTCAGATTACGAAGAGTGCACCCATTGGGTTTAACAAAAATAATGGTATCGTCAGCATATTGAAGGTTGAGAACACCACGAAAGCACTGGGAGCCACCTAGCCCTTCGATAACATTGGCCTCCCAGGCGTGGAGGAGAAGTGTAACTCCTATTTTCCGTATTTGTATTTTTATACTGTATTTTGCTCTATTGTACTCTTTTATCAATTTGAGATCCTGTATTCTGTTTCCGTTCGAATAAAATCGTTATTTTGTTTCAACTCAATTTTTGGTGCCTATATCTGATTCAATTGTATGTCCGTCCTGCTCTTTAGTGTCGTTCTTCATGGAGGAACGAGCTGTTTCATATCATCTATCTCTTTATTCCCCTTTTTATTGATTTTTGACTAAGTCTCCTTTTGGATCCCACTCAACCCGATACCCTAATACCCATTAACCCAAAACCCTAACTATTTAAACCCTAACACCCTTAACCTAATTACTGTGCAAACCTATCATCCCAGCCGCGTCTTTCCTTCCTCTCGTCTTCTTCTCCATTCGATCGAAACCCATCATCCACCATCGCCATTACCACCTCCGATCGTCCCCATTGCCTCCTCGCCATCGCCCCAGCCCCTGATCGCCTTTGCTCCCTCTCCTCGTCAACCCTGCGATCACCACCACCCTCGCCTCCGATCCATCGAACCCAACTCCCATTTCGCCATTACCCAACTTTCCACCTCTCGCCGCCTCGCCTTCGCTCCCTTCCACCGTCACAACCCCAGCACCTCGCCGTCATCATCATCGCCACCACCCCCAACCCCATCGAACCCAATTCCCGAACCCACTCCGTCTTCAACCTCTCGCCCATTCCCCGTCTCCTTCTTCCATCGCCCAACCCAATCCCCATCTCCTTGCCTCGTCACCTCCGACCCATCGCCTCCCTCTCCTCTCCACCTCCGTCGCATCGCCACTCCCCCGAAGCCATCCCCCGCTCTCCTCCCCTGTTTTGAACCCAAAAAACAGAGCTCCGATCTCTCACTCGCCCTTGCCGCGGTGCAGCTCCCCTGTGCCGTCGCTCGCCACCCGAGCATCGCCGTCATCCCGAGCCCTCGCCGCCGACGTCGCAGACGCACCGTGGTCGTCGCCACTCTCCCCCGCTCTCTCTCTCGCTGTCGAAGGGAAGGGGACGCAGCGTGAGTGATTGATTTTGGTGTTTCGTGTTCAGCCATAGCGAATCCGATCCGGCTGTCCCCTGTTCGGCCAGATCCAGTGCGGGGTTGCGTTTTGATTGGCTGGATCTGCTGTCCGTTGTTCTGTCGCGCCAGATCCGAACCGCCGTTTGCTGTTTGGGCGGGATTTGGTGTGGGGTTTCTCTAGTCACTGTTGGTATCTTCGCACGGTCTTCGCACGTGCTTTTGGGAGATTTCGTCCGGGGTTTTTCGATCCCGTCTTCCTCAGATTATCGGATCTAATTGCCCTCATCCAATCAAGGCAAGTATTCCTCTTGTACAATTTTTTGTTCTAGTACAAGTGTTTAATTTGAAAATACCGCAAATAGTTAGTAGTTGTGACTCCTACTTGAGTCGTCGTTGTTGATCAAATATTAATCCTCATCAATTTCATAATTTTAAGAGACAACAATTTCATTGTTATGTTACAACTACTTGGACTCATTTTATCCTCTAGTCACTTGAACGTATGAAATTAAGAAACCCTAGATTTGTAGATGTGTGTTGTATCTTGTATGTGATGATCTTGCACCCATTTGAGTTGAGAAATAAATGTTGCTTGCTGTTTTGATAACCATTACTCCGTATTTGTATCACATATTAATCTAGACGCCTAACAACCAATTATCATGCAACTTATACATGTAAGACATTCACGCTTGTTGCTGTCCTGAACTTTACTTGCTGTTTTGATCCCTTTAAAATCAGAACCAGAACCTGAGCCCTGAACAGTAAATGTAGCTCTAGATGTCTAGATATTGATAGCATCTAGAATTTTCAAATTCCGAGTTACGGTCTAGGAGATATCGTAGTTGTACTACTGCTGTGTCGGTAGTCGCAGATTCACAAAACTGCTGCACTTCTTTAGTTTACAAATTATTTTAACTATGATACCATTGAGTAGTTGCCTTGAAATTTTGCATGCTGTTGCTGGACACCCTAGAGAACCTTCCCAAATTTTCTCAGAATTAATTAACAATGTTTCAACACTGTTTCACATGTATTAACTTAGATTCACAAATTCTGGCTGAACGTAATAGCAGTATAGTTTGCTGTTTTGACTTATGTTAGCACAACTTTTACGTACCTTAATTATATGCGTTGGAACTGGGCAGGAGTCTAGTTTCTAGACCTCCTGACGGATCCACATTTGCTATCTCATAGCAACGGGAATCACAGTTTTGGTACAACAACGTCGTGCTGTCCAGATTTGAGATTTTCGTTGTTCGTGATATTTTTATTTGTGTTGACCCTCGAATATGCTATATAAATATCTCAAACTTGTCCCATGTTCATGATTATGATAACTTGACTTGTTTCGCACACTTTCATGCTTTCTTGATGATAATAATAAATAACAAGCCGGGGTTTAAGGGAAAGACCATAGTAGTGAACAATATAGGTAAGTGTACTCGGAAGGGGGCTCGTATTTCCCAAAATTTTATGTTAAATGGAACTAAGTGCCACATAGAACTAAGTGCCACGTCATGGATGACGGGGGCCACCTCTAGAGTCTACGGGGGCCACCTCTAGAGCCCATTATGAGATTACATGATATATATATTTGCGATCATATGGAACTAAGTGTCACGTAGAACTAAGTGTCATGTCATGGGTGACGGGGGCCACCTCTAGAGCCTATGGGGACCACCTTTAGAGTCCATGGTTTGATCACTTGCTTGATACTTGATGCCTGAGTACGCCGTCCTATAGACTCCACCACCAGGCCTAAACATCATTGATTTGCATGTAGCAACCATGCAGTAAAAAGATGGATGCATGAAGTGCTGCTACCTAGATAGTAATAACCACAAGACTTGAAATATGAAACTCAAACTTGATACATGCTTACCTGATACTTGATGGCATGATACATGAGACTTGATACTTGAATAAAATACTTGACACTTGCAACTTGGTACTTGTACTTGACAACTTGATACTAGACTTGAGACTTGTTCCCTGACACTTCACACTTGTACTTGATGCCTGTCACTTGAGGTTAGATACCCCTACATGTTCACTTGTCACTTGCTTCACCATTAGTATTTGTTATCCAGCCTATTTACTTGAGTTGTCCTTCTTGCTAGCTAGTTCTTGGATTTCCACTACTTGTTGTATCCCTGTTATATTCTTGATTCCAATTCTTGTTCCACATTACTTGTACTCGTTTTTACTATTTGTGGCCCTAACTTGCACTGAGGGCGTTTTCTCTATTTTTTCCCCTTTTTATATTATTAAACAGACTTTGGAGACGAGTTACCTGCTGGAATCGGTGAGCAGAGATTTTAGGCTTCAATTAGAGGAAGGATATGTTTTAATAATTTGTTTTCTTGAATTATTCATTTCTCTGCTACTTAAGACTTGTAACGGGCTGATGTTCCCGAGTTTTAACTTGATCCAGACTTGAAATTATTTGGATATTATTATTGTGTTTCAATTGTTTCTGTTGCTAATTATTTATTCATGCATGCTTGATTATAAATATCTCTTGTTATATTCTTATTGTGATGCTGAGTCGATCCTACAGCTTATGGATGATGTTAAAATCATTCGCTGGGCTTCGTCATGCACTCGTATTCCGTATTTTGGGAAACGGGGCGTGACAAGAAGTTTGCTGAATATATCTGCAACGAGGGTAAATAAGAGGGAAGAGATGGGGTCACCCTGGCACAGGCCACACTTACACTTGAATTTTTTACCTTCCGAACTGTTAACCAGGATGGAGGAGGTGCCAGCAAACAGACTGGACTTAATCCAGGCGATCCACTTCGGATCAAAAACTCGATGAAAGAGAACGTCAAAAAGAAAGTCCCAACTTACATTATCATAAGCTTTTTCGAAATCTAATTTTAACAAAATGCCGTCAGAGTTGGATCTGTGGCATTTGGAGATAATTTCTTGAGCGGATGCCACACTATCAAGGATAAACTGATCTTTAATGAAGCCCGATTGAGTGAGATCGATGAGGGGGGAGATTACTAAACTGAGACGGTTAGATAGCACTTTCATTATGATCTTGAAAGTGAAGTTGAGAAGGCTAATCGATCGGAACTTAGAAACCGAATTTGCTCCCATGATTTTGGGGATGAGAACAATGTGGGCATAATTGATGCGGTCGAAAGAAAAGGAACCCTGATGGAGATCCGCGAACATCTGATAAAGATCATCTTTAAGGAAATCCTAAAACCTTTGAATGAATAAGGATGGAAAGCCATCGGGACCAGGAGCCGAATCACTTTTTAAAGAGAAGACGGTGGACTTGATTTCTTCAAGAGAAAAGGGGGCTTCCAAACTGGACAGATCGTGAGCCTCATGTTCGTAGAGCTGGTCCCAATCGAGATGAATGGAATGGGGTTTAGAGGACACCAAAAGGTTTTTATAAAAACATAGGAAAGAAGCGTGAATATCAGCAGTGGAGTTAAGTTCAACGCCGTTTTCAACAATGTTGGAGATGCGATGCGAAATTATGAAAAAAGGAAGTGTTACCATCACCCTCCTTAAGCCAACGAATCTTAGCTCTCTGAGCCAATTTAATATGCTCATTATGCAGAATGGCAGCATATTCACGCTTGCAAGAACTTCGTTCATTGTGAAGAGAGACAGGGATCGGGCCCAGCTCTTCGAGCTTATCAATGGAATCAATGGTAGAAAGGAAGAACTGTTTGAGAGCGTTGGCATTAGCAAAGCGCTCTTGACGCCAACTTTTGCAACCATGTTTAATGGCGTGAAGCTTGAGTAAGATGCGTCCTAGACCGGAGGATCCCGTAACAGAGGAAAGGCAGTCGGAGATAAGATTGACAAAGATCTAGTCTTGCAACCAGAACCTTTCAAAACGGAATTTGAACGGTTTACTGAAGTTATAGTTAGAATGAAGAGCGATAGGAACATGATCAGATACCGGATTAGGAAGCGCACGAGCGAAAGAATTGTGAAAGTAAGAGATCCAATCATGGGAAACAAGGAACCGATCTAGTTTGGCCATAGAGGGTAAAAGACGCATATTAGACCACGTGAAAGCTCTCCCGTTCAGAGGAAGATCTATTAGGTTAAGGGATCTAATGCGATCATTGAAATGAGAGGAGTCCAAGGTACCTGAAGGATTACCAGATCTTTCATGAGCAAATTTAGTGACGTTAAAGTCACCACAGAACATCCAAAAGCCATTAAGATTGTTCTGAAATGAATCAAATTCATTCTAGAATAAGTTGCGGCGGTCAGCAGTGGAAGGGCCATAAACCAAAACCACAGTGAGACTGCAATTGAATTCGTGCCAGTGAAGACAAACAACGAGAAAAAAGTTTAAACGATTAATAGAAATGACTAAGAAGCGGGAATTCTTGAAACCAGAAAGGATGCCTCCTCTTGTGCTTATAGCATCAAGGGCAATCCAGTTAGTGACTAAGGACCCGCCAATGGACCGAAGAAGGGAGGGGGTAGTAGAATCTACTTTAGATTCCTGAATGGAAATCAGATCGCAGTGGGAAGAGGAGATAAGATTGAATAAAGCTTGTTGTTTGGTTTCTCTCCCAAGACCCCGAATATTCCATGAAATACTAATCATAAAAACGATGTGCCTCTTTAGCTCTGGAGATTTCGCGTCAACTGATGGAGTCAAAGTCTGAGAAATGACTGGAGTCAACTACGAAACCCATACTAGCTGCGAGGGTAAGCATATCTGGGTTCAAAAGAGAATCAAAATGCACTTCATAGATAGAGCCGAAGGAAGATGGCTCAGAACTATAGGTAAGGGGAGCTGGAATTTCCAGATTACGGACCTGGGCCACTAAGGAAGCCTTCAACTTGGAGGATAAATTAGCATTGTTTTTTTGCTTTAAGACGCGCACTAGAACGACGAGTGGGTATAGAGGGTTTACACTTGGTGATAAGAGCGGGATACCGGTGTCATCCAAAGGGGGGATAGCCTCACCCTTAGAGAAGGCATCTGGATTGGGGTACCCTTTGCTGGGAGAATCAACCGGTAGGATAGGGAGGGCAGGGAGGGGACCCCTCTGGCGAAAGGATGGAGACAGAATCGGTGCAGTCTACACAAGCAGGACTGGGAGGGAGGGAGGGGCAAGGAAGCCTAGTAGTGGGAGAGGGAGGTAGAGATATGGTAGAAGAAGGGAGCTCTTTTAAGCATCGAATAGGACGCATATTCTTAAAGCAAGGACAAGGCACTTGTCTTTTTTAAGTCAATAAAATGAAGAAGGCAAAAAATATAGTTCTCACCCTACAATTTGTTGGCGGAGGCACACACCCTTCTTTAGACGAAGATCTTGAAAACCCACACACACACTCGACCATATATAAATGGAAGGAAAAAGGAAAGAGAAACAAAACTCTGTCTAATTAAGTAATTGTAGTGATCAGCAAAAACATAGTAAAACATGTCCGACATTTTCAAAACTTTAAACGTAAACAATTAGGTACAGCGACTAACAACCAACTTCTTTCGTCAAAAAGCATTTGAAGATCACATCCATAATTAGCTAGGGCCTCTGACTCTTCTCTTTCGAATGCCCTTTTGCTTTGAAATGAAATCAATGATGAGACTCTCCAATCCATCCCTGCTTGTTTGATATCGATTGTCATCAATACAGCCTGCATTTCTCTTTCAAGCCTGCTCCCATAGGGCTCCTATGTAGTATGCATGCGCACAGCACAGCTTATCTACTGCTGCTTTAGTCTGTTACCCTCTCCATAACATATGAGACCTCTTTCATCATGGATTGCTCGCTTACCGGCTTGGCTGGCTGGCTCTTTGGCTTCCCCTTCTTATACAAACACAACAGATATCTGAACAACCGTCTGGCCATATCTAATGTGTTAAGTGCTAATCATCTGTTACAAGGTTTATAAATGCTCCCAAGAGGACACTTGACAGGGTTAGGGGCTGCTTATATAATTCTGACTCATCCAAAATTAGGAAATACTAGCAAATATAATTAGGTTTCGTCCATTTAGTTGTATGACACTTCAGGGGATAGAGCGGGCCGGGCAGCTTAATTCCCCAACTCATCCAAAATTGGGAAATACTAGCAAATACAATTGGGTTTCTTCCATTTAGTTGTAGGCCACTCACTTAAAGGGGTTAGGGGCTTCTTAATTCAACTCATCCATAAATAGGAAATACTAGCAAATATGATAGGGTTTCTTCCATTCAGCAGTTTGTAGGTACAATGGGAGATAAATAATAAAAAATAACATTTTTTTTATTAAAAAAAATGCAAACTTCTGCTCAGTTCCAACCCCTCCAGATGATCTTGATTCTTGGGTAAATCATCACTAGGGCTGCAAACAAGCCGCCTCGAGTCAAATACCTTGCGGCTCGAGCTCGGCTCGTTTATGTATCGAGCTCACTTTCAAGCTCAAGCTCGGCTCGTTTATGTATCGAGCTCACTTTCAGGCTTGAGCTCGACACGAGCCAAGCTTTGATCGAGTTTGAGCCGAATACTCGCGAACTTCTGCCTAAAACACACGTACCTTCAAGCTCAAGCTAAGCTCGTTTACGTATCGAACTCGCTTTCGAGCTCGAGCTCGACACGAGCCGAGTTTTGACCGAGCTCGAGCCGAGTAGCTCGCGAATAGCTCGGTTCGTTTGCCGCCCTAATCATCACCTTCTTTCAAGACCAAAATTAGCCAAAACATGGCTGGGGTAAGTAACCATACCCCTCCAACAACCTAGAAAATGATACGACCACAAAGTATCCGGAAATGTAAGTTAAACAGAGAGAATTGAACATAACAGTAATCTGCCTATATATTGACAAATAATAGAAGTATGATACTTTGATTTTTGGCTCAAGTTTAGTGCCATAACCACCAATTCAGGTCAACTATAAATTGTAGGTCTTTGGCAGTCTTGCCTCAACCATATGATTAGCCTTTTTAGAGTCCACCAAAGCTGGCCAGTACTGCTGTTGAAGCAACTACGTTTGTAGAATTAGCACCAAACCATTGTAGTCATGTACCGATCCTGAAATAAATCAGAAAAACAATTGTAGAAATTAAACAATTATAAAGTAAATTGTTTAACAATTTTTTAAAAATAAATCGTTTGGATCCATTCCCTATAGGCAATCTTAAAAATATAAAGTACAAGCCATAAAACATTCAAAGTTTTTTTTGGATCTAGGCGATCATAGTAAATAATCAGCTAAAGCTCCACAGCCAAAATCAGTTAAAATTTCTGGGTAAACATACCCAATCCCGACAACCAAGAAAATGAAAATAACCACCCAATTTCACACAAAAAAGGAACAAAAAAAGGAGGGAAAAAAACTGTTGGCAAAAAAATGTTGACAAAAAATTGGCAATAAGCCAGCACAACCATGTACCAAAATATAAATAAAAGACGCATATAAATAACAAATTACAAATATACATAGAAAAACCTCGTATTTCTCCAACATGCAAGTAAAACCAATCCATTAAAGAAGTTAATTTCAAAAATCATAAGGGAAAATAAATGTAATGGTCATATCTTTAGAACACATGTATATGTTGTAGATCACCCTTCCTTTTTGTAGTAACCCCCATCAAATTGTAACCAAGAAAGTTTGGTATTAGTGAAGAATAATCAAGAATGATCGATCAAGTATAAGGTGCAGAACTGTAGCAATATGAGCATTCAAAGAGTCAACATTAATATTTTTAGTATAACAAGTATTTTTAAAATAGGAAAATGTAAGAAGAATATAGAAAAAATATAAAAAAGAAAAGGGGAAATTTAATTTAAAGTATCCAACATTAATGACTTTTCATACATAGGCACAAATAAAAATAAATTCCATAGTTCATAAATTCGGTGGAAGGAACAAGTGATGAGGGATGGAGGCAGTATAAAGACTGAAGGAAGTTTGTCAAACTAGGGTTTTCATTTTTCTCCTCCGAGCAGATGAGGTTCAAGATCGATTGGGTTTTACTTTCTGGAACTGGAATCAGTTGGGTTTGACAGGGAAACGTGTATTTGGTCATATTTAAATAGTATAAAACTTTAAAAACTCAAATCCAAACCCCAAACCAAAAGTTCCCCATAACCTATATTAGGCCTATTTGACATTTTTTTATTGTTAAAGGATGAGACTAGAAAATACATTCCCAAGTTCCAATTATAATTGTTTAACAAAAACAACTAACAACGGAAAGTATGATACTCATTCCACCAAAAATAAATACCCGTTCCACCCATCCAGTCCAAACACCCGCACACAACCACAAAGTTACATAACGTCCATAAACAAGTCAAAGCCCTCCCATATAATGTAGTAGGCACAAGAATTACTGTAGAGAACGATGTGTGGAATATCATAATTTCACTATTGATCTGTGTGTGTTTAAATTCAAGAACGATTACATAAGAGAACTTTGAGTCCCTATAATAAAGGGACTGATATAAACAGACAACTAAAAATAGGAAACATAATATCAGTTCAAAAGAACAGAACTGGAAACTGAATACTAGAAGATCACGATCAAATCAACACTCCCTCAAGTTGGAGACTGGATATTGATGACACCCAACTTACCAATAAGATCAAGGAACAAGGATTTGCTAACTGATTTTGTGAATGCATCTGCAAGCTGAAGATGTGATCTGACATGTGAAGTTCCAATTACTCCAGATTCTCACAAAATGACAATAAATTTCTATATGATTGGTTCTTTCATGAAAACGGGATTTGAGGCAATATGCAATGCTGCTTGATTATCACAGTACATCATTGGGAGTTTTCCAGATTGAACACCAAGATCTTTCAGTAATTGTCTCAACCAAGCTGTTGCCATGGCCCTATACTCTGCCTCTGCTGAAGATCTAGACACCGTATTTTGCTTCTTTGTTTTCCCACTGAATGGGGTTGACCCTAAGAACCTAACCTGTGGTTGACCTTCTAGTGTCTTGACAACTTGCCCAGTCGGAGTCACAGTAAAGACTCAATTCTTATGTGTTGCTAGATGGCAAGACAATTCCTTGGCCAGGCGAGTTCTTTAAATATCTCAGAACGTGTATGGCAGCATCAAAATGAAGTTTCCTTGGGTTCCTGACAAACTAAGTTTATTTAGGTCCATTGGAATAGAAGCTGGTTTACTGTTAAGCAAGATCACATCTGATAAAATTTCCAGTGCATATTCTTTTTTTAGAGACACAAAAACCTTAAGAAGATTTAGCAACTTCAATCCCAAGGAAAACCTTCATAGGACCCAAATCCTTAATATGAAATCAATTGTTGAGGAAGACTTCGAATTTTGCTATGACCTAGATCCAGTAATAACCATATCATCAACATATAGCAGCACAACAGTGAAAGATACAGCTGATTTGTGAACAAACAGAGAGTAATCACACTTGGACTGAGAGAATCCAGCACATAGAAGGGCGGCAGAGAACTTTCTGTGCCTCCTCCAAACCGTAGAGGGATTTTTGTAGCCCAGAAACCATATTCTCCACCCGGAAGCTTCAGGTATAGGGCTGCAATCGAGCGGAGCCGAGCCGAATATCTTCAAGCTCGAGCTCGAGCTCGGCTCGTCAAGGAAACGAGCTTAGTTTTGAGCTCGAGCTCGGTTCGAGCTGAGCTTTGATCGAGCTTTGACCGTATTCGAGCTGAATAGCTCGCGAGCTTAGCCTTAAAAAAAACAAGCTCGAGCTCGGCTCGTTAAGGAAACGAGCACAGTTTGAGTTGAGCTTTGACCGAGCTCGAGCAGAATAGCTCGATTCGTTTGCAGCCCTATTCATGTAGACCTCCCTCTTTCAAATCTCCATGTAAGAAAGCATTATGAACATCTAATTGGTGAAAGGACCAATCTCGAGCTGCTGCAATGGAGAGGAGAGTGCAACCCGAGGTCAACCAATCTCGAGCTGCTGCAATGGAAAGGAGTGCGACTCGAGGTCAATTTCGTGACTGGAGCAAAGGTTTCCTGATAATCAGCCCGATGCTTAATGTGAAAGACCTATTTGCAACCAATTGCTTTCTTGTTGTTGGGAAGTGGAACAATGGACCAAGTACAATTTTCCCCAAGTGCAGAAAGCTCAGCGTCCATGGCAGAGCACCACCGAGCATCGGAGCAGGCCTGAGTATAAGAAGAGGGTTCTACCTTGGAAGATAATTGAGATATGAAACAACGATCATCAGTAGAGAGGGACTTATAGGGGAGTACCTGGTCGAGAGGGTAATGCAGACTTTGTCGACAGAGAAGCAGAAATGGAGGGAGTGGATACGTGAGCGAGATTACAGTGGTATTTCTTTAGATATGATGGCATTTTGAGTGTAACTCATATTTTCCGTATCTGTATTTTTCTACTGTATTTTATTCAATTGCATTCTATTATCAAATTGAGATCTGTATCTTGTTCTAGTTCTAATAAAAAAAAATCTTTTCTTTTATTTCGACTCAATTTTGTGCCAATATTTGTTGTAAATTTCATTGTTCTTATCTGCTTTGATTGTTGTTCTTCATGGAGAGTTAACTGCTTCACCCCATCCATTTCATTTTTCCCTATTATATAGAATTTTGACCCAATCTCTTGTTCGATCCCAATCAAACCCGCTACCCTATAACCCAAAACCCCTCCTATATAACCTTAAACCTAGCTTAACCCTAACCCTAAACCCCTATTACTGTTTAACCCCAAAACACAGCCGCCAACTCCATTTTTTCACCCCACTGTTCAATCGCCATTTCCCCTACCTCCGACCTTTCGACCTCCATTCAAGCCCCGATCCCTGTGCACTTAACCTCCGCCATCGCCCCATTGCTTCGACTCTCACCATCGCCCCCATTGCGGAACCACCCCCGTCGTCTTCCTCATCCTCGTCACCGTGAACCCCACATCCACCATTGCCGAAACTCCGGAACCCATTAACTTCGCCATTACCCATCGTCGTCGCCACCTCATCGCGAACCCATTACCCTCGTCCCCTGCAACTCGAACATCCTCGTCGCCTCGCCCAAGCCAACATCCCCGTAGCTTTCCTCCATTCTCCTTCGCTCCCTTGTTTCGAACCCTAACAGAGCGTCGTTCCCCATCGCCGCCGCCGTTGCTTCCCGACTGTAGCGTCGCCATCATCGTCGCAGTCGTCGCCGCCTCTCCGTGGGTGTCGCAGCCACGCCGCCGGTCACTTCCCGACTGCAGCGTCGCCATCATCGTCACAGTCGTCGCCGCCTCTCCGTGGGTGTCGCAGCCACGCCGCCGGTCGCCGCCTGCCGCCGCCGCTGCTCTCCCTCTCTCTCCCTGGCCATCGCTGAGAAGGATGGAATAGGAGAGATTGATCAATTCAATCTGGGCCACACGATCTCCTCTAGATCAGATCAGATCTGATTGCTATGTGCTGTTTGGAAGGGAGTAGGAGATCCGATCCTATGTGCTGTTTTGCACGTGTACCGCACGTGCTTGCGTGTGTTCGTGTCCGTGCTTCATTTTTCGGGATCCTCATCCCGTCACTTGTTCGTGTTCGGATCTAATCGTCGTTACCCAAGGCAAGTATTCTTCTTGTACAAATTTTTGTTCTAGTACAAGTGTTCCATTGACAATATTGCAAATAGATCGTAGTTGTGACTCCTTGTCTCATCATTTGTTGATCTTGAATTATTCATCATTTGATCCCATGATCTCAAGAGTCACAACCCTTCATTGATATATTATACAAACTACTTGGACTCATTTTATCTCCTAGTCACTTGAACACATGAAACTAAGAAACCCTAGACTTATAGATGTGTGTTGTATCATGTATGTGATGATTTTGCTTTCCTTTGAGTTGAGAAATAGATGTTACTTGCTGATTTGATGACCACTACATCCATTTTGTATCACATGCTAATCTAGACTCATAATAATCATTTATCATGCAACTTGTACATAGAAGAAATCTACACCTGCTGCTGTTCTTATCTTTACTTGCTATTTCGACCCCAATAAAACCAAAATCTGAACTTGAGTCCTGAATATGAAATGTAGCCCTAAATGTCTAGTTGTCAATAACATCCAGAATTTTCGAATTCCGAGTTATAGTCTAGGAGATATCACAGTTTTACTGTTGCTGTGTCAGTAGTCGCAGATTCACAAAAACTGCTGCACCTCTTCAGTTTGCAATTATTTTAACTATGCTACCAGTAAGTAAATGACTTGAAATTTTGCATGCTGTTACTGGATACCATAGAGAACATTTTTAAATTTTCTCAAAATTAATTAATGATGTTTCAACCCTGTTTCATATGTATAAACTCAGATTCACAAATTCTGACTGAACACAAAAGCTGTATAGTTTGCTGTTTTGACACATGTTACCACAACTTTTATGTACCCTAATTATATGCATTGAAACCGGACAGAAGTCTAGTTTCTAGACCTTCTGACGGATCCACATTTGCTATTTTGTAGCAACGAGAATCGCAGTTTTGGTGCAGCAACCTCATGCTGTCCAGATTTGAGATTTTCGTTGTTCTTGGTACTTTGATTTATTTTGACCCTCGAACATGTATCCTACCTAGCCTAGACTTGTCCCTTGTACTTGATTATGCTTACTTGACTTGTTTCGCACACTCTCATACTTGCTTGATAATATTAATAAATAACAAGCTGGGGTTTAAGAGAAAGACCATAGTAGTGGACAATATAGGTAAGTGTACTCGTAAGGGGGCCAGTGTTTTCCAGTACTTGGTTCATGAACTTGTTGCACCTTGATGTATTCATGAAGCCATTACTTGGCACATGAACTTGTTGTATTCATGAACACACTGTGTGGTTCTTGAACTTGTTAGTATTCACAAACTTGCTTCGTAAACTTGTTACTTTATTTTCGTATTCATGAACCGTGCTTGCTTGATACTTGATGCCTGAGTACACCGCCCTTTAAAATCACTACTAGGTCTAAACGAAATTGCATTGACTGTAGCAACCATATGATAAAAGGATGACACATGAAGTACTACCTAGATAGTAATAACTACAAGACTTGATACATAATAAATGAACACGATACATGCTAACTTGATACTTGATGACATGATACATGAGACTTGAAACTTGAGACTGGTTACTTGACACTTGAACATGATACTTGATACTTGATATTTGACACCATTACATGTTCATTAGCCACTTGTTCTTCTACTAGTATTTGTTACCCAATCTTGTCACTCGAGTTATCTTTTACTAGAAAATTTTCTTGAATCCCCACTACCTGTTGCATCCCTATTACATTCTTGATTCCAAATCTTGTTCCATGTTGCTTGTACTTGTTTTACTATCTGTGGCCCTAACTTGCACTAAGGACGTTTCTCTTGTTTTCTCTATTTTCTCCTTTTTTATATATATACAGACTTTGAAGACGTGTTGCCTGTTGAAATTGATGAGCAGACATTTTAGGCTTCGCTTGGAGCAAGGACTTGCGTAAATTATTTGTTTTCTTGAGTTATTTATTTCTTGTTACTTAAAACTTGGAACGGGCTGATGTTCCCGAGTTTTACCTTTGATTCAGATTTGAGAATTATTTGGGATACTATTATTTGTTCAATTGTTTCTGTTGTTTAATAAATTATTCATGCATGCGTGGTTGTATATATCTTTTGTTATATTCTTGTTATGATGCTGAGTCGATCCTACAGCTCATGAATGATGAAAATCATTCGCTGGGCTTTGTCACGCCCTTATATTCCGTGTTTTTTTGGGAAGCGGGGCGTGACATTGAGAGAGCGCTTAGTAGGGAGATTTGTGCAAGACGACAGCGGTGGCCGAAATTGTGGACGGGTGGTGGCGACAGACGAAAGGCAGTGCGACGGGAGTGGCCGAAGAAGAAGGCTCGTCATGTGCAATGATAATGGAGCTGAGTTCATCGTGGGAGGCCAATAGAGTTGATGTCGGGTTTGCCAAAGGAGACGGGGCAATAGGGGATGAGATATGTGGTGAAGGGGGGGCCGAGATCGAAGGGCCAGGATGAAAAGCAGGAGTTAGGGTTGCAGGTGAAGGATTGGGTGCTGGTTCGGACAGAGCTGACCCGGGAGTGGATGACTGAACTGGTTCGGAGCAGGACAAGGGAACTGGTCTCGGAAGAGGGGCGGGAAGGGTCTGGCTGAGGAGAATGAATGGGTTGATGAAGTTAGGTATGGTGCAAGGGATTTTGGGACAAATCTTCTACAAAGTGAACATCCCTACTAACAAAAACCTTATGAGTGTCAAGATTGTATAGCCTGTACCCTTTCTGTGGAGCAGGATAACCATTGAAAAGGCATTTGACAGCTGTCACCAAATTTTTCTCGGTTTCGAGCCAAGGTTGAGGCATAACACAAGCACCCGAAAACCCTAAAATGAGACAAATCTGGGGCCTCTACCATATAAACATTCATACGGGGTGAGATGATGGATGGATTGGGATGGTAATCTATTTATGAGATAGGTGGCTGTGAGGATACATTCACCCCAGAATTTTATAGGCAAACTGGCTTGAAATTGTAGGGCACGAGCTGTATTAAGGAGCAACAACCCCATTTTGCTCAACACAGGAGGTGCGATGATGAACACCCTGTGAGGCAAAGAATGATTGTAGAGACATGAACTCGGTCCCATCATCTGACTGCTTTTGAGAGGTGCGATGATGAACACCCTGTGAGGCAAAGAATGATTGTAGAGACATGAACTCAGTCCCATCATCTGACTGCTTTTGACATCAGATTTCTTTCAAAGAAGATAAACCCAAGTGGAACGAGAGCAATCATCCACAATGGTAAGAAATTAACAGGCACCACTTAAAGGAGTGTGATAACCACCCCACATTTCATTAAATCATATCAAATATATTGCAAGATTTAATTTCATGAGAAGAAAATGACAATCTACATTGTTTGGCCCGAGGGAAAATATCACACGAGTGACGTTTACTATTGACAAAGGAAATAATATCGTTTCAAATGAAACTAAGTCACTTAGGAGATGGATGACCTAACCGACGATGCCATAAATTGAAAGAAACAGAAATATATGCAGCAAGTGATGAATGAAGCTGCTTTGAAGATGTAAAGTCCCCCACGAAATCTACCCACTCCAATCTTCTTCTCAGTTAACAGATCCTGAAAATAGAATAGATCAGGGAAAAAGTAAGCAGAGCATTTTAGAGAGATCACTAACTTACTAACAGATATGAGATTAAATCCGAACAAAGGAACAACCAAGACATCATATAGAATCAATTTGGGAGTTAGTGCTATAGAGCCAATATGAGTTACTGTTGCAAACGAGCCATTAAAAAGCTTACAGAGAGAAGAAAAAAAAAAGGTTTGCAATCAGTAAGGAGAGAAGTGTTGGAAACTATGTGGTTAGTTGCGCCAGCGTCTACAACCCAAGAGATAGAGTAGGTTTCGGTAAGAAGGGAAAGAGAGTAGTTACATGCCATCTTTACATTGGCTTGGTGATTACCATTTTTAAGAAGCTGCAGAAATTGAGAGATCTGGTCCGGAGTGAGACTACCATTGGAGCAAGGTTGTAAACGGCGTTAGGCGGTGGCAGTTCGGTCAAGGGACGCCTAGCGCCTAGGGTGCCTAGGCGGTTGAATTTATTTTGCCGATTTAGTTAATTTCAGCCCTATTTTTCAATCGTAAGTATAATTATGCAATCCGATTGCAAATATTCATCATATTCTTGTATAATGTGTAATTAAAGGGTGTTTATGCATAAAAAAAACTTCCTCGTGCAATTAATGTGTAATATATGCAATTAAAAAAAACAATTGTCCAATTGTAATATGTGCAATATGCCAATAGATGTAATATGTGTAACATATGCTATTTTAATGTGTAATAGATGTAATATGTGCAATCCATCACCAATAATACTAAAAAAAGTAAAAACAATTCCACTACTACTTAAGATTCATATATAGTATACAACAAATTAATAGATTAATAGTAGTTCTTTTTTTTATTTTTTATTTTATAGTATTAAAAATTTTAAAAAATAAAAAAAGTTTGGTCGTTGGACATCAGGCGTCCGCCTGATCAGCGCCACGAACGCATACTCAACAAGACGGCAGCCTAATCGCCTCTAACCGCCTAGACCACCGCCTAATGCAAAGGCGATTCGTTCTCCTCCATCTGGAGGCCTAGGCACCGCGTAGGCGTCCGAGGTGGATGCCATTTAGAACACGGCACTGGAGGAAGGAGATGCCGGAGTAGCAGACTTCTTCTTGTGGAGTTTTGAGGCCAGGAGGGTAGCCATGCAATTTGAAGCACTTCTTAATGTAGTGACCATTGTCACCACAGTTGTCACAAACAGGCCTACCTTAACATTTGGTGGAGGAAGAGGCTGAACTGCCAGTCGGAATCACAGGGCCAGATGGGGAACGAACTGCAGAAGAGGATGCTCGACATGCGGCCATGGCCATGGAATCCATGGAGACGGTATCCAGCGCGTCAAGAAAAAAACGTTGCTGCTCATCAGAGGTAAGAAAAGAGTAGGCTCTTTTCACATTAGGAAGGAGACTCATCATCAAAATTTTGGCACCGGGAGATGAAGGAATCAGACAGATCCATCAAAAATTGATTGAGTTGCTCGAGCAAAATATGCGTTGAAGGCCTTGAGGCAGCTGCAGGTGCACGCGGGACGCACGATCAGGAAGTTCAGTTCATCCCAGAGAGATTTGAGCTTCGTGAAGTAGGCAGTCACGGAAAGATTGTCCTGAGTACAGACAGCAATGTCGCGCCAAAGCTGAAAAATCCTAGGATCGTTGGACTGCACAAATCTGTCCTGTAATTCCATCCAAATCGCAGCGATGTCGGAGACGACGCTATTGAGGATGTCCGGGGAGAGAGAGCTTAGCAACAAGCCTTAACCATGGCGTTGCAGCCCTCCCATGCAAGGAGATCAGGGTCCGAAGCAGAAGGTTTCTTGATTGTGCCGTTGAGTATGCCAAGCTTATTCTTGGCGCTTAAAGCAGTATGAACATTCCTTCTCCAGTGCCGGAAAGCGGTTGAGCAACTAATGGCATTCCTGGTGATCGGAATGATGAAGATGCAGGGGATGAGAAGCGTCATTCTTAATGGAAAGCTTGTCGGGGGCCATGAGGAACTGCCTGGAGAAGAAACAACTGCAGCAAGAGATGAAGAAGCCCTAGAATCGTAAAAGCTCTGATATCATGTAGAGAACGATGTTTGGAATATCATAATTTCAGTATTGATCTCTCTGTGTTTAAATACAAGAAAGATTAGACAAGAGATAACTTTGAGTCCCTATGATAAAGGGATTGATATAAACAAGAAAACTGAAAATAGGAAACAAAATATTAATTCAAGAGAAAAAAATGGAAAATGAATACTAGAAGATCACAATCAAATCCATTGTGATCTCAACAGATACAAACAAAAGATTTCCTTGATATTCCTTTTGGTACTAGACCTAATCTTCCTTTCGTACCAAACCTGATACCCTGCTTCACCAAACCAAAATTTCATGTACATGCATGTGACTACTAAAAATTCAACAATTTCTGTGTGTCCAAATCCCCAAGCAAATAACTGCTACCCAATATCCCAAAATTCCTTATTTATGTCATAGTCCACTGCTCTCCCTGAATTAACTCGAGCGAGTTAGGCAGGGGTGACCGATGGCCTATGCATCGATCAGATATATCCCTCCACAAACTCACGACAAATGGGCACAAAAGTAAAAGGTGATCTACCGTTTCCAACCCGACCAGCTGTTTGTCCAGGTTGTCCCTAGTGAGGATGACCTTTCTAACCGCTAGCCAATTGAAGTTCTTAATCTTTAGTGGAACCTTAGTTTTTCATAGTGCATCCGCTCGAACTCCACCATTGCTAATAAAAATAATAGTTTCATCTAGCCAAAAACTCGTTCCCGCAATTAAGGGTCCAATTAGCCTCGCCAGGAACTCCAAGCATGTTGTATCCGTTTCTCCCTTATTGAGCCATTTTACCTTCGATTAGGGCCCGTTTGGTTGGGCTTTTTTTCAGCCCAAAACGACTGTTGGGGGACCAAAATGACTTCATTTTGGATTCCAAAAATCATTTTGGGCTGAAAATAAGTCCAACCAAAAGGGCTCCGTGTTCGATAGCCCGACCGTAGTGATGTTCAATGTCTCCACAATACCTCCTCGGCAGCATAAATGGTGCAAATATCCTTTTTGTAGGTACCTAATTGTTAGATCTCACCATCAAGAAAATCGATCCCTTCCTTCTTCAAATCCAGATAATTTATTTATCTAAGTATGGCTTCCTTTCTACATAAGATGTTGCCAAAGGTATTTTGGGTCTAAATTTTCAACCAGGTTCCTTAGCCACCCCAATTTATAGGTAAGATTCCCAGCCAGATAGTTGGAAATGTTAGGCTTTACTGCTCTCCATCAACTGTTAATGATGGCCACATCTTCCCATAAAAAAACTTGGGCTTAGGACTAGGAGTCTTCTCCTTGAAGAGAAGATGCGCACGTGACGTGTTCCTAGTATGACATCTAGTAAATTTTAACAGGAACTTGGATTCCCCGTCTCCGGAGATGAGGACCCGGTTTAACTTAGGCAGAGAAGGTCAGCTTCTACAGTTACACACCAGGTAAACCTCCTATAATAGGTACTTCAATCATCTACATTATAGAAATGGCAAAATTGAACCTCCATGTCCATTCCCCCCCTCCCCTCCCTCTCTCTCTCTCTTCATCCTTGGAACCTAATGTCATTTTTGTCAATTGACTCCTAATGAACCAATAGAACACTAGAACACTAAGCACCATAATCTTAACTTCTAATGAGCTGCCGACGGTTTCTTGCAATCGTCTGATGCTACTCATCTCTCCCCCGTTCTTTGATGTTTAAGCCAAAAGGACAATTGCTTATTATCGATTTTATTAGGTTTCTTTATTTTGTTTACTAAATGATGTTTTTATTTTATTTTATTTTCTGAGATCGGATATTTTTATTTATTTAAGTTTTTATTTACATTTGAATTCGAAAGTTCTTTAAATACATGGTAATGCATAACGGAAAGTATTGTCAAGTTTTGGTCGAAAGTGACTAATACATGAAAGTTTCAGCTGGAACTCCACAATACCGATTATGATGCCATTATTTCATAAAGTAGACTATCATAACCAGTCTGCAACGCCTTATACTGATCCGTATAAGGAGAAACCCACAAACTTGATGAACATGGTGAACTGACAGGCTAAAAACATGTAGGATTTATTTATATTACATGTACAATCCAATTTGTATTCGCTATGATTAGCTTTGGGAATAAGAAATAGCCAAGATGCATGCAGGATATACATTATAGTTGACATGTACTGACATGAGCTAGGGATTTGTATTGATTTGCTTAAATCTTGACATTACATTTTCTTCTATTTCACGACTTCATGAATCATGACAATCATATCTTCTTCTTTTTATCTTCTGGTGTTATATAAGAAGCTAGTTATATTGTCTAATTGGACAAGACTTGTAGTTTAGCTTTTGATAAATGTTCAACTTCTACCTTCAAAAGAGTCGAGACTTCGATCCTAGATTGAGTTGTAAACTTATTTGACAATTTCTTAGCATTTATCAGCAAAATGTGGATATCTTCTCTTCTTCTGAAGTCTCAACATTCACATACTAAAAGTATAAGTAATCAGGAACGTGTTGAATTACTGCCCATTAGGAAATCACCCTAAACTACCATCGATAAACACATGCAAAACCAACTCTAATTAATTAGCTGAACAAAGAGGAAAATGAACTTTCCTTCCAGTAGTACACCCTATTTCCGTTCCACAACATCCAATATAGCCTATTGCGGAACATTCTGATGAATAGGCCATTTGGGAAAGTGTTGAAACACTGCCATTAGGACCATAGATTGCCATCAAATAAAACTTTGCTAAATCAATTATAATTAATTAACTGAGCAAAGATGGGGAAGTCAACTTCTAGTAAGTAGCCTAGTATCATGAGAGAACAAAGATTGTTGGACTAGAAGGGAAAACAACAACAACAAAGGACTAATATGCAAAGAACTGCAAGAGGATTTTTTTTTCCAAAATTTTCATACTTCGAATATTACAAGGGCAACAAGTACATTCACTCACAATTCTCTCCCACTCACGTTGTGTTCACACCACTTACCAATCACATGCACTGGACTCCTATTCTCTTCTCCCTGTTGGATTTCTATCCTCCTCTTTTAATTCTCACTTCACTCTTACAAACTTAGCCATTGAGCTCTGTTTATAAAGGTTCACAACTGACACATACGTACTGTTGGATATTATAGTCCCACATTGGGTATTGTGCTAGTTTTGTATTTGGTTCACTCATATATATACAGGAGATATTGTACTCAGTTATTTCTTAATTCAATATTCAGTATTGTTTTCATCTCTCTAATTTATCTTAACATGCTATCAGAGCCAAGTTATACAAATTTTTAGTTCTTCCCAAAACCCTAGGATTCCAACAGCAAAATAATAATAATAATAATAATAATAATAATAATTATAATTTACAGGTACTACTACTTGATGGAATCTTAGTCTCTCCCACATATTTCCGCCTCCACTGACTTCCCCGATGCAACCGCCTCTCATTCCTCCTCCAGATTCAAACAGCAGCAGCACCAACTTCAGTCTGCCTCCGGCCCCCTACCTTCTCCTAACATCAATCCTCACCCTACCCCACCTCTACTTCCGACACCGGTATCACTATCCTGCCACCTAACCCGATCCAGACACCAACAGCACCTCCCTCATTGTGCTTTCAGTCACAGCAGCACTAGTCTTATTCCTCATCGCAGTGCTTCTTTCTTTACATCCTCGGCCATGCCCGTCACTTCAGCCTTGCCGTCTCCTGCTGATTGGGTTAATCTTCAGCAACACCTCACTCAGCTGGAACTACAGCTCATAGGTCAGTCTATCAATGCTGGCTCCTCTGCTCCTGCACTCTCTGCCACTCCCGGTATGAATTCATTCTGAATTTTAGATTCTGGTGCATCACATCATCCCACTAGATACAGATAAATTGTTGGACAGCTTGTCTACTTATGCATGACCAGACCCAATATTGCTCACGCAGTCAGTGTTGTCAGTCAAATTGTTTCCGCTCCTACGTCAATTCACTACGGTGCTCTTCTTCAGATTCTCAGATATTTTCAGGGCACTATTATTCGCTCATTATTCATGCCTGCTACATCCAAATTAGAGCTGAGTGCATATTCTGATTCAGATTGGATAGGTGATCCTACTACCAGATGGTTTATCACAGGTTTCTATCTATTTCTTGGTGATTCGTTGATCTCATGGCGAAGTAAGAAACAGGCAGTTGTTGCATATTCTTCGACCGAAGCTGAATACAGAGCAATGACAGCTACAACTAGAGAGATTGTTCATGTTCGTTGCCTGTTATCAGATATAAGTATCACTCTTTCAGGAGCTACTCCTCTTCATTGTGATAACCGAAGTGCACTACACATTGCAAGCAATCCGGTCTTCCATGAGCGAACAAAGCATATAGAGATTGATTGTCATTATGTTCGTGAGCGGTTTGAAGCAGGGACCATTTCACTTTATTTACCTCGTCACAGCAGACGGCAGACTTCTTAACCAAATCTCATTCTGTTCAGAGATTTCAATATTTAGTAGGCAAACTAACATTGTTTGACCCACCGTGAGTTTGAGAGGGGGTGTTAGATATTATAGTCCCACATTGGGTATTGTGCTAATTTTGTATTTGGTTCACTCCTATATATAGGAGATATTGTACTCAGTTATTTCTCAATTCAATATTCAGTATTGTTTTCATCTCTCTGATTTATCTTAACACATACATTATAAAATAGTAGCCAACTTCTATATTCTTCTAGATACTACTATTTGAGTAAATCTCTATTTACCTAGATCCCATTTATTAGCAAAACGTGAAAATTTTCCCTTCACCTCAAGTCTTAACATGCACATACTACAAATAATAAAATATAAGCAACTGCTGGAATACTGCCCATTAGAACATTACCCTAAATTGCCATAAATAAACACATGCTTAACCAACTATAATCAATTAACTGAAGTTACTGAACAAAAAGGAAAGTGTCTTATAGTGGTACACCCTATTCTGCTCTACACCATCTAATATAGCCTACTGCACATTCTGATGATATAGGTCATTTATAAAAGGGCAAAAACCAAAGTACCCCCTCAACATTTTACCCAAGTACAAAATGCCTATACAACGTTTGAAAAAATACATTATACTCATTCATCCGTTAACTCATTCCGTTAACTTTGAATTATTAAATTACATTTCTACCCTTACAAGTTAATTGTTTATAAATGATACGTAATATGATAGTGTAATTGGGAAATAAATGAGGCAATTCTCTCCATCCAGATTTCAAACACTTAAACACGTATTTGGTTTCTGTCCAGAGAAAGTATTTGTTATTGCTGTTTATCTAAACCTGCAACCAAAAAAGCCAAAAACAGTGTATCATCGTTTAGGTAGCACACCTTTTGTTTTGTAAGAGCTATAGACTTGTAAGCTAAGTTAGCCGTAATAGACTTGAAAAGCACAATCTGTTTTTTTTGTAATAGCTATAGACTGGAAAGCAAAATATGTTTTTTAGAAGATGATGAGATTGAGATTTGATTTTGTTTAATGTTTGAGAATGAAGAAATTGGAGAAAGGAAAAAGAGATTGAGATATGAAAGGGTAAGGGTAGAAATGTAATTTAATAATTCAAAGTTAACGGAATGAGTTAAGTTGACGGGTGAATTGGTATAATGTATTTTTTCAAACGTTGTATGGACATTTTATACTCAGACCAAATGTTGGAGGGATACTTTGGTTTGTGCCCTTTACAAAAATGATAAAAAAACAAACTGCCATCATTACTGTCAATAAAACTTTACTAAATCAATTCTAATTAGTTAACTGAGCAAAGATTATGCTTCAGAGCATCTGTTCATCATATAACATAGCCTAAATATTGTAGAATGTTTCATCTTCACTAGTCACACTGTCAAAGTATTGACATGCTAATGATATAGGTCATCAAAAGTGTTGAACACTGCCATTAGGACAATAAATTCTAAGGAACACAACATTTTAACTATGCACACTTAGCTAAATCGAGTTTTAATAAATGTGAATAAACATCCAAGAAAATTTTATAGTATTAAATCATGAAGTTGAATTAAGATTTAGTATCTTGAGAGTACTAAGAATTGTTGGACTAGAAAAAATAAAATTAAACAAAGGACTAATATGCAAAGAACACAAGTGAAGGACTTTTTCCAAATTTTTCGTACTTCAATTATTGGAAGAGAACGCAAGTAAATTCACTCACGGTTCTCTCTCACTCACGTGGTGTTCATAATCACATGCTCTCCACTCCTATTCTCTACTATGTGTTGGACTTCTATCCTCTTGTTCTTCTCACTTCACTTCACAACCGACTCATACACCTATATAATAAAACACAAAGAAAGCTATCAAGTGGCTCTCCTTCAATCCCCCCAAAATCAAAGGTCCATATCTAACCTCACAAAACACATTTTTCCCCCAACAGTTTCCCCCCAAAAGTCAAATTCAAATTAACACAACTCATTTATTTATTTAACTCTCTCTCTCTCTCTGTCTCTCTCTCTCTCTCTCTCTCTCTCTCTCTCTATATATATATATATATGGAAACATGGACTTTTATTTACAACTAATTATTGTCATACTATTCAAACTTGAGTTACATAATTGTTGATTTACTGTTTACAAGGTTTTTCATATGTTGTATCGTTCTAAAGGCGTGCCGTAGGCACGTGCCCACAGACAAATCTAGTATAGTATAAAATAGTAGCCAACTTCTCTGTCTCCTTCTATTTGAGTAAAATATCTATAGCCCTTCACTTGCATTCTCTAACTTGTATGAATGTGGTGGTCAAACTGATTCTTATGGACTTACTTCTTCTAGAGAACAAAGTTTGTATTCCAACAAGAATAAGCCCACAAGATGTTTCCTTCACTAATCACTATGACACTATCACAGTCATGAATGTAATGTTATAGTGCAAGAGCATTCTAAGATCAAAAATAGTACCAGAATTTCAGCAATTCCAAACTCACATAGCTGGACCTGGTGATCAAGAGTGATACCTACAGAATTGCAATAAAGGTAGGTGGTAAATAAAACAAAACAAAAAAGGACACTTGTTCACAGGGAACAATTAAATATAAAACTTACCGTAGCATACCAGAAGATTTTGTTGATACCACTTTCTGCCGCCTGCCCAACATGAATACAAGCCAGCCCTTTAAAGACCTGCATATTAAATATCAAACTGATTTGGATAAAATCTTCCTAAGAAATTATTGCAAGCACAAGCCAGAGAAAAAGGATATCAACCTAATTGGTGTAAACCATCACAAATGTGTGTCGCATCCTTTAGATCTGGCATGAAATTTTCTGGAACATACTGATAACCAGGTAGAGAAAAAACCAGAAATCACATCGGGATGATTCATGGGTCGCATGGGTCGCATCCATTGCAGCTCCAGGTTTTTGCATCTCTGGTCCTCCTACAACCAGTTTCCCCTGTGTTTCCAAGCATCTAGCCTGCAAATAAAATTATCAAATATAAAAAGAAACACAAAATGAGGTTGAAAGATAACATCGAGAAACATAAACTGTAACGATACCTGAAAGACAATTCTGAATGACCACCCTTCCCCTCTCTGTGCTCTGCCATGTAGCTAATATAGTCTGCATTGATGAAGACATCAATTCTATTTAATTTAGTATTTTATTTCAAAACCATATTTGTTTTTTAGCAATTATAGCCATATGTAATCTTTCTTTTTGCATTAGAATATTTTTGACATTTTGAGAATCTTTTGATATTTGTATCAAGATTTGTTTTGAGCCTATTTATAGGCCCTGAGATTAATGAGAAAGATATACTATTCTTGATTTTAAAAAATTATTGTGTTTTCTCTTCCTCTCTTTTTGTGTGATACAAGTGAGATCCAATTATTAGGATTTGTGATAAATCATAATACAATTTTAGGATTAGTGATTAACTCTAAAATCTACCCCCCCCCCCCCCAAAAAAAAAAAAAAAAAATCCCAAAACAAATAAAACCAAAACCCTAATCCCCTTTCTCCTCTTCTTCCTCCTCCAAATCCCGAAACCCCCCTACCTAATGATCGTCTCCTTCCTTTGCGCCAGCACCCATCCCGAACACCCTGTTCCACTTCATCCCCAACCTCGCCTCATCCCTGTGCTCCCGAACCTCTGAACCGCACACCTCACCCTCGTCCCTAGCCACCCCTCCTCAAGATCACCCCTGCAGCCCCGAGCGCCTGTCTCTCTCTCCCTCATCGTCTGTCTCCCCCCCCCCCGCTCTGTCTCCTTGTCGTTTGTCGTGCGCCCAACAGCAGCCAACGCCAGCCGCCGTTGCTCCTTCCGAGCGCCGACGCCAGCTCAGATCCGCCAGCCCTCGCTTCTGCTGCCATTGCTCTTGAAGTTGTTGCTGCCAGTGCTGTGCTCTTCCAAGATCTACACTGAAATCTTCGAACCCTCGATATACTCTTTTCCAATTTACAAATATTTGTGTTATACTGCTTTATCAATTATCATCTCTATTATATTATCTGATTTGTCTGTCGTCCACAAAAACAATTGAGATTTGAGTGTTCCACTTGCTTGATTAGAGTACGAATCAATATTGAATCTTTTACTTGCTAAGAACACTTAGGGATTTAATTATTAATTGTTAGAATTGAATTATTAATTTGGATTGTTAAACGTGATACAGTTCTTGAAAATCCATCAAACCGATTAACTATTTAAAATTTCTAACTTTGATCCGCACTACGTGTTGGTAAAATTAATCCATTAAGAATCTTGGAAATTCTCTATTTAGGGTTAGTTTTACATCATTTTGGTATCAGAGCGAAGGTTCTTAAAACCCTAATTCTTACATCATTTAGGTATTATTTTTGCATTCATTTAGGATTATTTAGAGTCTTTTATTTTATTTTATTTCATTTTTTTAGATCACGTCAGATTTTTTTTTAAATTAGGACACACGCGACTCCTAGTTTCCACTTTTGGTGAATGCACCTTCGCAGCACCATCACAAATCCAGAGGAGCCTTTCTTATCCCTTCCAAATCACCCAATTAGGAACCCTAGACTTCCCTGACTTGAAATGGACAACTCTGATATCTCCGCTACCCTAGCTGTCATTCAAGCAACTCTTGCCAATATCAATCAAAGGCTTGAGAAAGTGCAATTAAATCAAACCGTTGTCCCTGAGCTTCATGCCAATCGTCAGATCCCTCAAGGGAATGTTCGTGACGATCGACGTCAAGAACGTGACCCTGACAAACAATATAAGAAGAACGTTAAGGCTGGCGTTTCCCATTTTGAAGGCCACAAGCTTACCTCGATTGGATCCGTATCGTGGACCACTACTTTGTGTGGTTTGACATGAACAAAGCCCTGAAGGTTAAATTTGCCATTATGAAATTGACGGGTAAAGCTCAACAATATTGGACCAATCTTGAACATGCCCGCAAAGACCGATGTCTAACACCCATAGCCACTTGGGAAGCCATAAAACAGAAGCTCACTGAGAGATAAGTACCGTTATCGTTCCACACTCGATTGCTAGATTCGTAGAACCAACTTTATCAAGAAAGTAAATCCACACAAGAATCTATATAATAAAACACAAAGAAAGCTATCAAGTGGCTCTCATTCAATTCTCCCAAAAATCAAAGGCCTAGATCTAACATCACATAACATATTTTTCCCCCCAAAAGTTTCCCCCCAAAACTCAAATTTAAATCCCCCACCCAAAACAACTCATATATTTATTTAATTATTTTTTTTTCTCTCTCTCTCCCTCCCTCTTCTATTCAAAAAATTAAGAAAATAAAATTTTTAAAATTTTTTAAAAAATTAAAAATTAAAAAACCAAAAAAATTTAAAAATTTAAAAATTTAAAATTTTTTAAAATAATTCAAAAAAATCAAAAAAATCATATAATATATTTTTTTTTGGACCCCAAAAGTTTCTCATATAATATGTTTTGTACTTCAATTAATTTGCTGGATCTCAAAAACTATTTTATATGATCAAACAAGGTGCACCGTTCCGAAGACGTGCCGTAGGCACGTGTCAACGGGCAAACCTAGTATATTGATAAGTTTGATGACTTCCTTATTCGGGGCAATGCTTTAGGTAAAGAGAGTGAAGAACAAACTCTCTCTAGGTTCACAGAGCTGGACTACGAGCTGACCTTAGAAACGAGCTAATTCATAGAAATGTGGACTCATTAGCGGCAGCTTATGCTCTTATCCTCGATATGGATTCTCTTAAAGCAAGTTTCCATTTCAAGTTCAGCGATTCGATGGATCATTCCTCCAGAATAAATCCTCCTGATCTCTTTAGACCTGAGCACTTCTCTTCTCAATACCCTAACAAGTCTTACCCAAACAAACATACTTCAAATTCATATCCACTTAGAAATGACAACACGGATAAGAATACTGAAAGACTATTCTAAGATTGATCCCCTCATTAAGTGCTATAAATGTAAGAGATACGGCCATGTTGCTGGCAACTGTCCCAGCCCAAGTAGGATCAATATAGTAGAGGGTACCGCAGTCATCGCTAATGAGCCCGACAATGAGTTTACCTATGAACCTAATGTAAGTGATGACTTTAATGAAAAAGAAGATGGTCAGTCTCTCAACTATATTCAGTCTGTCCAGTCACCTCCATTGAGTGTACCTGAGTCACTCATCCCTTTCCAAGTCACTTGGCAACCTATAGATACCCGTGTTAGAACATCACAGAGTCACAGAGTCTGCATCCACATTTTCATTCTGCATCCACATTTTCATAAAGAAATTTCCAAGAAAATTAATAAAAATAATTTTAACTGCACGTTAATAACAGATACAAGAAGAAAATTTAAAACTTTTGATATTGGTGACGAAGTGATGCTTCGGATTCGTCCGGACGGTTTCCAGTTGGACCCGTTAAGAACTTGAACATACGTGTTGCAGGCCCATTTAAAATTCTACATACAATAAATGATAATACCTATGTCGTTAACCTCCATGAAGGTTTTGGCATAAGTAAGACTTTCAATATTGAGGATCTAGTACTTTATAAAAGCTCAAAATTCAACCACAGAAATTTTCTTATAGATAAGCTTACCCTGCAACCTAATGGTGAGATTCCCACATTTACCCCTCTACCTGATACTATTCACCCACCGACAGAAGAATTAAATAATATTATAGATGATCAGATAATCTCTACAAGAGATGGTGGTATGCACACGTATTTGGTGAGGTGGAAGAACAAGCCGAAGTCGGATGACACTTGCAGTGATCGTAAGGGGCTCCCGCAACTGGATCCATATTTTTTGGAGCACCATGACAGGATCACTTGTTTTGACTCGACTAAGTCGAGCTCTCCCACCCAGAGAGAATGATGAGGACATCAACTCTATTTAATTTAGTATTTTATTTCAGTACCATATTTATTTTTTGGCAATTATAATCATATGTAATCTTTCTTTTTGCATTAGATTATTTTTGAAATTTTTAGAATCTTTTGATATTTATATCAAGATTTGTTTTGAGCCTATTTATAGGTCCTGAGATTAATGAGAAAGATATGCTATTCTTGATTTTTTAAAAATATTGTGTTGAGTTTTCTCTTCCTCTCACTTTTGTGATACAATTGAGATCCAATTATTAGGGTCTGTGATAAATCCTAATACAATTTTAGGATTAGTGATAAACTCTAAAATCTATCACCCCCTCCCAAATTAAAAAAATCCCTCCAAAAAAAATACCCAAAACCCTAATCTCCTTTCTCCTCTTCTTCTTCCTCCAAATCCCGAAACCCCCTACCTCCCGATCGTCTCCTTCCCTTGCGCCAGCACCCATCCCGAACACCCTGTTCCACTTCATCCCCAACCTCGCCTCATCTCTGTGCTCCCGAACCTCTGAACCGCACACCTCATCCTCGTCCCTAGCCACCCCTCCTCAACAGCCCAATCACCCTGCAGCCCTGAGCGCATGTCTCTCTCTCCCTCATCATCTGTCTCCCTCCCACACTATGTCTCCTTGTCGTCTGTCGCGCGCCCAACAGCAGCCAGCGCCAGCCGCCGTTGCTCCTCCCGAGCGCCGACGCCAGCCCAGATCTGCCAGCCCTCGCTTTTGCTGCCATTGCTCTTGAAGTTGTTGCTGCCAGTGCTGTGCTCTTCCGAGATCTACGCTGAGTTCTTCGAACCCTCGATATACTCTTTTCCAATTTACAAATATTTGTGTTATACTGCTTTATCAATTATCATCTCTATTATATCATCTGATTTGCCTGTTGTCCACAAAAACAATTGAGATTGAGTGTTTTACTTGCTTGATTAGAGTACGAATCAATATTGAATCTTTTACTTGCTAAGAACACTTAGGGATTTAATTATTGATTGTTAGAATTGAATTATTAATTGGAATTGTTAAACGTGATACAGTTCTTGAAAATCCATCAAACCGATTAACTGATTAAAATTTCTAACTTTGATTTGCACTATGTGTTGGTAAAATTAATCCATTAAGAATCTTGAAAATTCTCTATTTATGGTTAGTTTTACATCATGCATATCAAATAAAAATTTAGCATATATGAAAAGAGATAAATATTGAAGTTGACAGAAAACAAAAAAAGCAGAGGCTGTAATGATACCTAGAAAACAGTACCAAATGACTCCTGTTTCCAATTATACGCTCAACCATGGTCTGCATTCCGAGTAAAAAAGATTATAACTTATAAGTGTACTAGGTTTGCCCGTAGGCACGTGCCTGCGGCACGTATTTGAAACAATGAAGCATATGAAAAGCCCTGTAAACAATTCTATCTAACTAACAAATCACATAGGTATCAACATGTATATGCAATTCAATGTAACTTTAGAGGTTGAAATTTACCCCAAGTGAATATCTATTTAAATCTTCCATTGCATTTGAAAGTAGAGAAGATGAGATCAAGAAATTGAGAGGAAAAAGAATAGGAGAGAGAGAGAGAGAAATAATTAAATAAATAAATGAGTTGTTTTGGGAAGAGATTTGAATTTGAGTTTTGGGGGGGAATGTGTTTTGTGAGATTAGATCTGGGCCTTTGATTTTGGGGGATTGAAGGAGAGCCACTTAATATCTTTCTTTGTGTTTTATTATATAGATTATAACCCATTAACTTATCTATAAATTAACATAAAACCTTAACAATACACACTTAGCTAAATCTCATCTCAATAAAAGTGGTAAAACATCTGACACAAAACTTTACATTATAAAATGATGAAGTTGAATTAAAGATTTAGGTATTAGCCCAGTATAATGCAGACTATTAAGAATAGGCACTGTGATGTGATGTTTCCTTCACCCTGAGGTATTGTAGAAAAATGCCAAGAATATTACCAGCATTTTAACAATTCCAACCACAAAGTTCGACTTGGTGAGAAAGAGGATCAAACCTACAGAATGCCATAATGATAGAATGTATATAAAACAAAATAAATGACACTTGCTCACAAGGAACAACAATAAATAAAGCTCATCGAAGCATAGCACCAACTGCTCCTGAACAAACGTGAATATAAGCTAACCCTTTAAAGATGAATTTTTTCCCCAAACTGTCCCACTTTTTGAAAGTTTTCGCCAAACTGCCCTACTTTTTTTTTTAAAAATTCCCAAATTGCCTCACTCGCTTTCTGAAAAAGCGTGTGGTTAAAACCTCATCGCTTTTTCAGAAAGCGAGTGTGAGGCTTAATTTTCGAAAGCCTAGATTTGCTTTCTCAAAAAGTAAGTGGGTCATTTTGGTAAATACTTTCAAAATTGGGTCGGTTTAGTAAATACTTTCAAAAGGTGGGTCATTTTGGTAATAAATTCGATTTATCACGACGGTTTGAACAAAATCTTCAAATTAGGGTTTAAGAAAGCTCCCCCTTTCTCTTCCTCTTCAATCCAATCTCTAGTTTCTCTGATCTCTCCGTCAATGGCGGACGAGTACCTCTGCCGTCAACCCTCTATGTACCCATCCTCCCATCCCCCAAAGAGAATTCGCTCCAAATTTGTTATTTCCCAAAATCTCCATCTCTCCTTAAAACCCTAACCCTAAAAATTTCAACTTTCACGTCTTTTTTAGCTAAAGTTCCCATCTTGTTTTGTTATTGATTTGTAATGAAGTTCAGTTGAGCTCAATTTTAGTACTCATCGTGCTTCGCCCTTACATGCAGTAGTTTGTCATATGTCGTAGTAGTACTAGTTAATGTTGTTGACTTAGTACTTATCGCGCTTCGCCCTTATATGCAGTAGTTTGCAGTATGTCATAGTAGTAGTGGTTAATGTTGTTGACTGATAAACTAAAAATGTTGTTTGCAAGTTTTTTGAGGACTACACATTCAACTTTGAGTTATCAATTTTTATGCTCATAGAGCAACCACAGTCGTCATTGTTAAAAAATGCATATATGCATAAATGCATATAGCATTTGGCCAATTCGCTGCAGTCGTCGATTGGTATTTTTTACCAATTTAATATATATATAAATTCAGACGGAACTTCACTTCGCGTAGCACGATTTTTTATGATTTTTTTATTAATTAAAAACATTATTTAAGTTTTAAATAAATCGGGAAAAAAAGGTGGGCCCCTCCGTTGGATGCAACTTCAAGTTGCGTCCAAGGAGAGCTCCCTGGTTGAATTTCTTTTATTAAATGTTTTCTTTAAAGTCGTCGGACTAAAAATAATATTATTTCGGGCGACAGAACTCGAAGTTGCGTCCTTTAAATTATGCATAATTCTCATATCCGCTCTCATTTATAGTAATCTACTATAGCAAAATATGCAAAATATGCATATTTAAGTAGATGACTGCAGCGATTTTTTTGACAAAAATATGCATATTATGCATATTTAGCAGACGACTACAGATGCTCAAACCAAAAGATCTAATCAGCATAGTACTTTTATCCGTCCATTTTGTAGCTAGTTGATGAATTGGAAAGAAATTCATATCATCTCATTTTTTTGTTTTAATTTGTTTCAGATGAATGGAGCAGTGAATTTGCAATTGGAATAGTGAATAATTTAAATCAAGTTAGTGTGTTTCAGTGGTTTTAAGTTGGAGAAAAGGGAAGCTTTCTTAAACCCTAATTTGAAGATTTTGTTCAAACCGTCATGATAAATCGAATTTATTACCAAAATGACCCACTTTTTAAAAGTATTTACCAAACTGGCCCACTTTCGAAAGCATTTACCAAAACGACCCACTCGCTTTTTAAGAAAGCGAGTTTGGTTAAAACTCAATCGCTTTTTCAGAAAGCGAGTCTAGGCTTTCGAAAATCAAAAGCATCACACTCATTTTCTGAAAAAGCGAAGATATTTTATTCACACTCGCTTTTTTCAGAAGACAAGTGAGGCAGTTTGGGAATTTTTTTAAAAAGTATGGCAGTTTGGGAAAAACTTTCAAAAAGTGGGACAGTTCGGGAAAAAATTCTTAAAGATCTAGGTACATATTAAACACCCAACTGACTTTATCAACTCACCCATTCCCTAATAAACTATTGCAAGCATGCAGAGAAAAGGAACATACTCCATAACTAGGGTGAGAAAAGCTAGGAATTGGGATGATCCATCAGCCACATCATCTCGGTGCTTGTATCTCGTCCTGCTACAACCACCAGTCTCCCTAGTTACCAAGCATCATTTGACCTGCAAACATGTTAGTTATATGTATAAACTTTCTCTCATTTTGGACTATATAAACCAACAAAATTAGAAACAATATTTCCATCTGGTTAGCATAGTACAATTAAACTTGTTAGGTGTGAGATGATAGGGGGGAAGATGAAAGAATACCTGAGATACCAATGGGCCCAAATGAATTACATCTTGTTGACGAACCTGATCAGCAACACTATCTTTATGCAAGTTCCTATTCCAAATTGGTTACTCCTAAAGAATAGTTACTATATCAGTCAGCCACTTCAACTGTTCAATCTTTCAATACAAAAGCTTGAAGCAGAGAGATTGAGTCAATACCTTGCTGCTCGGCTGCACTTCTCAATTTTGAAGGTCCCACGGGAACAAAACATAGAGAAAATGGGTTAGTCTCCAAATCAAATAGGGAGAAATCACAACGCAGGATTTCAAATTATAACATAATAGGCTCCATTGAAGTGGGGGAAAATCCCTAAATCAATTTCAATGCAAAAACCCAAAATCGATGGACTTGTATGAAGCATATGAAGTAAAAACAAATTTAATTTTCGTTGCGGTGGGTTTTTAGTGCTACATAGAAGGAAATTTCCTCATATGGGTATGGCATAGGACCTTCTAGTATCCTCCTTCAAAATAACACTTTGAGATATAAAGGACAACAAGTTTACAACCTAGTAACATGTATACAAACCCTGACCAACGACCCTCACAATCCGTAAGAATTCTGATAAAGGATGTGATCGTATGATGCTTGTTATGGATCCTATATAGGCTAAATTAAGATGATAAAACCAGAGTGTTCTTTTATAAGCCATGATTTGGCAAAAGTGGCACTGTTTAAACTTCAAATAATAATGTATGGTAAAAAGAAGTTGACACAAACACACAAATAAATCAAAATATGATACAATAACAAGCTACACCAAAACATTGTATAACAAAATAAAAAAAATCAAGCTGCTCTAAAATATTATAGCCAATTAGCAATGTATCATAGCGGTAACGAGTGCACAACTAAAATATAGCACCCTATAATGCAAACCTCTGTTTTGACTAATTAAACAAAGCACTCCACTTTACTCTTAAATTACTACACATACAACACATAATCTTCAGAGACGGCAGCCAGAAAGTATCTACAGAAAAAGCTTGCAGAACAGTGAATTACTCATACAAGGATAAAGAATAACATAAACCATGTTTTAAATAAGAAATGGACATAAAAAAAGGAAGTAAACAGACAGACTTAAGGTTCAACGTACATATATAAACTGCATTAATCTGTGGCAAACCATGCAATGATATTTAAATTCAACAATCCTTATTCTTGTTGTAACAGAGAATGGGATGAATCTAGTTCTAAATTATCCATACAACGCATCACGCCTAGTTCACAGTTTCATGCATATTCAGCTACAGCCAGGAAAACAGGGCCTAACAAATTTTCCATACGCAATTCAATTTTTATCGACTTTCCTAATATATTTTTACTGAGAGATATACAAACACATACATAATCTCTAATCTCTAATATTATCTCTAATATTATAATGGGAGAAGGTCCTAGTGTCGTTTGTAAATTTGTAAATCTACCATCGCGTTGCGTGCAACACATGCCTAAATTTTTATTTTAAAAAACTATATTTATTAAGACGTGCATTGCACGTATAAATTACTAGTACAATTTGAGAGAGAGAGAGAGCTCTTACCCGAATTTTTTCCCAAAACGACCCTTTTTTGTAAAGTTTTTCCCAAACCGCCCTACTTTTTTTTTATTTCCCAAAGCACCTCTAGTTAAAACAAGCTCGATCTTTCAAAGACCGAGTCTTGCTCTTTGATTTTTCAAAGTGCAAGACTCGGTCTTTGAAAGACCGATCTTGTTTTAACTAGACTCGGTCTTTCAGACTTTGTGGTTTTTAATAACGCAGATCCCCTTTCTTCTTCTTCTCGAATTATTAGAAACTTGACTTTATTTTCTTCTTCTCCCTGTCCCTCAACGAACCCATCGCCCTCGCCAATTTTGTGGTCGATTACGCCTTTAATCGATCGATACACTCCCCAAAACCAATTAATCTCTAATCCATTTTCGATTTTCCCCAATCCTATTCCCCAAATTTGATTATTTCTTAAAACCCTAAATCCCGAATACCCAATTTCGTAGACCTAGTTTAGTTTCGTCTTCGTCTTTGGAAGATCTTGGTTGAAGGATCTTGCTCTTTTCTACCTTGTCAGTAGCTCGCTTTGGAATCTCCTACTTGAAAGGTATATTTCCTAAGCTTTTGCTAAGCAAAAATTGTGTTACTCTTGATGCTATTGTGAAGTTGATGAGTTGAATTTGACTTATTGTTGACAATGTAGAGTAGCTATTGTTGTTATTTTTAGTTTTAATTTTGTTGAAAAAGAAAGAGTTGAAAGAGTTGAAGTTGTTGCTATCAACGGCATTGTTATATAGTATTTGTTGAATTCTATATAGATTTTTGCTAAAATTAAGAAAGAGCTAGAAATTTTAGAATTTGTTGAAGTTGAATTTGTTATATAGAATTCTATATAGAATTTTGCTAAGAAAGAGTTAAAATTCTCTAATTTGCTAATTTTAGAGAATCAACGGCATTGTTATATAGAATTTGTTGTTGTGGAGATGTTTCGAGATTGTTGTTGTTTTTGTTGTTGAGATATTGTGGTTGTGGATAAGTTTCGAGATTTTTGATGTTTTTGTTGTTGAGATGTTGTGGTTGTGAAGATGTTTCGAGATTGTTATTTTTTATATCTAGGTTATGTGTAGTTAACTACACATAACTAGGTTATGTGTAGTTAATTGTAGTTAATAACAATATACAATTAAGTTGGATTTGGAGTCTATTGTGAATGGCACGCACAAGGGGTAACATGGAGGTAGGAGAAAGTAGTAGAGGTACATGTGATGGACCACGTACTCGCGGTGGACGTGTTCGTGGTCGTGCTCGTACCGAGGGTACTAATGTAAGTAATTAATTGTTGATTGTAATAGAATTATATTACATTTATTACATTTCGGTCTATTGATGTAAATGTTATTGTTATGTAGGTTGAAGTCAATCCAAATGAGGCGGGCACCTCTTCTTCAGTCCCTTCGTCATCATATGTCCCTTCTGGAGGGCCATGACCCCTCGACCCTTCACTCCTCACTCTTCAGTCATTGCATCGATCGCAGAATATTTGGAACGGTGAGGCTACGGAGTGCCGCTTTAGGACTGGTCATCCGCTACCTGTGCACCCACATATACATGAGATACTAAGAGACTGTGGGTTCTACGGTATTGCCAGGATGACATCCATCAAGTGCGATCGTCCTCTTTTGAAAGCACTGCTTGAAAGATGGAGGCCCGAGACACACTCATTTCACCTGCCAGTTGGGGAGATAACGGTCACTCTGCAGGACGTTGCCATACTTACCAGGCTTCCAATCGATTGAGAGGCAGTCACAGGATCAATGGACTTCGACCCAGTTTATATAGTGGAGGAGTACTTAGGGGTTGAAGTAGAAGCCGGTGCGGTAAATGGAAAATTTATCCGTTTAAAGTAGTTGAAGGACACGTTTAAAAATAGATTGAATGACGATTCAACTGCAGCGGAGGTGGAGTGCTATTGTAGGGCGTACATTATCACGCTATTCGACACCGTCTTGTTTCCAAATTCGACCGGAAATAGCATCTCATTGATGTTCTTGAACTTAATCGCCGATCTAGGTAGGGTCAGCCGTTACAGTTGGGGCAATGCAGTACTTTCGTCACTGTATCGGAGTCTGTGTTTGTGCAGTATAGGTTCGAACCAGATGAATGGGCCTCTGATTTTACTGCAGATATGGAGTTGGGAGCTGATTCACGTAGGTCGGCCCGTAGTACGGATCCAATCTCAACATTGGAGAGTTCTTCCCGATGATATTGACATGCTACCTCCTATCGGTGTGTACTGGACAGGCAAACTGACATGGACAGCCAACCCCAACAGGTGCTTGACATACAACCGCGATGAGCTCGATAGGTTGGCAGCTGACTGTGTAGTGTGATCCCCTTACACGGAGGAGTGACTGATTCGACTGCCGCCTATTTGCACGTACAGGCGTGATTTGTGGCTCACGAAAGCACCGTTAATCAACTTTGGGGTTGTCAAGTTTTACTACCCCGATAGAGTGTTACGCCAGTTTGGTCTTCACCAAGGGATTCCAGTTGCCGCACCATTCAATGCCGAGATGCACAACATCACAGGAATGGGCCGTACCCCTGGTCACAATTGGGCCGCTTGCTTTTTCGAATACGTTCAGAGATGGAATGTTCACCGTTTTCAAGAAGTCATCGGTGACATTCCACCGTTTGACCTCTCGGTGCATGGGATATACGTGGCTTGGTACGAGAGAGTCACTAGACGTTTTATTTCTCCAACGTTGCAGACTCCTGCTGGAGTTGCAGTCCCGATCTGTCGACTAGGGACCGAACCAGCAGATCAGCATTCCGTTAAGTTGCCGATGTACACTGTTCGGAATTTTGTAAGTTTTTTAAGTTTCGTTTTAAATTGTTAAAGTTTATATATAAATTTGTTTTCATATATGTATGTGTATTTCTAAGTAACCTAATCATTCAACTTTTCATGTTTCTCAGTTGGTCCAGACTTGGCCCCTTGCAAAGAAATGTGCAACTATGTTGAATAGCAACATCGCCGATTAGGCGAAGGATGCCTTACGGAAGATGTTATCGTGTTGCCGTGCACAAGCTAATCTTGTGGGGGAGGGCACAACATTAGATGCAATACTAAGGACCCCCACACATCAAACGAGCGGCCGTACTGATATTCGACGAAAGAGAGTTGTTCGAAGGCCCCCACCTCAACCTCAAAGCGATTCAGAACACGAAGAACAAGCAGGGCCTGAGATTGAGAATTTTTCCCAAAATGACCCTTTTTTGTAAAAATTTTCCCAAACCGCCATACTTTTTTTTATTTCCCAAAGCGCCCCACTCGGTCTTTGAAAGTCTTTGAAAGACCGAGTCTAGTTAAAATAAGCTCGGTCTTTCAAAGACCGAGTCTTGCACTTTGAAAAATCAAAGAGCAAGACTCGGTCTTTGAAAGACCGAGCTTATTTTAACTAGACTCGGTCTTTCAAAGACTGAGTCTTGGACTTTGGCTTTTTTAATTGCGCAAATCCCCTTTCTTCTTCTTCTTCTCTCTACTTTAACCTATTCTATTTCTCTAACCCATCTTCCTAAATCTAGGGCGACCTCCTACCCACAAAATCTCATCTTAATCTAAATATATTTACCAATTTCTTCCTAACTCTCTACGCATCTCCACTATAAAAACCCTAAACCCATCTTTTGAAAGATCCCTATTTTGGATTTTTGCTAAATTTGAAGAGGATAGCAACTTCAACTCTTTTACCTAAATATCTACGGCTCTATCTTTGACGCTTGTGAAGGTATGATGAATATTGGCCTTTAATACCAGTACGACCGCTCGTTCGATGTGTGGGGGTCCTTAGTATTGCATCTAATGTTGCGCCCTCCCCCACAAGATCAGCTTGTGCACGGCAACACGATAACATCTCCCGTAAGGTATCCTTCGCCTGATCGGCGATGTTGCTATTCAACATAGTTGCACATTTCTTTGCAAGAGACCAAGTCTGGACCAACTGAGAAACATGAAAAGTTGAATGATTAGGTTACTTACAAATACACATACATATATGAAAATAAATTTATATATAAACTTTAACAATTTAAAACGAAACTTAAAAAACTTACAAAATTCCGAACAGTGGATCCCTTTGGTTGGTACATCGGCAACTTAACAGAATATTGATCTGCTGATTCGGTCCCTGGTCGACGGATCGGGACTGCAACTCTAGCAGGAGTCTGCAACGTTGGAAAAATGAAATGTCTAGTGACTCTCTCGTACCAGCCATGTACATCCCATGCACCGAGAGGTCAAACGGTGGAATGTCACCGATGACTTCTTGGAAACGGTGAACATTCCATCTCTGAACGTATTCGAAAAAGCAAGCGGCCCAATTGTGACCGGGGGTACGGCCCATTCTTGTGATGTTGTGCATCTCGGTATTGAATGGTGCGGCAACTGAAATCCCTTGGTGAAGACCAAACTGGCGTAACACTCTATCGGGGTAGTAAAACTCGACAACCCCAAAGTTGATTAACGATGCTTTCGTGAGCCACAAATCACGCCTGTACGTGCAAATAGGCGGCAGTCGAATCAGTCGCTCCTCCGTGTAAGGGGACCACACTACACAGTCAGCTGCCAACCTATCGAGCTCATCGCGGTTGTATGTCAAGCACCTGTTGGGGTTGGCTGTCCATGTCAGTTTGCCTGTCCAGTACACACCGATAGGAGGTAGCATGTTAATATCATCGGGAAGAACTCTCCAATGTTGAGATTGGATCCGTACTACGGACCGACCTACGTGAATCCGCTCCCAACTCCATATCTGCAGTAAAATCAGAGGCCCATTCATCTGGTTCGAACCTATACTGCACAAACACAGACTCCGATACAGTGACGAAAGTACTGCACTGCCCCAACTGTAACGGCTGACCCTACCTAAATCGGCGATTAAGGGCAAGAACATCAATGAGATGCTATTTCCGATCGAATTTGGAAACAAGACGGTGCCGAATAGCGTGAGAATGTACGCCCTACAATAGCACTCCACCTCCGCTGCAGTTGAATCGTTATTCAATCTATTTTTAAACGTGTCCTTCAACCACTTTAAACGGATAAATTTTCCATTTACCGCACCGGCTTCTACTTCAACCCCTAAGTACTCCTCCACTATATAAACTGGGTCGAAGTCCATTGATCCTGTGACTGCCTCTCTATCGATTGGAAGCCCGGTAAGTATGGCAACATCCTGCAGAGTGACCGTCATCTCCCCAACTGGCAGGTGAAATGAGTGTCTCGGGTCTCCATCTTTCAAGCAGTGCTTTCAAAAGAGGACGATCGCACTTGATGGATGTCATCCTGGCAATACCGTAGAACCCACAGTCTCTTAGTATCTCGTGTATATGTGGGTGCACAGGTAGCGGATGACCAGTCCTAAAGCGACACTCCGTAGCCTCACCGTTCCAAATATTCTGCGATCGATGCAACGGCTGAAGAGTGAGGAGTGAAGGGTCGAGGGGTCATGACCCTCCAGAAGGGACATGATGACGAAGGGACTGAAGAAGAGGTGCCCGCCTCATTTGGATTGACTTCAACCTACATAACAATAACATTTACATCAATAGACCGAAATGTAATATAATTCTATTACAATCAACAATTAATTACTTACATTAGTACCCTCGGTACGAGCACGACCACGACCACGAACACGTCCACCGCGAGTACGTGGTCCATCACGTGTACCTCTACTACTTTCTCCTACCTCCATGTTACCCCTTGTGCGTGCCATTCACAATAGACTCCAAATCCTACAACTTCAACAAAAATGTTATTAACTACACATAACCTAGATATAAAAAACAACAATCTCGAAACATCTTCACAACCACAACATCTCAACAACAAAAACATCAAAAATCTCGAAACTTATCCACAACCACAACATCACAACAACAAAAACAACAATCTCGAAATATCTCCACAACAACAAATTCTATATAACAATGCCGTTGATTCTCTAAAATTAGCAAATTAGAGAATTTTAACTCTTTCTTAGCAAAATTCTATATAGAATTCTATATAACAAATTCAACTTCAACAAATTCTAAAATTTCTAACTCTTTCTTAATTTTAGCAAAAATCTATATAGAATTCAACAAATACTATATAACAATGCCGTTGATAGCAACAACTTCAACTCTTTCAACTTTTTCTTTTTCAACAAAATTAAAACTAAAAATAACAACAATAGCTACTTTACATTGTCAACAATAAGTCAAATTCAACTCATCAACTTCACAATAGCATCAAGAGTAACACAATTTTTGCTTAGCAAAAGCTTAGGAAATATACCTTTCAAGTAGGAGATTTCAAAGCGAGCTACTGACAAGGTAGAGAAGAGCAAGATCCTTCAACCAAGATCTTCCAAAGACGAAGACGTGTTCCAGGCCGTTCTCCGACAGCGTCGGCGATGGCCGGAGCTCTCTTCCTTGCCATCTCACTCAAGCTCTCAAGCTAGGGTAATGGAGGTGCAAGAAGATAGAGGATGAACAAGATCAAGATTTCATTCATTCATAACCAAAGCTGTTTACAGGGTGAGGTATTTATAAACGGACAGCACGTGCAAAGCACGTATTCTGACAATCAGTTATACAATCAGTTGGACTTAAAAGCTAATTACAGAGCACTTTTACACATAAACCCTCACAAGAAATATTATCTCCTCTGGACTGAAACGCAAACAGATACGCTATTCTCCAAAAGTTCCCCTGCCTTCATCTCCTACCTCTGACCTATTGAGCTTCATCTTATACCTCAGCTATCCATCATTAAGTCTGCCATGATCAGATCCAAGTATTGGATCAATACTCCCCCCATGAAAAGATTCCAGTACTGATCGGAAGGACGGGAATCTCCAGTGAAGATCCCAATACCCCTCCCATGTAGCTTCACTTTCACTACCATTCCGCCAGTGAACTAGTACTTCAGAGACAGCGATACCCCTCTTCGGAACCATCCTTCGCCCCAGAATTTTACTTGGGTGTGGAGCCTCCTCTACAAAATATGCAGGTAAAGCTGACGATACTACTTGCAAATTGCTATCTCGCGGCACAAAGGGCTTCAATTGAGATACATGGAACACATTATGAATACGCGATTCAGCTGGAAGTTGCAATTTGTAAGCTACCGATCCCACCTTCTCCAGAATTTGATAGGGCCCATAATACAAAGCAGACAGCTTATGAATACGTCGACCCCCTACTGACACCTGACGATAAGGCTGCAACTTCAAGTACACGAATTCTCCAGCTTCAAACTCCTTCTCAGTGCGATGTGAATTGGCCTTAGCTTGCATCATGTGCTGAGCTTTCGCCAAATTGTCCTTGAGCAACTGCAGAATTACATCCCTTGAGAGCAAGGAATCTTCGACAGCTTGGACTCTAGCTGTTTGAGGAATGTATGATAGAACATTGGGAGGCAATTTTCCATATACTGCTTGATAAGGAGAGACCCCCGTGGAGCTGTGGATGTGTGTTGTAGCTAAACTCTGCCCAGGACAGCCAATCGGACCAATCCTGTGGACGATATGTAGTGAAGCATCGAATATATACTTCAAGAACTCTATTAATGACTTCTGTTTGCCCATCCGATTGTGGGTGGAACGCAGAACTCAAACAAAGTTTGGTTCCCTGCATAGCTAACAACTCTCGCCAAAAGTTGCTAGTAAATATAGCATCCCTATCGCTTACGATGCTCTTTGGAAGGCCATAAAGTTTGAACACATGCTTGAAGAGTACCAGTGCAACACTCTTGGCAGTATAGGGGTGAGCTAATGGAATGAAATGGCAGAATTTGGACAATCTATCAACCACTACAAGAATGGCCGTGAACCCTGAGCTTCGAGGCAACCCTTCAATAAAGTCCATGCTTATGTCGACCCATATGTTCTCAGGAATAGGTAGAGGCTGTAAGAGTCCCGCAGGAGAAGTACTCAGATACTTATTTCGTTGGCAAACTTCACATGACTTAATGAAATTGCGCAAATCCTTCCTCATTCCCGACCAGTAAACGATTTGTTTAAGCTGCAACCAAGTTTTATCAACACCCATGTGTTCTCCTTGTGGTGTACAATGGACCTCCTCCATGAAGAGACTCCTGGCTGTGGAAGTAGAGCTTAAAAGAATGCGACCCTTGTAGTATATTACTCCTTCTACTAAAGACAATCTATCATCAGACTGAGTATCAATTTTCTCCTTGATCTCCTCATAAAATGGATCTGTTTGTACTAGTTCCTTAATGTGATCCATCCAAACTGGCTGCACAATTGTGATGGCAGATAGATAAGATTCCTCCGCATCTTCAAACTGACGAGAATGTCCATCGGCAACCACATTTTCTTTTCCCTTCTTATACTCAACTCGAAATTGATACCCATGAAGTTTGAGCAGCCATAGGTGTTGAGCCTTCGTATACAAACGCTGCTCCAACAAATACTTAAGGGGTTTATGATCTGTGTGTATAACAAATTGTCTTCCCAATAAGTACTGGCGCCATTTTTTGACTGATAAGAGGATTGCCAACATCTCTTTTTCATACGTAGACAACAATCTATTTTTTCCCTTCAATTCTTGGCTGAGATAAGCAATAGGGTGCTTCTCCTGACGCAAAACAGATCCCAACCCTGAGGCACTAGCGTCACACTCCAGCTCAAAAGGCAAAGCAAAATTTGGGAGTTGAAGCACTGGAGGAGAAGAAAGCACTTTTTTCATTTCTTCAAATGCAGCTTGAGCTTCCTCTTGCCAATGGAAGGCACCCTTCTTTGTAAGCTTCACCAAAGGCCATGCTAGAGTACTATAATGTGCTATAAATTTTCTATAGTATCCTGTGAGGCCTAAGAACCCTCTCAAAGCTTTGATTGTTTTTGGAATTGGCCAATTTACAATGGCTTCAACCTTCCTCTGATCGACAGCAACCCCTTGGGCAGATACCACATGGCCAAGATATTCTACCTCCTTCACCCCAAATGAACATTTGCTAAGCTTAGCATAAAGCTGATTTGCCTTGAGAACCTGCAATACTGCTGACAAATGTTCCAAATGAACTTCCTAACTGCTGCTATATACCAAAATATCATTAAAAAAAACCAAAATAAACCGCCTCAAATAGGGTTTGAACACACAATTCATAAGAGCTTGGAAGGTCGAAGGGGCATTTGTCAATCCAAAAGGCATAACAAGGAATTCATAGTGCCCTTCATGAGTGCGGAATGCCGTCTTGTGAACATCAGACTCACTCATACGGATTTGATGATACCCACTTCGAAGGTCCAGTTTACTAAACACCTTTACACCATACAGTTCATCTAGCAATTCATCTATCACCGGAATTGGGAATTTATTCTTTACTGTGATATCATTTAGAGCCCTGTAATCAATACACATTCGCCAACTTCCATCTGGTTTTTTAACCATAACAATAGGAGAAGAGTAGGGACTACAACTAGGTCTAATTATACCTGATTGGAGCATCTCCTTAATGAGCTTTTCAATCTCATTTTTCTGGTGCCATGGATGTTTATAGGGTCGAAGACTAACAGGTTTAGAGCCTGGAAGCAAGGGAATTGTATGATCAAAGTTCCTGGAAGGAGGCAATCCCATGTCCTCTTTGAACACAATTTCATATTTCTCCAATAATTGCTTCAATGAAGCAGCATTAGCAGGGTGTAAATGAGTGTTTGGGGTTGCATTTTCGGAAGAAGAGACTCCAACCATTTGAAGTAACCATCCGGTTTTGGATTGCAACAAGGCCTTATTCAAAGACTTTGCAGAAGCCACCTCAAGATCGTGAGGAGGAATACCCTTCAGCACACATTGTTTACCACCTAGCTCAAACTGAACTCTTTTTTCCTTCATGTTCCAAATCACATCACCCAGTGTCTCAATCCATTGAGCTCCCAATACTAATTGACTAATATCCATAGCCAACACATAGAAATCAGCTACGATATTGACTCATTGACAACAGAAAGTGGCCCCTTCACACAGTCCCAAAACCCTTCAAGAGAACTCCTCCTGCCACAATAACATCTAAACAAGCATGGATATTTACTGGTAGTCTCGTCTTCCTTACTATTACTTCATCAATGAAATTATGGGTGGCTCCAGTATCAAGGAGAGCGCAATACTACCCAAGACTCTAAAGGTCCTGGGAGTAGTACTTCCAGTAAGAGTGTTTAAGGATATAATTGCAGACTCATCTTTCTTTGCTTCAAGTATCTTAGACAATTTTGAGCTCTCTGAAGGCTGAGCAACATGAGATTCTTCTTCATCTTCTGAACATTCCTGCGACTCATCAGTGTCTTCTTCTAGTGTTCCCAACATTTGCATGAACACACTCCCCTCACAAGAACCTATCATTTGCATAAATGATCTACCAGCACACTTATGCCCCCTAACAAATTTTTCGTCGCAATGGAAGCACAACCCTTTCTCGCTCCTATCTTTCATGTATTGCATGAATTGTTGATCCTTGTTCTTGGAGACAACTGAATGTGAAAGGCCATTGGTGTCATTTTTTCCCTGGGTCAGTAGAGGAGCTGTTGTCGACACTGGAGTTTTATAGGCAGTGGGCACATAGCTACCTTTGCTAAAAGAACTAGTTCTCCAATTCTTCTTCTGATCATTGATAATTTCCTCCCTAGCCACAGCTTCTCTGTAAGCGGCAAGAATACTACAAGGATTCTTAAGCATAACTTCCTTTCTTAGCTCACTTTTCAACCCCGATATGTAACAACTTACTAAGGAGGATTTTGCTAAAGGTTGCACGAGTTGACTATATTTCAAGAACTCTCTATGGTACTCAACCACCGTTCCCGTTTGTTGGAGCTTATACAAGATAGCTTCGGGATCCTCCAATTCAGACGGCCCAAATTGTAACATCAGCTCCTTCTTTAAAACCTCCCAATCAATTCTCCCTTCTTCTTGTTGCTCGAACCATCTCCACCACAATAAGGCCTCGCCTCTCAGATAGTATAGACAAAAAGACAGCTGATCATAAGAGCTGATTCTTTGTGTGAAAAAATGATGCTCCATATGGTAAATCCAGTTAGTTACATCTCCTGTTCCATCGTAGCTAGGTAGATCAATCTTGGGGTGTTTAGGAAAGAAAGTACTACCTTCAGAGTGCCGATCTTCCTGCCTTGCAACTCTTCTTTCCCTCCTTGCTTCCGCAAATTCAAGATTCTGTGGTCTTGCCCTGCGAGATCTCCCCTGTCTGAATGGTTGCCTGCGCTCACCTCCATGTCTATCATAGTCCCACTCTTCTTCAGAGTTTCCATCGTCACTATTTGGACTCCAAGATTCACGTCCTGGTCGTCTTCTTCGAGTTCTTGGTTCTTGGAATAGGCGATCTATTGCTAGCTCCAAGCGATCGAACCTTTCCTCCAAACTGGAACGTTTGTGGGGTTCAACACCATGACTGGTGGTTCCCTGCACGTTTTGACTCTTAGCTCCAGTTCTGAATTGGAGTCCAAATTTGGAATTGACAGAGTTCTCAGTTTCTTGAATGGGTTCTTGATCGATTCCTGGATCTGCAGCGGCAACGGGATCGTCTTCAGGCTCTGATACCATTGTTCCAGGCCGTTCTCCAACAGCGTCGGCGATGGCCGGAGCTCTCTTCCTTGCCATCTCACTCAAGCTCTCAAGCTAGGGTAATGGAGGTGCAAGAAGATAGATGATGAACAAGATCAAGATTTCATTCATTCATAACCAAAGCTGTTTACAGGGTGAGGTATTTATAAACGGACAGCACGTGCAAAGCGCGTATTCTGACAATCAGTTATACAATCAGTTGGACTTAAAAGCTAATTACAGAGCACTTTTATACATAAACCCTCACAAGAAATATTATCTCCTCTGGACTAATACGCAAACAGATACGCTATTCTCCAAAAGTTCCCCTGCCTTCATCTCCTACCTCTGACCTACTGAGCTTCATCTTATACCTCAGCTATCCATCATTAAGTCTGCCATGATCAGATCCAAGTATTGGATCAAGACGAAATTAAACTAGGTCTACGAAATTGGATATTCGGGATTTAGGGATTTAAGAAATATAATCAAATTTGGGGAATAGGATTGGGAAAAATCGAAAATGGATTAGAGATTAATTGGTTTTGGGGAGTGTATCGATCGATTAAAGGCGTAATCGACCACAAAATTGGTGAGGGCGATGGGTTCGTTGAGGGACAGAGAGAAGAAGAAAATAAAGTCCAAGTTTCTAATAATTCGAGAAGAAGAAGAAAGGGGATCTGCGTTATTAAAAACCACAAAGTTCAAGACTCGGTCTTTCAAAGACCGAGTGAGGTGCTTTGGGAAATAAACAAAAAAAATAGGGCGGTTTGGAAAAAACTTTACAAAAAAGAATCGTTTTGGGAAAAAATTCCTCTTACCCATTATTAGGGCGTCAAACCTGTCCCGTCCCGTCCTTTTTATCTTTCAAACCTGAAATCAAAAGAAAAATACATTAATCTGTGTGCAAAATGAAAAATTGGGAAAGGGGATCCTTCACTTCTGGGTTCAGGCCAATATTTACACGTACCTCTTTCCCAATCCAGTTCCGCATACTCTTTCTTTTTTATCTTCATACCCGAAATCATTTTTAAAATATTATTATTATAAAAAACTTCAAAATCCGAGCTCACAACATTTAGTTAATAAAAGGGCGGAAACTATGAAGGAAGAGAAAGATTAAGGTTCCAAACTTGTAGTAATTACAATTTGATGAAAATCTATAACGAAAATCGCTCCTTTCGAAACCCTAGATCTTTCGAAAAGGAAAAGGAAAATAAATAAAAAAATGAATGTACTCACCAGTACTTAAGATGACATGGATCAAGCGCTTCTTCGCTTCTCAGTCGCTCTCGGAGTGGGAACGGCGTCGCTTCTAAGGTTCTTAGGTTAGGGTTTGGGGGCGGCGGCGGCGGCGGCGGCCATGGATAGTGATTGTTGAGAGAGGTGAAGGCTCCAGATTACAGATGAAGACTGAGAATTTGGGACGATGCTATGATTCCTATGATTGGGATTCGGACCGGAATCGAATTTTCATCTGCATCTACAATGAACAGTACTCTGTAATTATAACTAGCGAATCCGGGTCCCAAACGTGTTGGCTCCGCTGTCTAAACCGTGTTTGCTTAAATATCTAAGCACGTGTTTAGCGTGATAATTAAGCTAACTAATACACACTAACTGTGTTAAATGCTATGAGACTGAGAGTATCCCTACTCGTTTCTTATTTTTGCCAGAGATATTTTGACAGATAAGACGCTCCAGTCGTTTTTCATTTTATCAAATTTTAATAAATGATGAACATTAACATATCATATATGAGAACTGATTTGGCAATTGTCAAAATGTGGAAATGTGAGGGTGCCAAAATATATTTTTCCGTATCTTTAATTTTTTTACATTTTTAAATGGTAACCTTTTCGAAATAAGGTAAACTTTTCGAAATTATTTTTTAAAAAATATTAGAAATACACACACAAAAAGGAGGAGACGGAACAACATCCCTCCATAATTTAAAACTAGTCTTATCCAGTACAAATTGCACAAATTAAAATAATTTTGAGAGTCATAAAATTATATGGAACTAAAATTTTTGAAAATGTTCCTTAACTATTTCGATCACAATATAATTAAAAGATGAAAAATCTACAAATTAACCGATTCACATTTGCAAACCAACCAACATAATTTTATATTTCTATTCAATTTAAAGGAAAGAAAAAAAAAAGTTGAATAATTACTGACGTTGGGCTGTAGCTATTCTCAAACTCCTTGATGTACTCTGCTATCTCTTTCTTGACCGTGTGCATCTCAACCGCCTTCCCTCTGAAATTAAACATAATCAAACATTAGAAACTCATAGAGGGAACAATAATTAATAATTTGTTATATCAAAAGATGACAAATGTATAGATTACCAATTCACGTTTCCAAACCAACACCATTCAATATTTTCTATTCAGTTAAAAGGAAACTCCGAAATTCTCGATGTGTATAACTTTCCAACAATTCCAAAACCAAACATAGATAAACCCTAGATATAGAGATTACCAATTCACGCTTCCAAACCAACATCATTCAATATTTTCTATTTAGTTGAAAGGAAACTCCAAAATTCTTGATGTGTGTAACTTTTCAACAATTCCAGTATCAAACAAAGATAAACCCTAGATTTAGAGATACAAAAAAATAGGTCTTTAAAAATCACTTGCAATCTTGTGAGCTTCCTCCATTCTGAAGCTTGCTTGCCAAGAATCATATTGTCTGCGAAGTTCCTCAGTATTTACCTCCAATTGTTATATATTACTCCTTAGTTGTGCATCCACAAAATGATTAAACCATAAAACACACATATTATACTATAATTCACCAAAACTTTTCAAACAAAACAAAAGATGTTGAAAAGATGATATTTACCCTCTACCAATCAAAAAGCAAAACCATCACTCTTCACTTCCTACAAAAGGTAAAACAAATCTCATTTACCATATAGAACCACAATTTTTGAAATTTATACTTACATAAAGTAAAAAACTCCACCCAGTTATTTAAATTTAAACAACAATGTAACTATCATAAAATCAAAAAGGAATTACATGACTACACAAGAAAAGAGAAACCCTTTTCGAATCATATTGCATAAAGTTTCCAAAGACTTACTGCAATATGGCTCATGGATGACGCAAGTCATTCGCTGGGCCATGTCACGTGCTTGCATTCCGTATTTATGAGAAGCGAGGCGTGACAGAATCTGGCAAACATGCTTACAAAGGTAGTGGATAGCAGGAAACATCGGTTATGCTATACTGCTATTGGACTGTCTCCAGAATTATTGATGAGGAGGCTCGTAGAGGCACAGACCTAGACTGGGCCAATGGAAGAATAAAGAACAGGTTAGAGACTTCATGTATATGTCTCCAAGTAGAAGATTGTAAGGGTTTGTGGATCCAAATACACGATAATGGGGTTGGAGCAGATAGATAAGAAGAAGAGTCGAAGATGGAGCAAGCAGCCTAGAGTAGCCAGCAGTTGCAGGCTAGTTGCGGTCGACCGCACTTGGACAGTCGACCGCACACATACAGGCAAATGTACGGTCGACCGGGCAGTCGACCATCTCTCTCTCTATTGGACCTTGCAGTCTTGAAGAAACGACCGTGCAGTTGACCGACACTGTAATATCCCGGACGGATATTACCGTATATAAATTATTATTTTATTATTATTTTATTATTATTCCAAAATTAGAATATTTTGGTGATTTTCACCCGGGTTATTCATAGACATTATCTGTACCCAGATATCGGTCAGTATACATCCGTATTGTATCAAATTGGTACCGCGACCTTCCGAACTAATAATAGAATTTATTTTATTATTATTTCCGATTAAATTATTTTATACGGATTATGCGAAGATTTTCAGTATACAGACATATATGCGCACATACGTGTAGTATGTCGATTAGTACGTTATACAAATTGTGTGTTGTGTATTTTTGGACAACACTTGTTTTGTTATGACAAAACCTATTAGATTGTTAGGGTTTATAAGTGTTTAACCTAGGTTAAGTATGCATGAGAAGGTTAAGAAAACCCTTCTAGAAACCCTCACATAACACCTCCCCCACATAACACCATACCACACCCATACCTCCACCTCATCCCTACCATCCTAGGAGTATGGCCGGCCCCATTTTTATGGGAGGGCTTTTGTGCATTTTTGGTGTGCACATTTGCACTTTCCCCCTCCTCTCCCCTCCTATAAATACTCCCTCCTTCTCCACCTTGTCTCATTTTAGAAAGATCAAAAAGAAAGAAAGAAATGAAAAGTAAGAGAGAACCTCATGTTAACTTGAGAGTTTTGTTTTGTAGGTTGATAGAAGCTTTCTAAAAGCTAGGGGAATGAGAAGTTTTTAGCAAGCAAGTTCTTCCAACAAAGAGAACTAGGTGGGGGTTTCTCCATATTTGTTTGGTTGTTTGTTTGTTTATTTATTTGAATGGTGTCTTGATGATCCTTCTTCTTCTTACCCTCCTTGTTTATTTTTCTTTTTGGTATGGATGGTTTGAAGTAGTATGGTTGTAGGAGTTCTTATTTTGAATGTTGTTAGTAAAGGAACTAACTACTTGAACAAAAATGACACATGCATATGAACTTTTACATACAACCACTTAGGATTGTAGGACTTGAATATGAACTATACATAAAGCATATGAACATTTTATACAACCATTTTTTGTTGTAGGACTTGTATTGGACTTGGACTAAAAGATAAGTATATGGTTGGTTGAACCAAATGAGGATTCTTACTTTATTTTGTTATTGTTATTTTTCTTTAATAATCTTAAGTAAAAAGAACATACATTAGATGTTAGTTTTGATTTATGAAAAAGAAACTAATTTAATTCACTAGTTGTAGAATAAATAAAAAGATCTCTTTTTTATGATCACTAGTAATAAATAAATGCTAATAAAGATTAGTAGACATTTAAGTAGTATGTTGTTAAAATAAGTAGTAGCATAAAGTAGTAGTAGCATGTTGTTATAATAAAATAGTAGTGGTATGTTGTTAAAATAAAGAAGTAGTAGTAAGTATTAAAAGAAGTAGTAGTAGATAGTTGTATGTTATAATGAAGTAGTAGTAATGGTAGATAGTTGTAGATACTTATGTTATATTCATGGTTAACATAAAGTGGTAGTAGTAGTAGATGATAAAAAAAAAGGTAATTGTAGATGCTTTATGTTATAATAGAATGAAGTAGTAGTAGTAGATAGTGGTAGATGTTTATTTTTGTGTTCTTACTAAAATAAAGCAAATACCATGCTAAGATTGGATTAGATTAATTTATTCATGCTTAGAATATTGTAGGATTCATTCTATAATTCCTACCATGTTTAGATTAATTTATTTATGCTTAGAATGTTGTAGGATTCATTCTAAAATTCCTACCATATTTAGATTAATTTACTTATGCTTAGAATGTTGTAGGATTCATTCTAAAATTCCTACCATGTCTAGATTAATTTATTTATGCTTAGAATGTTGTAGGATTCATTCTAAAATTTCTACCATGTTTAGATTAATTTATTTATGCTTAGAATGTTGTAGGATTCATTCTAAAATTCCTACCATGTTTAGATTAATTTATTTATGCTTATAATGTTGTAGGATTCATTCTAAAATTTTCTATCATGTTTAAAGATGATATTCATGCTTAGAATGTTGTAGGATTTATTCTAAAAATACCTAGCATGTTTAATGATGCTTAGAATGTTGTAGGATCCTTTCTAAAATTTCCTATCATGTTTCTATGCTTAGAATGTTGTAGCATTCACTCAAAAAATACCTACCATGTTTAGGGATGATATGTACCATGCTAAGTCTTTAATGATGCTTAGAATGTTGTAGGATCTATGATAAAATTACTTACCATGTTAGAAGTATATATACATATATACTTAGGAAGGTTGTATGTTCATACTAGTAGTTACCCATGCTTAGTAAGACATTCATGTTTAGTAGTTATTCATGCTTAATAAAGATTCATGCTTGGATGATAGTAGAAAAGTTGTATACCATGCTAATCTAATTGTAGGTAAGTGGTATACCATGCTAGTTTAATTGTAAGCAAGTTGTATGCCATGCTAGTTTAATTATAGGTAAGTGGTATACCATGCTAGTTTAATTGTAAGCAAGTTGTATGCCATGCTAGTTTAATTGTAGGTAAGTGGTATACCATGCTAGTTTAATTGTAAGTAAGTTGTATGCCTTAATTGTAAGTAAGTTGTATGTCATGCTAGTTTAATTGTAGGTAAGTGGTATACCATGCTAGTTTAATTGTAAGAAAGTTGTATGCCATGCTAGTTTAATTGTAGATAAGTATAGGGTCATGCTATGTTAGTGGGTGACCATGCTTAATCATTATTTATGTTAAGTTAGTAGATGACCATACTAATGATGGTTTATATTAAGTTAATGGTATCCATGCTAATGATATTCATGCTTAAAATATAGTAGATATTCATGCTTAAATTAAGGTAACTATCCATGGTTAGTTGTAGCGAATTTTTATGTTATGTTCTACCCATGCTAGAATTATTGTAGAAATTCATGCTACGTTGTAGGTTGATACTTAACTAGTATACATGACTAGAATGTTACCAAAATATACACCATGCTATATGTTAATGTGAAAGTAGCATACCATGCCTAGGGATGTGGTATACCATGCTAAAGTTTAAATACATGCTTAGAATGTTGTAGGATTAATGTTAGAATACCTACCATGCCTTGGAATGTTGTATGTTCATACTAGTTATATATCCATGCTTGGGTTGTGGTGATTAGTCATGATAAGTAGTAAGCGTTCACGCTCGAGTTATAACTTATACGTGACTATAGTGGACTTCATGTCTAGGTCGTAGTGATTTTCATGCTTAAGCTCGATGTAAGCACAAACTTAATCATATTCATACTTAGGAGTATCATGGTGAGTGGTTGTGTTATATGATTATATTGTCGTAGGAAGATGCTTGCAATTGTATGCCATACTTAAGGCGCTATAGGTTGAAGTAAAAAGGATTGGGAAGACCACCAGTAATAGTTAGTTGATAAAGACTGCTATGTCGCCTTTGGTTCTTCCTTAGTAGAATACCGATCATAGACTATTAGTAGATTCCTCTGTTGCTTCTAATAATAGAAGATCAAGTTTGCTAGTAAGCACGTTTAGTTGCTTTTAAGATTGATTACCTGTATGGTTGGTTGCATATGGTTGTGCTCGTACGTGGCTCGACTGGCCCGTATGTAGCTGTGGGTCTCATACGTAGCTTAGTCGGCTCGTATGTAGGTTGTTGTCTCGTACGCGGCTCGACTGGCCCGTGCGTAGCTGTTGGTCTCATACGCGGCTTATTTGGCTGGTATGTACGTGGTTATCTCCTACAAGGCCGCCTGGCTCGTAGGTAGTTATTGTTTCATATGTAGCTTATTGGCTCGTATGTGGTTGTTACTCGTGCATAGCTGGTTAGCTAGTACACAGTTCGTTGTGTTCGTCTAGGGTGATATTACCACCCTAAGGGCTATCGACCATCAAGACATATGTTTCTTACCCTAAGGAACTGTGGAGGAGTCACTCCTTGTGTACCGTCGAGTCTTAACCAGGGTAGGTTGATCGAGGACCGGAGTATAGACGGAATCCCAGTCTAGGGTAGCGACATGCATGTATATTCGCACGGCCAAAGTCTTGGATCGGTGAGCCACGAACCGGATCCTGAGGGGTTCTGGTGAGTCTAGGTTGAGCAGCCTAGTAGAGTTGTCTTGCGAAGCCTAATTTAAGGTCTAGCATGTTATGTTTATAATATTATCGTCCCTAGGATCGTCGAGTCAGGGACATCATTAGGGTAGTGACTTATAAAGGTCATTTTGCTCAGACCCTTGCCGAAGAGAGAGGAGTTGGTTGTAGGGGGCACCTTACGACCAACTTGTCCCTTGAGGCAGGCCTTAGGTGGTGATAGTGGGTTGTACCTTCCCGTCAAAGGGATACGTACGGTGCCGTCTCACAAGTTGAGGACACAGGTTGCGTATCTCGCTCTATTAATTCCTGAAGTACCGTGGCTGGGGTGCCACAGGATGCATTGTGCAGTCCTGCGCTTGCGAGACCCCAGAGGGTGCCACAGGGTAGGCTTCGCGCTACCCTGCGCTTGCGAAACCCTATGGTTTGATTTTGGAACGAGGCCCGATACACTGGGACCGTCTAGTTTTGATTGACATTAGAATAGGAAGCATCCTAGTCCTATTTAAGTATCGCATTAGAGTCTAGTCATAGCACTCACGAACACTTAAACTACACCAACACCATTGTTATATTTTGTATATTGTCTGGGAGATTCGCTGCTATATGATCAGCCTTTAAGCGTCAGTGAATACTGACGTCCCCACTTCCATAGGTACTGGATCGCCGAAGTACAAAGGCGAGATTCAGGAGGACTCAAGGCAAGGAAAGCAAGGAGTCAGTGTTATGTTTAGTTCCGCTGCAGTATGTGTATTGATTATCTATTAGTTGAGAAGTACTCAAGTAAGAGTTACCAAGTGTTGTTCTTCATTCCTTGTACTCTGATGTAAGATGTTGAAGGTTGTAATACTTGGAAATGTAAAGGTAATATTGTAACTTTATTGTAATGTATTGCAACTGTATAATGTTCAGACTTGTAATACATTGGGTATTGAATAAAAAGTTTTAAATTCTCCTGTTTTTTCTGTGTATTGAGACTAATTGAAGAAAAGATCTTGGCTCGTGTCACGGTTTCCCAGTATTGGAAATCGGGGCGCTACAGACACACTCTCTGTTGGACCATGGACATCGAACGTATGAACCGGTCGACCGTACTTGCATTGCAGTCGACCGTCGCGACGCTGATTGATAAGCGGCTGAGATTAGAAGTTGTGTAAACCTATATATATTGTATTGTATACGATTTTAGGGTTAAGTGAAAAGAAAAGAAAGATCTAACAGATGGAGATAGAGAGAAACCCTACACATCGGTGGTGAGTTCTTGAGAGGTTTGCAAACTTGTTCTTCATATTTTTAGTGGAAATCGCAGGAGTGCCTCTGCGCAGGAAAGTAGCCACTACTTTGGGTGAACCTCGAAAAAATCTCACGTGCACTTGTTTGTTGCTTTTTGTTGTTCTTTGTTCTCTTACTTTTGATTCTATTATTCTTGCATATTTGGTAGTGAGTTATTCCGCAGTTAAAACTCAAGAAGAGTTTTGTTTTTAATGGTGAAAATTGGCCATATATATTTTTCTCAAGTATATTGCCCAATTTGAGTAAATTATGGCCTCTATATAGCACGAATAGAATCATGCAGAGGTATGTCTATGGCTACCTAGGACTCCATTTGCAGATCGATCTAATAGGGAATTACAGGGCTACGTCGAGATTCTCCAGGAAGCTATGAAGGGCAAGAATCTTAGAAGAGTAGTAAGCCAATCATCATCAATGTTATCAAGGCGGTTTATGTGTAAGTATAGACTCCCTCCCTCCCATTTGGACTAGGCATGGAAGTGAGAGGATTTGTGGGCTTTGCACGTGCTATGTGGAAAGGCAAGTAAGTGTTATGCGATGGTCTTCGCTGGGCAATAGGTGATGGCAGTGTAGGGTTATATGATTAGACAAAAATAAATTTATTTATTTGAAATTTTATTAATAGAGCATTTTTTTGGTTTTTTAAATAGTGTTGGAATTGAGTATACATTCAAAACACTCATTTCGTTGACAATACTGTCTTATGGCCCAACGGTTAAAGTTTTGAGTTCACAAGAGGTTGGGGGTTCAATTCCTACATTTCATATGATATAAATATATTTATATATATATGACCGGGCTGGGCCTTAGGGGTCTTGGGGTCTATTGAAAACAAAACAGAACTTTTTTTTCTTCTTTTTGAATTGTCAAAATTCAAAATGTTTTTTTTTCTATTAATAATATAGCAGTTTCAAAATTTAAATGATATTCATTATATAGCCCTTTTGATTAATGCATACAAATTAATAGCTTCCTGGTTACAAGCTATAAGAAGAGATTGTCTTTGAGAAGAAAAAATAACATAAGAAGAAAAAAAAATCTATCATTCAATATTTTCTCAAAATCTATTTTCTGCAGTTTTTTGTTTGTCATGTTAATTGCTGGTGCAAGTTGGTACGTGCTGCGATTGGAGTCTTGGCAGCACTGTAAATCAGAAGCTCGTTGTATCCCGAGAGAAGTGTTTGGCGATCAACGATTCATCTCCAGAATCGACCAAATAGTTTCTTAAAAAAAGTGCAACCCACGCCTCGAGCCACTTCTCACTTTCTTCCAGTTGCAGATCAATTCCAAAAAAAGTTCACTTGGTACATTCAAGTCCAATTTCTCTAACATTTTTAAAAAACTATTTTCGTGATCTGTAATGGCTTTAGTTTCTGACCGCAAGTATGAAACCAACAAACCAGAAAAATTTGTTGGCCTGAACTTCAAGCGATGGAAGAACAAAATGTTTTTCTATCTGTCACCGAAGGAAGTTGCCCATGTTCTTACCCAAGACTGCCTGTAATGCCTAACCCAGAACTTGTTGATGCCAATGATAATGAACAAATCTTAGATGACATAGCAGAATGGAAGGATGCCGATTTTAAATGTAGAAACTTCATCTTGAATGGGTTATCCAACGAACTGTATGACTATTACTTACAGTCTGATACGGCTAGGTCTGTTTGGGAAGCCCTACAGAAGAAATATGACACTAAAGAGGCTGGCTCGAAGAAATTCGCAGTCAGTCATTATCTTAAATACACCATGGTCGACAACAAGCAGGTACCTATTCAATCACACGAGTTACAACATATTGCTCATGAGATCATTTCAGAGGGAATACCCCTCGATGAGCATTTTCAAGTAGCTGTGATGATTAATAAGTTACCACCTTGTTGGAAAGAATACAAGAATATCCTGCGACACAAATCAAAGGAACTGACCATGGAGAATTTGATAACTAGGCTTAGAGTTGAGGAGGAATCCAGAAAACAAGATCAGAAAGAAGAAGTCCTGCTTGTTCAACAGAATAAAGCAAAGGTCCATTTGAAACCAAAGAACAAGTCATTCAAGAAGAATGCTAGTCGGAGGTTCAATTCGAACTTTCGTCAGAATGGTCAGAATCCGAATAAGACAAATAACCAGCAAGCCCAAACCAACAACAATGGAACAGATCCTATCAAGTGTTGGAAGTGTCATCACTTTGGATATATCACTAGGAACTGCCGGTCGCGTACGCATGCACCACAGGCAAATGCTATCGAAGGGCCATCAGTGGCTATGATCACTGAGATCAACATGGTCGGTGTAACCGATGGGTGGTGGGCTGATACGGGCGCTACTAGGCATGTTTGCTATGAGCGCAGCTGGTTCAAAACTTATAAGGAGACTGAAGGTCAGAAAGTGCAACTTGGTGATTCACACTATATCAATGTGATGGGCACTGGAGAAGTGGACTTGGAGTTCACCTCTGACAGGACTGTTACCCTCAAGGATGTCTTGCACACTCCTGATATAAGGAAGAACTTGATTTCTGGATACCTACTCAACAATGCTGGTTTTCATCAGAGCATCGGATCCGATCAGTATGTTATAACTAAAAATAGGTTTTTTTTGGGAATGGGATTTGCTTGTAATGGGATGTTTAAACTCAGTATTGAAATGAATAAGAATAATTCTTTTGTTCACTCTTTGTCTTCTTTTAATTTATGGCACTCTAGACTATGTCATGTTAACAAGAAATTGATAAATAATATGAGCAAACTTGGCATGATACCAAAAGTTAACTTAAATGAATTTGAGAAATGCACATCCGGTAGTCAAGCTAAGATAATTAAAACTTCACATAAAATTGTAGCTAGAGAAACAAAAATTTTAGACTTGATACATTCTGATATATGTGAGATGGATGGAACCTTAAACAGAAATGGTAAATGTTATTTCATTATGTTTATTGATGATCATTCAAATTATACTCATGTTTATCTTATGGCACATAAGAGTGAAGCAATTGACATGTTTAGAACTTATGTAACTGAAGTGTATAGTCAATTTGAAAGAAATATTAAGAGATTTCATAGTGATAGAGGTACAGAATATGATTCCAATGAATTTAAACAATTATATGCATCATTTGGAATTATTCACGAGACTATTGCACCTTATTCACCTGAATCTAATAGAAAAGCTGAAAGAAAAAATAGGACTCTTACTGAATTGGTAGTTGCTTCGCTTATTAGTTATGGAGCACCCAAATCTTTATGGGGTGAAGCTCTCTTATCTGTATATCATGTTTTAAATAGAATTCCGCATCTATCTTCTGATACTTTACCATACGAATTATGGAGAAGTAGAAAGCCTAATATTGATTATTTTAGAGTTTGGGGTTGTTTAGCATATGTCACAAAACATGACCCTGAAAGAACCAAACTTGCAAGTAGGGCATATGAATGTGTTTTTATTGGTTATGCAGATAACAGTAAGGCTTCCAGATTTTTTGACTTAAATAATAATGTGATTATTGAATCTTTAGATGCTAATTTTTATAAGGATAAATTTCCTTACTTATTGAGGAACAGTGGGGGTAGTAGTGAGGGTTCACAACCCTCAACTTCGTCTGGCATTCCTCAAACTAGTACAAATGCTAATGTTAATTTAGATTTTGAGCCACGTAGAAGCAATCGTGCTAAAACAAATAAAGATTTTGGTGATGACTATGTTATATATGCTTTAGAATCTGATCCTAGTTCTATCAATGATGCTTTAACCTCACATGATGCCGATTTGTGGCAAGAAGCCATAAATGACGAAATGGATTCACTAACCTCTAATGGTACTTGGGAGTTAGTGGACTTACCTCGCGGTAGTCGTACTATAGGATGCAAATGGATTCTTAAGAGAAAGCTAAAACCAGATGGTACAATTGAAAATTTTAAAGCTAGACTAGTAGCTAAAGAATATGTACAAAAAGAAAATATAGATTTCTTTGACACTTACTCTCTTGTGATCCGTGTGACTACCATTAGAGTTTTATTAGCCATTTCTGCCATGCATAACTTGTTGATCCACCAGATGGATGTCAAAACAACTTTTCTTAATGGAGAACTTGAAGAGGAACTTTATATGGATCAGCCTGAAGGTTTTGTGACTCCAAGGTAGGAACACAAAGTCTGCAAGCTGAAAAATACTTTATATGGTCTTAAGCAAGCACCTAAATAGCAACACGACAGAATTGATCAATTATTACTCTCAAATGGTTTTTCTATTAATAATGTTGATAAATGCCTTTATTATAAAGCATCCAGTGATAGTTGCATCATGCTTTGTCTATATGTAGATGATTTACTCATTTGTGGTTCTTCGCTTGAATTAATTTCAGAGACTAAAACTATGCTTGGTCAAAATTTTGATATGAAGGACCTAGGTGAGGCCAATGTTATTTTAGGCATGAAAATTACACGTTCTGAGATTGGTATTAATCTTGATCAATCTTATTACACTGAGAAGATCTTGAAGAAATACAATTACTTTGACCGTAGACCTGCATGTACACCTAGTGACCCTCATGTTAAACTTTTGAAAATTTCTGGTGCTGCAGTTAGACAAAAAGAATATGCTAGTATTATTGGTAGCCTTCGCTACGCTACTGACTGCACTAGACCTGACATTGCATATGTTGTAGGCGTATTATGTAGATTTACGAGCTGTCCTAGTTCTGAGCATTGGAATGCTATTGACAGAGTCACGAGGTACTTGAAAAAGACCATGAACTTAGGACTACATTATGAGAGGTTTCCCGCTGTCCTTGAGGGATTCAGCAATGCAGATTGGAATTCATTTTCGAATGATTCCAAGGCCACAAGTGGATACATTTTTAGTATCGCTGGTGGTGCTGTTTCTTGGAGGTCCAAGAAACAAACTATTTTAACTTACTCTACTATGGAGTCTAAGTTAGTTGCTCTAGCTGCGGCTAGTGAGGAGGCAAGCTGGTTGAGAAACCTCTTGTCTTACATTCCTTCATGGAATAGGCCTATACCTCTGATCTTAATCCACTCAGATAGTACTGCTGTCATAGCTAAAGTACAAAATGCTTACTATAACGGTAAGAGATTAGCGATTCGTCGCAAGCACAGTACGGTGAGAGAGCTCCTCACGTCTGGTGCTGTTACTATGGATTTTGTCAGATCAGAAAGTAATCTTGCAGATCCTTTGACGAAAGGATTGTCTCGAGACAAAGTTTGGAATATATCGATAAGGATGAGACTGAAGCCCATTTAGGATCACAATTGGTGGGAACCCAACCTATACGACTGGAGATCCCAAGACATAGAAAAACAAGCCATACTGTGATTGAAATCATGCAACCTAGGAGTTTACCACTCCTTAGTCCATCCTGATG